>LPNX010916224.1:257004-373479 GCA_001517045.1 Pseudotsuga menziesii | reverse complement strand
AATTTCCTTCTATTTTTAAGAGGGCAGAGCTTACGAGCTTGAAATGTTAACAAGTTGGAGTAAATTGTTTTGTTTAAAATATCAGTTGGATAAATAGGCTAAATATTATCCTCTCATCTTTTTTATGTATAAACAAATGTTTAATTATCTAAATTTGTCTGTTTTTAAGAAAAAATTAGATTCTATCTTGATTTCCAATTTCTGTTTTTAAGAAAAAATTAGATTCTGTCTTGATTTCCAATAGTTTCTGAAATGAATAAGAAAATTTTATGTTAACAGCTTAGGATTTTGAAAACCAAAACAATTTATATCTTATAATAATAATAGAGTTGATTTGGTTATTACTGCTTTGTTTACTATTTACTTACTTTAGATACTTATAACATTAAAATAAATACTAGTATTCTTTGTTCAATGTAAACTTACTTAGTTGTATTACAGTAATATTTATTTTATTAAGGTACTCACAATTTACTGACTGTAAAACAACAGTTTACTATACTAGACTTTCTACAATATTTTGTAGAGGTTTTTATGTATATATAGGTTTAAGTCTTGGAAAGGGAAATCATTATTGTATTATGTTATACACAGTTTTAAGGTTGTGTAAAAAAGCTTTAGTATAAAAGCTCTGCGTAATATTTTTAAAAAAATTAATATAAATGAAAAGGGTTCTAGAAAAAAGGATTATTATCATTCCTTGCTTAATAAATCAGTAAAATCTTCCTAAGCAAAGCATATTGAAAACATCTTATCCCTATATAATCATTCCTCTAATTCAACCTTATGATGAGTGGAAAAATACAGAAAGGGATTTTATTCATTAATCCATCTTAACTAATTATGGGTTCAATTATTCATTTTAACTAATATTGCAGATATAAACTATCTATTTGCAGCTACAAGTATCTACAAAATAATACTAGAACTAATCTTAACTATTTTCATTCCAGTACTTTTGCTTGCATAAAGATAAATAAAATAACGCATTGGAACCTGATAACTTGTAGAGGAGACAAACAGCCCAAGGAGCCTGTTCCACAAAATCTATTCCTAAAGATGGCTCAACTTCTTGTCTTAGGACCCCTGAGCCTGTCCATTGATCCACCAGGTTGAAAGCACTGCATGTAGAAATGGGTTTTAATACCCTTACACTCCACATAAGTACTTAACAAGAGTACTTCCATTCTCAGCAGTAAGAACTCATCTAACAAGCTGCACTAGTTTGAAATACAGTCTTAATCACTTAATCACTACTTCTTTTCCCCTCATCGAATCTCTTGTGCACCATTCTCAACTTCAGAATTTTGACAAGGTATTGATTGAAAAACCTCATGCTAAATTCGATGGGTATATATATGCTTGCCTAGGTCTTTTTGGTCATTTTTTCACTTAATGAGCCACCTACTCTGTTCCACTTTCTTGGGGAACATGACCACAAAATTAGGGAAGTTGCCCCCTGCAATAGCTAGAAGTGGTTGAGGATGTTGCCATGTTTCAGTTTGCTCTCACCCCAGTCTATTCCACCTAGTGGGCCAGTTGACACTCATTTAACATCCTCCTTAGGTTATTTGTCTCATCTTTTATTTATTAACTAATAAAATATTCAATATAATTAATTACAGTCATCCTTAACTCCACATGGTCAATAGTCTCAAACTTTACAATAAAATAAAATCTAATGTCTTCTTAAACATAAAATGTTATTGAAATTGGTGTATGTGACATATTGACCAAGTGAGTTAGCTGCACATGATTTCTGTCAAATCCTAGGCCAAGGATTATTGCAGAACCAAAACATATGCTTAAGATATTTAATCTTTCCACACAAAGCACATATGGTGAGGGTATACCCAAGTGTTGGTAATGAGAAACTCGGAGAAAGTATTTGTAGAGATAAGCATGCCATCATCCAGTAGCAAATTTCACTCAATGATAACCATCTTACAGTAAATTTAACCAACAAAATTGAACTTATGCCATTCTCTGATAAGCTAGAACAAAAATAAAAGGACATTCATAAAATGTTGTAAACTGCAATAGATAAATATAATGAAGAAAGGACATAGGAAACCATCAAGGTCAATGAGGTTTGATCCTTTTCATTATATAAAAGGATAACCCATAGCACAAAGAGTGCTAAATGAAGGACAACTCTTTATATGAATACAGTTTTAAATGAAATTAACTATAGATTATGCATAACATTATAATTCTCTTTCTCTGTCTCTCAAAAGTGAGATTAATTTGAGGATTCAATGTAACTTTGATGTAAGACATGAACTAAACAAATATAATTCAACCTTGAAGGTACGGGTTATTCAATAAGAAGCAAGTTTAGAATTTTCTAGAAAATTTAAAAATATTACATTGAATTAAAAGAATTTGCATATAAAGTTGGAAATATTTTGGGCCTTAATAGAATGGATATGAAAAAAATTGACTCTCATCCCAAACTTGTGCTCAAGGAATTTGTAGCCTGAACTGTCTATTGCATCCTTGAAAATGCCATTTCAAGGTTTCTAGGTGGGGAAACTAGTAGATCCTTTGTTTGATCTCAAGAGCGCCAATATATAGTATATACTTGTTATGAATGGAAGAGATTTTTAAAATCGCAATTTGTATTCAATTTCATAATTCAATAACCTTTTCAGTTATGGTGAATCAAACATTTCTTGCCAATATTGATGTTGTTGACATCTAAGTCTTTCATTAGCTTCTCTTACAATCCTTGAGTTCCTTAGTGAAGTCAACATTTGTGATACATAGTCTCTTCTACTCTGAATCACTCTGCTTCATGGGAATTCACACTTTTAGATGCGACTAGAAAATACAATTTTGAGTTTGTTGTTAATTTCACTCAGGGTTTCAAATTTTTATCCAAAGTCAATGCTATCCTCATTGCTAAGGATTTTCTAATTTTATTGATGATATAGGCAGTGTTTTGCAGTTTTCGAGTGTTTTGCGACTCTGTACTTCACATTCATGGATTTTGACAATATGTAATTAAATTTTTCTAGCAAGGCCTTTTTTGTAAGCCAAATTGATAATCTTTTTTTTTAAGTTCTTTGCTTCACCCCTCCTTGCCTAGTCAAGTTTTGGGGAATTCATTTTGTTATACACTTACCAGATCTTGTTTCCTCCCAAAAATCCATGCTTTACTATTTTCTTAAGATATTCTTGTTAGACATAAGTAATGGGGAAAATATAAGAAGATTTTTAATCTTGGGTAGGCCATTAATTTGGATTCAAGAATTGTTGATTTACAAAACATATGAAACATGGAAGCCAACCAAATTCTCCAATAATAATTTCGTGTATCACTTTCTCTACCAAGCTCATATATGGGAAAAATATTTGTCTTTTTGTAAAGGAATATCAACCTTAAAGCTATTTCTATCCTTTTTTCATCAATCTACATATAATTAGAACCATTTTCAATAAAATCTAAGCGCTTCGAAACACCATCACATTGCCTTCATGGCGATACATTAACTTCTATCACTATTTGAACCCATGATCTATCCTATAAAATAATCCCCATGTTTTGATCTCTCCATATCATTTACCTTGGCAACTCAAAGCAAGACAATGAAATTCTGAGGACAAAAAATAAAATACTAAAAAGACTCAAAATTTATTTTCTATAGTTACGTGTTAGCTAATTATGTGTGTATTTTATTTTATATTTCTCTATTAGTGGACTACCTTTGTATATTATTTTATATTTTATTTAATAAAATTACTCTTTTGACCCAATCAGATTTTCAGTTTTAATGTCTTCAAAATTGTATATGCCATTACCTCGAGTTGGTAAATAAAGAACATCAACATACTCTCGAAAATCATTCAATATATATGCTACTAACAATATATGTGTTTAAATTCATTAAATTAGCAACATGTATGAGATATATACCAACCCAAAAAGGAAGGCCTTTGTTATCTTAAAAGTTATGATAGGGATTCATTCACATTGTAGTGCTACATAGGAACTCCAAATATAGTACTTTCTTTGGTGTTTTCTCATTGATAAAATTGTTAGTTCTCATGAAACTATAACATTAATAAATCCTTGATTTTCCTCATTAGATCACCGACTAATATATCCATGATCAACTATGTATTTATTTCTACGAAGCTATTATTGAATCTGCACAATAGATTAATATGGGTGCAAGAAAATGTTTCTTAATAGAACCTCAAGGAAACTATAATATTTTTTACCTTATTTAACCTTTTGCACTATATCAATTCCAATATATACCATAATAGTTTCTCTTCGAGAAAATACTAGTAGAATCATATAGCATATCAAAATAGTTCTTAGGATTGTGTAGAAAGGGCTACCAGTTTTTTTTCAAGCTCTTATATTCTTTCCCGATATTGTAACTTTGTCTATGCCAATTTTTTGGGGTTAAGGAACCCTCTTGTTTGTGATTTTAATATTTTGGGCGAGAATATCATTTTGTTAGTCTCTTATTGGACATTTTTTCCTCTATATATTTATTTTCGCAACTTTTATATGAATTTTTAATAGACTATGTCTAGGTCTTGATTTTTCTATGATTGTTGTTGTATGCACTGTATATACAATGCCAGGAAGTATCCTGCTACCAATTTGATTCCTCCCGGTTCACAAGGTCCTGGACAATGGCTAGCGGGCTTGCAATGGGCTCAAAAAATACAATTAATAGCCTTGTTGTGCAATCTATGTCAGTTATTCCTCAACATGTGGCTTCAAAACCACTTGTCCCTATCCAAACCTCCGAAATAAATCACCCTTATTAACTTTTACCCCCCCCCCCCCACCCAACAGACAAGTAAATATGGGTGGATCAACCCATATCTAGTGGATCCCTTATCTCCATCAGCACATTGTGAATGTTGTTACAGAACTTGGTGGCTAGGTAGTGGTTATTTGCAACCCTTTAATTATGGTCGCACTTTATTTTTTTTCTCATTGCTTTTGAAAATTATACTAGAGAGGAAATGAAGTTATCAAAAAATGATGATATTTGGCTTAATTTGTCCATGAAATACCACATATTTGGAATTCCAAGAGTTGTAAAATTTTCTTGGTTTTAGGTAGAATTTGTATGTTTTCAAAATAAAAATATGAATTTCATGAGAAATGTTTCATATATTTTTCCACAGGAAAAAAATTGCAAATTGAAATAGTTGTAGAGGGAGAACATTTCTTATATTTTATTTTCTTTTTAATTTGCTTATAGAGATAAAGTCAAAAAATATTTCAATATTATGATTTATATATTAGTGTTTAGGATGCTAAAATGTGATGAAAATAATATGGAGTTTTTATTGTTGAAATTATTACTTGAATCTAAAAGTGAATAATTGTAGGGTGGCTACTGAAAATTGGAAAGCCAAAAGTTCAGAAGAAATATACGAGGAATTAGATTATAGTCAAATAATACCATATCATAATAGTAAAAACTTAAAATGATATGCCAATCAGTTAAAATTTACTTGCTAGAAATAGGGATTGAAAAGATTTAAGATGTGAGTTGGCCAATGCCTCAAACAAGTCAATAAATCCTATAAGTGAAATTGGAATAAGATATCATGTGCATAATGGAAAATTATTATGTATTCAACATACTAACTCTTAATTTTCTTAAATGGTAATTTTCTTGTCAGAATAAAACTTGGACCTCTCATCCCCCTCTTGGATCCATTGGAGATGGGAATGAACCCTAATTTAGAAAACAATAAAATTAAAAAAATTTGGTTCATGAAGCCAGAAGATAGGGGTGTCCCTAATGGTTCTTGGATGTCAGGAATCCAATAGAATTTATATTTTTTCCATCAGAGCCATTATTTGCAATTTATAGCGATTTTCATCTTACTTCCCAAGGCCATTAAGGGACACCAGGAAAATTTCAACCGAGAGCATAAAAATAAAACCGAGAAATAGAATTGAGTTTCATTGCATCCTAGAGGTGTTTTTTGGAAAAGGAAAGATGACTAATATTCCCACACACTCGTTGGGCACAGTTTTCAAAATCATAGCCTATCGTGCATAAATTGCACTACATGTAAATGAGGAAAACCCGAGTATATAAAACTATCAAAATAGATAATATTAGATTCATAAAGCCACCAGATAGGGATATCCCTAGTTGTACATGGATGTCACAAACCCAATGGAATTGATGGTTTTTCCATTAGAGATTCAGTTTTCGAGTTATGACAACTTTTATCTCGCTTCTCAAGGCCATTCAAGGACACCAAACAAATTTCAACAGAGGGCATAAAAACCAAACCAAGAAATCGAATTGAGTTATGTTATCTATTGCATGTGTGTTTGGGAAAGGGTGAGATGACTGTGATGTGCATCCACTTACTTGACACGTTTTTCGAACTCTTGGCTTATTGTGGATAAATTGCACTGCACATCACTTAGCAAAACCCTAGTTTAGAAAACTGTCAAAATATAGAATGTTCGATCGATCAAGCCATCAAACATGGGTTTATTTATTAGTAATCAGATATCATGAATCCAACAGAACTATCGGTATTTCCATCAAAGCCTCATTTTTCAAGCTATGGGGAGTTTCATCTTGCTTACCAATGTCACTCAAGGACACCGGGAAAATTTCAACCGGAAGCATAAAAACGAAACCGAGCAATGGAATTGAGTTGCATTTCCTCCAACAAGTATGATGGATAATGTTGAGATGAATGTGATTCCCACACACTAGTTGGGCACATTTTTCAAAATCTTAGCTTATCTTATAGAAATTGCACTTCACGTCACTTTTCAAAATCCTATTTTAGAAAACCAACAAAATAAACAATTTTTGGTCAATGAAGAAACTCAATAGGGATGTCCTTAGAAGTACTCGGATGTCATGAATCCAACAGAACTAACATTTTTTCGATTGAGGCCATGGTTTTCCAGTTATAGTGATTTTTGTCTCGCTTCCCAAAACCATTAAGGGACACCAAACAAATTTCAACCGTGGGCATAAAAAATAAACAGAGCAATGAAATTCATTTTTTGTTGCCTCCTCCAAGTGTTTTTTGGAAACTTGAGTGATGACTATGATGCCCATGCACTCTTTTGGCACATATTTTAAAATATTAACCTATCATGCAGAAATTGTACCACACATCACTCAGCAAAACCGTAGTTTAGAAAACTGTCAAAATAGACAACTTTCGGTCCATGAATCCACTAAGGAGGGGTGTTCCTAGAGGTACTTGAATGTCACAAATATAATGGAACTGGTAGGTTTTCCATCGAATCCTTGGTTTTCAAGTTATGGAAAGTTTCGTCTCGCTTCTCAAGGCCATTCAGAGACACCAAGCAAATATCAACTAGGGGCATACATGAAAAATTGAGAAATGTAATTGATTTTCGTTACCTCATGCAAGTGTGTTTGGGAAATGGAGAAATGACTACAGTTCCTGATGGTCCTCATTTATGGCTTAATTTTCCATCCATAAAATCCATTTTAATAACCATTATTGCTTCCATTTTATGCATAGCCTTGTTATTTCATAATATCTTCAAGTATTTTCCTCATATATCGTTCTGGTTGTTTCTTTGTGGAGTTAATAAGAAAATCCATGTTATTTTGGAATCATTTCTAGTGTATTTTTTTAATTAATTAAGCTTTGAACTATTTTTTCCTTGGTGAGGTATTTGTATTCTAATTATATGCTTGTCAGCACCAACATGTACGAGCAAAGAAAATTAAATTCAGAACTCTGCACTTTTGGTACCTATTCTAGTACCTGATTTGACACTCAATCTAGTACCCAGATTTTTAGTAGTGAATATTTATGAACTTCCATATTGCACCTTGATTTGTGTGCATGTTACACATAAATCTCTTCATCAACATGTGATGAGGCCCCAAATATAGTATTTTTCCCTGAATCCCAAGTCATGAAGTGAAAACCTAATCCAGATATCAATCCTGCATATGAAAATCCAGCACCACTCGTGCCTTTTATTCAATAAGAGTTACCTTCTTCAACATCGCCTTTAATGTATTGACAGCAAGCGGTGCCATTGCCTTTACCTATTGTTCAAGGCACGGTTCTACCCTGCCACTTCTCTGTCATGGTGAGGAAGAAGTGGTGCCCTTATTAAAAAGTGAAAAAGAGAGGCCTCCATGAAGCTTCTCGAAGGATGGCTTCATGGCTCCCTTATCCCTACACCTGAGGACCACTTGGGCTTGAGATCCATCCTTCTATGATCTCCTATCCACCTCATCCATCATTTTCTCAACCATTCCTATCCTCCCAAGGCCTATAAAAGAAGGCTCATATCCATGGTTGAGGGAGAGCAAGGCCCTATGTTGTTGCATTGACCACCAGTACAAAATGAGGAATTAGCTACTAGGTGACTACAAATTCTAGTCACCACATGTTTTCAAGTGATTTACTACTAAATATGAGCAAATTTGATTGACCCAACTATAAACGACTAAAATTAACAACTAATTTAGTCACCAGTAAACAAATATGACTAGATAATAAGTGACACAGTTAAAAATGACTAATTTAGTCACGGCATAAAAAATGACTAGCTAGAAGAATACGAATTAGTCATTATTAATTGTGTCATGGAAAATTGCAATTGTGACAAGGAAGTGTTACAATTTAGTAAATTTTGTAAATTGTCTACCTTCTATTAGTAATATTGGTGCCATGCACCTTGATTTTCATAAATCCAACAAAGAAATTGCACAAATTTTCTCTTGACCATCTTTATCCTAGGTGCACCATTGAAGAAAACCGTTAAGTGCATGCCAAAGGAAAATTAGGTTCCTACAATTACAAATTAGGTACTAGAACGAGTACCATATAGGTACCTAGAAGAATCATAACTAGTCATTTATCCTTCAATGTAGAGTCCCAAGTCCCATCTTGAGGTGCTTTTCTAACTTCAATATAACTATCACGACTTGTAACCATCAAACTAGTTGCATCAGTCGATGTATCTTCACCAGGATTAGTTCCTTTAAACGTTGTAGCAGTTGATCCAATCATAATTGAACTGGTGGAAGAACTAAGAACAATATTTTAACCAATCAAAGACTCAATTATAATTAAACTGGGATGCTGAACCAAAACTAGTCTCAGATCCATATGCAGTAAAGGTAGAGACTCGACCCCATCTCGTAGTTTCAGGTAAATTTTTCGACTCCTCGACCTTTTGCAAGCCTAACCTCATAGAATATGATACGTATAATGCAGTGATGACCTCTCCTTATCACTATCAAGTTAAAGCTCCTTTATGCATTAGTGATCATGTAAACTTTGCATCTGATGTCACCACCCACCTAATTCACAATGTGCACAACTCTTCTCGGCCAACGTCCTCAATCCAAGTTTAATGTTTCACATCTTTTCATGCCAAAGAAAGAAACTAATGTATTGATATTCTATATACAGTAAATTTCTTAGTTAATAGGTGGTGGTAGGCATCAATGTCACAACCTTCACATTATCTTCATAATCTTTGACAACAACCAAAATTTTCTAGCAATGACCACAAATTAATGTGCATGTTTAGAGTAGTAATTTTATGAGTGTTCTTAGATCAAGAAATTCAACACTAAATCATGTTCACTATTGGAATTTGGTGGAAAATACCCATGGAAATGTAGTTGGGGATAGAATTGCATACAAATTTATCCCATTATGAAATGTCTTACAAGAGACCTCATGATAAATTTGAGTGCATGACGTAATATGGGTGTGAACATCTCCATATTCTCTGAGAGGGTTTGCTTGATTGGCACATTTTTCATGTGAGCTAGAAGGGGACACAATTTTTCCTAAAACATTACTTACAACTTTGAATCTTGATATGAAATTTTCAACAACTCATTAGTTTGAATGTCAACAATCAACTAAAGTCCATAATTTGTGGAGCTCCGAGCAATTTATGTAGTTGGTTGAGTACCATGAATTTCCAAGGGAAAAGGTGTAATTGAAGTCATGTTTATTAGCATAGAATGGAACAAAGACAATGTTGCATGATTGCAAACATTGACATAGTGGGAATTTGACAAGTTTGGACCATTCAATCATTTTCTTAATTTCTCATTGTTGGAAGAACCTTATGGACCTATTGACCCAGTTTTGTAGGTTTTTAATGTTGGACATTGATAAAATTATCTTATCTTATTTGATTACATTGTGTTTTAATTTTTTTATCTCTTTTATAATTTTTTGTTTGTTTGCTAGAATATCTAAAGGACCACGCCCAACTAACTATATTTTAAGTATCTCCTTCCAACTAGATCACCCCTAAAGTGAATTGAACCCGAGTGACCTTGTTTACGAGCCCCACACCTTAACTAAATAAGATAAAAAAAAATTGAACCCTCCTATATAATATTTATCTGTCTTTATACATTTTATTGTTTCCATTATTTTCCTCGTTTTGCTTATATTCATAAGAAACTACACTTTTAACTTTTATTAATAAAATTATAGTTAAATCCATATCTCACTCCTAATACAATTCTTTAATTTGATCACTTCCTTTTTATCACCTTTAATTTGATCACTTACTTTTTATTTCCAATGTAACTTTTGGTTTTCTTGGTTAAAATAACTATCACTTCCTTTTTATCACTAATGTAACTATTGGTATTCTTAATTAACTATTGGTTTTCTGGGTTAAAATAGCTATCACTTCCCTTTTATCACCATGTAACTATGAGTATTCTTGGTTAAAATAACTAAAAATAACTCATCATGCGAGACAATTGATATTTCCTTTAACGTATTAGAGTTTTCTCCAAGATGTTTTCACTAGACAAGACAATGTTACAAATTAGGACATATTAAACAGCCTTTCATAGATTCGTGGTCACGGAATATCAACTAAAAACCATCCATCGATCCCTAGCTTCAAACAAGGGACCTGGAGTGAACAAAGGAGGGAGAATTTCACAAGAAATGATGAAGAAAGGGCAGGTTCTATGGTTTAAGTTTTAAAATGTTATGGCTACCATCATTATAGCAGAAAAGACAAATGATAAGATATTATCGGGATCTATTAGCGTCCATACATGTCGCTGTGGAGTTATGAAAATGACGAGTTTGGGATAAAATGGACAGGAATAACCTCAAATATATGGACAATATGCAACTTCCTTCAAAGATAAGGAAGATCAATTACCTCTAGTTGTACCAGATTCAGAATGGGATGATTAATTTGTCTATGGATGAGTTACCAAAGAATCTTAGTGGGCTAAGCAAGGGCTCCAGCAAGCAGATGACGACTTCACAAAAAATAATGGTATCCATGTGGACAAGAACCAAGGATTCCATGGTAATAATAGAATTATTTATTTTTTGATAAGCATAATTTATGTGAACAAAACCCCAACCCATCCAAGCCAAGTCGATTGACATGCATCATAGATCTTGGAACCATCATGAGTATCAATAGAAGGTTTAAATAGGTCTGCACTAGTATCTATACTTTGCACATTATGTCGTGTCAGGTTACACATATGAAGAGATCAGTCATTCCCAATAGCAGTGGGGTTGTAAAAAGTACCCATAGACTTATAAGGATGAAATATGAATTGGGAATTTTATCACATAAAAGGAGAAATATAGAGAAGTTTCTAAAGTATTGGCTTATAATGTATTATTTGGAAATCTGTGACCTGTAATCTTTGTATTGTTCTCTCTATATATATCCTTGTTATCCCTTTATGTGTAATTCATTCTGATGTAATAAGAGATGGCTACCAATGGGGAAAGTATGGGCAAAAAATGGCAAGAAACAATCCAAATCTAAGATCTTATTACAAATTCGTTATGTCACCCAATTTCCAAGTCAAAAGATTAGTTAGAACTTGTTCTTTTCCGAAATGAAGTCAATTACATACAAACTGACCTGCTACTATAAATATGTTAAAATTATCATGGATTTCGTCCAAGTTCAAAGATGCGTCGAAGACTCAATGTTCATAGTGAGAACCTACGAAGGCTAACACACTCATTCTCTGAGTTGTCTGGCTATACCAGTCATGCAGGCTAGTTCTCCTAACCAGCTCATTGGTAAGGGATTGGATAGAACAAATTGTGTAGCAGACAACCTATTAATACCCTTTTCAAGCAACATTACCAGAATATCACCATTGATCCTTTTTCCAACAATTGCACTTGACCTCTCAGACAACCGGCCTAATCGTGTAGGAATATAGGTCAACCCACCAAATATAGGATTACATATGGAAACACATTTAAATGTAGGAAGCTTCCAACACTTGACTCCATTACCTAAAAATATGGGAAATGTATTGGTTCTGAATCAATTCATCACTCATCGATCATGGATTCTATGAAGGAAGATCCGGAATTCACTGCATCTCTGGTTGTAGCCATAAATGGCTCTATGTTGGAGTTGGGCACTCCAATTGAGAGGACTACCAAACATTCTCTTGCAATGAAATACATCAATGGATCAACTCTGGAAGAAAATGTTTTAGTCTGCAACTCCTACTACAAATTTTCTAAATTTGATTGTGATTGGGGAAGCAACAATGCAGAGTATCATAGCTTCCATTATTACAATGAATATAAACTAAGTAAATCACAACCTCTATCTTCCTCTATCACCTGAAGAACGGATAGAAAAAAAATGTCGAATGCCTTTGCAAACCATAAACTTCAGCCACAAAGACTAGTACTAGAAGGTTTGAATCTTTTTGCAAACTCATTACATACAATGTCACTTATCCCTAATGTCACTTATGACAATGGGTGATGTCACTTATCCTTGATTACTGTAGTTTGAGAAGATGTTGTCACTTTGGACTCCAAAGTTACTGATACACCACAAGATCAGGTCCAGATAAGTAACTCCATTCATTCACATACTTGGGCATCCCCTCACTTTGCTTCATGGCTATTTGTATCTTCGAGTACGTACAATAATATATTATTGAAATATCTAGTATTTTTCTTATGTAAATAGCATACTTCTCACTAATGCGGTTATAAAATTGGTTAAAACTATGCAATCCATGTGCTTGAATGATTATAATTGATCAACACACTACATAGAATCTTGTAGATGTTATTTCTGTTCTTTTTTCATATTCAATCTTTTATAATACATTGTTGGTCAGTCTTCATAAATATATGGAAAGATGTTTGGAATTTGGCATAAATGGGCCACTAATCTATGCTTTATTTATGTTATTCATTGTACTATTATCTTAACATGTTTAGATCTGGTTGGATATCAGGGAGAACCTACATAAGCAGACTATCAAGCTTTCTACTACTTGGAGAAATCAGTTAAGCAGGGGATATATTTTCACTTATATATCGCCAAGATGAAAGCATATACGTTTAAAGAAAGATACAAAATGAGACAATTCTTGGCTTCTATTCCTATATGTTCTTCATTCCTGTCATACAATTTTCAAAACTTAATCTTTTTATATGTGTTAAATCTGGTGGCTAGAAATCCCTACAATCATGTTTTTGGACTTGTAGCTACAACCAGAGGCTCTATTTTTACTTGGTACAGTATATTTAGTTGGATATTGTGTCAAAAAGGAAATAAAATCAGTTGCTTGGTGGTTTCATAAAGCTACTCAGAAGGTAAATTGGTCCATATGTACTTTTTTCATGAACAATATAATGGTTAATCACTGAAATACCTGCATTCTGTGTCTAATATGATGTATTTAACATGTTCCACCTCACTTAATAGTGTAATATTCATTGTTATAAGTATGCATTCATTGAGGTTTTGTTTTACTGTTTTTGGCACTCATTTGTGCCATTCTACCTTGAAATCATAGCTAAGATAAAAAAAAATAATGTCCAACAAATGAGCATATATTGTGTTATGTTAAAAGGATTATTGCAGCAACGGATGATCTAATTCTGGTTTAGTAAAATTCTAATACGTTTTGTGGGAATTAGATGTTCTTACTTCGAGAAAAATAATATAAGTTCCTTGCAACTGAACATAAAACTACAATGGACCTTACTAGAAGCAATCCTCCTACACCACTTGTGTTGAATCCAAAATGTGATCTCAATGTTCTTCCTTTGTAGCAACCATTACACTGCCTTGTATTCTTCTTATCTTCAGGTTTATTTGTGAAAGGATTATTTTTCCTTTTGTTGTCAACAAGACCAAAAGCAACAAATTTTCACTAGTTCTGTAGGTTTTAAGTTTTCATACAAATAAAGTTGTTTGAGAGTAGTTGTTCCTCCTTCAAGTATTTGAGATAGCCCTCTTTCATTGAGTATTTTTTTTGGATTTAGAGTTCCAACAGAAGTGGTATTTTTCTCCCTATAATTGATGGACCTAAACCTTAGTGCTAGGTTGATGACTCTTCCTCTTCCTACAGGCGGTGGGCTATGATGACGTGTCTTTCCACCCAATTTCTATGCAATTTTCCCCTGAGCTAGGAATTGGGAATTGTATCCAATAGTCTCTAACATTTGACACTCCATAGCTAAATATGGCATATTTTATTCCTATCAAGTAATATATGTTTACTAAAGGCTGATGGCATGCCCATGCATCTTCTCAAAATCTGGTTTTGCTTGCATCATCGATGACCTATAAACTATGGTTCCTAATTGAATCCTTATTTTTCATTATGTTATTCAAAATGCTAAATTGCTTAGGCAAATATTATGTGACAAAAACTATTCATTTAATTGAGGGGCACTGCTCCATATTACAAAAGGGTGTCTTGCATGGCAACTTGTGAAGGAATTAAGAATAAATCAGACACATAGAAGTGTGTGTACCTTGTATATACACACAAAAGAGTGCCTTACATGGAAACTTGTAAAGGAATTAAGAATAAATCAGATACCAAAGTTATTCAATATCTTTTTTGCAATGAACCTGCATCTCTTTATTCATGGGGACATCATTTGAGTGTCCTTCATATCCTTTGAAATCTGGTTTTAATGGCAGTGAGATTGTATTCTTTTTCATGTGGCAAAATGCTTTTGGAGCATCTACACACACCTTTCCCCTGTATTATTATTCTATCTGAGCTTTGATATCCTTCCACCTTTTCTCTTTTATTTACTCTATAATATTCATAGTCCTGGTTTGATCTTTTCTTTCCAGGATCTGTTTTTCTTTTGCAGCAATTTCATTCTGGAGTAATCTCTTTACCATCCGATCTGTTCTCAAACTGGGTACCATGGAAGATATCCTTCGTGTAGAGATCAATAGAAGGAACACATTTTTATGTTCTTTCTCAACTGTCAGGTAGAGCCCTTTGATTCCTCTTACAAATGTTATTCCATCTGGTTCTGTTGCAGTTAAGTAAGGGTTTCCTAATATGCAATCTAAATTCAACTTCATTAGATAGAACTTTACGTCCAATTTGCATTGGTTCATACAGAATTGAGCTATTGGAATCTCAAACATTACCATAGACGAAGATCCTACTGCATGAATAATCAGGCGAGTAGGATGACCAAATTTGGCAGGAACCTTATCTATATATATCATATTATTAATGTCTGGTCCAAAATCTATCAGGGTGGGAAAGATAAAATATTCATTTTCAATCCTGATTCTGAGAGAGATAGTATATATTTGGTGCACAAGTGCATTTACTCTGAAAGCATCAAAATCAGAAAGTTTAGGGCCTCTTATGTCAGTGAATTTTGACCCTTAATCTCTTGGCTTTTACTCCTCTGTTTCTTCTTCCTCAATTTGGAGGCTTGAATCTGAGCTTTCAATTTCTTCTTTACAGAGTTTTCAGGATCCTATTTAGCTTTCGAGATTTTCTATTGTGGTTTAGAGTTCCTTGATCTTCTTTTATCAAATTGTTTTGTTCACTTGCTAGGTCATGTAGTGTTACCGCTTTATTTTTGTCTATCTCTAGCAATGTCATAGTATTTATTTCATAAGAAGGGAGAGTTTTTCCAAATAGATTCCAATTTGATTTTGCCTGAAAATCAAACTTCCTTGATATACTACTAGCCCTTGATCGTTGGTCTTCTTTCTCTTTTCTCTTTTGTAGGAATGCTTCTGCAAAGGATTTCTTCATTGTTTCTTTGGCTTTGCCTTCTTCCATTTGTTCTATGTGTCTCATCATCATTTAGGCCTAATTGTTGGTCCTTATCATATTGCATTGGGAAGTGGACGCCTTATATTCTTTCCATGCAAGATATGTAGCATAAGCATTATCATCATATTCATTGGGATTGCTACTGAAATTTTCTTTTGGGATTGAGCAATGGAAATCTTATGAATCAAAGAAGTTACATTGATGGTCCTCAACAACTTTCAGTATTTGATCAAAATCTTTGCTTGATTCTAATGAAGAATAATTGCATTTTACTTCTTTCGACGAAGAATATTTTTCTGCATTGTATGTATATCTCCAAAGGCTCTACTTTATGGGAACTGGGTTTCTCTGTGTCCCTTCTTTTCGCATAGTGCACATTTATAATTTTTTATCATCTCTTTTGGGGACATATGTACCTTCTTTACTCTAGAGGAATTGGTTTGTTCTCTTGGATTTGCTGGGTTTGGGAATTTATTTGCATAATTCCCAAGTGTGTCCCATTTGTAGCATTTTTGTTTTGGAGAATACTGTTAAATTTTTATATGCTAAGCTAGAACATCAGTATTTCATTTCATTTTCATGACAAAAGCATATAAACAGGATCACTAAAATATAGACAAGCACAACCATAAAAAAGGAACACAAAGATTTATCCTGGGAAAACCCTAAACGAAAAAACCCAGCAAAAGCTTCCTCAATATAGATGCTCCAAAAGGATAAAAGATAAAACCAGCAAGGAGATCAAAGCCTGATCCTCCTCCTTCTCCAGCTACTTCTCTTCTCCACTAATGCGCTACACAAGTGAGAGTGTGTGTGTGTTCCAAATGAGGAGCACTGCACCTCTATTTATATTCATCCGTTCACTTAAGTTAACTCATTTGACATGTAGGATCAAGTTACACATGTAGGCTCAAGTAACCACACTGGGGTGTTGATGACCCACCTTTACAATTAGAGGGGACTACCTCATGACTCTTATTAGTTCTTCCAATTAGGAGCATCGGGGTACAATTTAATACAAGTGGTTCTCCCGGTAGGACCATCAGGGACCACAAAAAGATACATATAGAATATTCTTCGAAGTTACAATATTTCAATAAATACTTCCATCTTGACTTTCCTCCAAAGTCATCCCTGTTTTTCTCGTACTGGTAATTACTCTTACCAGTCTTTGAGGAATACCATTTGACATATTTTCTATGTTTCCTCCTTTTTCTATGGTACCTTTCTAATTCCTTTTTCTTCTTGTAATTCATGTGTCTCTTAGGATATACATACTTGTAGTATTTCAATTTTTCCTTTTTTCTAGCCTTTTGTTCTCTATTTTCTTTAGGGGTAGTATGGTTCTTGCATTCTATATTCTCTGCATACTCCTGCTTTTCTTGGAAGATATTCTTCAGTAGCTTTGGTGGCTGTCCTCATCATGCATATATCTCCTATACAGCTGAGTATGATGTCATAGTATTCATCCCAACTGTACTCTGTCAAGGATTCTTTTCTTAAAGCACTTGTGAAAAATCTTTGGAATTTTTTTGGCAATGCAGAAATGTAATTTTATTCCAAACTTCACTATCACCATTTTCTACATTTTGTATTCTAATTACCCAATCTCGATGAAACTGTTCAAAATCTAGGAGGCTTTTCATATTTAGTAGGAATTGGATGTTTTTAGCTTTCATATTTATGTTATTCCTCCTCAGTATTTTATTATTTCTGCAATCATGCAACCTATTAGGTTAGACTCTCCAAGTCCCTCTGCATTTTTTTATTTTTGTTTGTTCCCATTTGTTCCATGTTTCCATTGTCATTGTTATTTGCCACCATTTTTGCAGGTCTTCTGTAAACGCTGATATTATCATTCTATAAGAAGTAGGATCTTTTCCATTGGATACATAATCTCTATAGACAGTAAACACTCTGTGTATCCTATGTTCTATCTGCTAAGTACTAGATCCATTCAAGTTCCATTATAGAACTTATGGTGACCGTCGCTTTGGTTAATATTCATTCCATATTCTGGAGCTAGAGGTCTATGCATATGGTATGGAGTCCTTTCATGGGTTGTCTTACTTGGGAATTTTTAGCCTCAATTGTGGGAAATATTGATTGGACTACCATTTCCCAGGCTTCTTGAGGTGAATTTGTCTCTCCTCCAATCTCAACCTTGCTCCTACTCTTTCTTTCCTTTTTGGCTGCTATTGTTCCAATGGAAGGAGCCAGAAAGACATTTCGTGAGATCAGAAATTTAGAGGTAGTCTAGATATCTAATTTTTTCCTTAGGTTTTTCTTTACCCAAATATTTTTAGTCCTTTTATTGATTTTACCATTTATGATCAGAACTTGCTTTATCTCTATCATTACTTTTGTAAGGGCTTCTTCTACATCTCTGTCATCAGTATGGAGTTGATCTAGTATTGAATGCTCTTGATGATCTTCTCCTATGACATCTTTATCATACCTTTAATATACTCAATATGTTGGGTTGTAGCATATCTAGTAGAATAAATTTGTGAATATAACCCCCTTAGTGCTTTTCCCTAGAAACCCTCGCTTCCCTTCCTAAAGGCGACCCATATCGTCACCTTTCTTTCCTAGGGTCTCGGCCCTTTTTCTTTACCTCTCTTACAAGTTGTAACAAAATTCTATTTAGCCTCCTCTTTACTGTTGTTAGGGTTTGCAATTTTCTAATTGTCAACACATGGACACTCCTCTCATTCATGCCATAACACCTACACAAAAACAAAAAATAGGTTAGCCATTAATTAGAATTTGTTACTGTTTTAAAGGACTGCCATTTTCAAGATAAAAGAGGCCTAAAAATACATTTGCATATAGTTTGAAAGTTACCCTTTATAATAGTCAAAAAGAAATGGTTGACAATTAAAGTTTATTTTTTACATTATATGCTTAAACCACATTTGTTACACATCTTTCAAGGGTTAACATACTGCTGCTATACAAGTCTGAAACTTCCTTTTGATGGTTGTAATACACTGCTAGGATTGGTAACAAAAGGTTCAAGTAGTGTGATTGCATTGATTGCATAAATTATATGTCGCATACACTCTCTTGGTTAGATCAATGCTACTTTAAATTCCATTAAAGGGACTGTTATATTGTCATACTATCATACTACTACCATTGTACCTATCTTTTACTTGTCATTGGAAGAAATTGGTTCACTACTTATTGTTGTTATTACACTCATATTGAATGGTATGTGGTTACACAGTTAATGCTATTTGCTATGCCAACATGTTATTGAATTACCTTTCTTCTAATTCCATATATCTTGATTTCATTACATTGACTTGGTATCATTTGCAACTATAAGTATTTTATTTACTTCGTATGTCTTCTTCAGTCCTAAATTAATTGGTTAAAGGCACTGATCACTAACATCATTGTGTAGAAGACTTAGTTGCTTGTCTAAGTGTGTTGCAGAGTATCTAAAGGGATCTCCTCTTGGAGGTCACGACACTTTGAATTAGTCAAAGGAACGTGACTAAGGTGACATTAGGTCACTTTCCTCATATGTGATTATTGGACACTAGCCTGGTAGTTCGTTCAGTAACAGGATTGATTGGAGGAAAAGGTGTTGCAGTATATGTTTCTCCTCCTTTAGCCAACTCCCATTTATGGCCATCTTTCCTTTTTTTTAGGTTGTCTTTCTTCTAGAGACTGGGTTTTTTCACTTTTGACCATATTCATTTTAGAATCTCTGGCTTTGTCTTCACTAAATTTATACCATTCATAGAAAGATATCCATTGGTTTTGTGTGACCATATTCTCTTTCCATTCTTTAGCCAGGATATCAAATCTTTCCTTTAGCTGCATGAATTTTTTGCTATGTTTTCTCTAATTTTCTAATTCAGCTTGGTTTTGTTGTTCTAGGGTTGTAGGCTTTATGTATCCTAATCCTGACATATCATGACATGGCCTTTGGCTGCTAAGATAAGCTTGTATTCCTTGGGAGGATTTTTCCCAAGAATCTAGTGTTGTAATAAATTCCTTTTTTAAAGGCTTTTGGTAATGCAAGCTTCTGACAGCAAAGCTGTAAGATTTTTCATGTGGGAATCTCGCATTGTCAGGTGTTTCTGGCCTGTTTTGGAAACATTGGGTATTATCTATGGAATTTGATCAATTAGGATGCTGTCCAACTTTGCATTTCATGGGGAGATTGAAAGAGTGAAAAAATGGATTATGTACAGACTATGTAGGAGGGACAATAATAAAGTATTGATCATAATATTTATTTTGGGAAGATTCACCACGCTAGATATTGTGACTTTGATGAGGCTATAGAGGTACAATAGACTGGAAATCAGGACATTTAAGAGAGTATAAAATTCCTCGATTGTTCCATGCTTGGACTTGTCGGTGTGAACAAGAAATTGAAGGCTGGTGAGCAAAAAATTGTATGACAGCTGATAAATGATCTTCTATTATGTGTGAGGAATTGATTTGGTTTTGGAGCTGGTAAAACCCACTTGGACGAGAATTAGAGTTCATCCTAGGTAAGGCACTGAGGAACAAGGATGCCAGTATTGGGATCAACATTCAATAGAACACTTGTAGTAGATTTATTAGAAGGATGTTTATGCATGGCAAGGTTCAATGTATTAACATAGAGCATGGAAACATAGTAATGGACATTCAAGTTATGTGATTGTTTTTCCATATCACAGCCTTTGGTCTAGATCTGAATTTGGAAGATGTCTTCTAAATGTGGATCATTGATAGAGACCTTAGAATTGGAGAATATATTACAGATAACATGTCCTCGGGATAAGTCAGTTGAATTCCTCCTATAAGAGCCTACTTGAACTGGTTAAACCAAGAGTCTTAGAAAATAGCCAGGTAGTGCAAAGGAAGTCCTTCTCTGTGTAAACTTATATACTAGAAAAATGTATTTTGTTCTTTATTTTTTGTTTTGAAGTTGTTGTTAAACCTCTGTAAAGTTCCCTTCATCTATCTATACAATACAGTCCTTAAATTATTCTTAAAATTACTCGTTTATAAGTCACACAAGTTTTGTGTTATATGCAATGATTCACTTTGAGTACATGTTTCACTGAAAAAGTTACAAGGCTTGCCTGGCATTTACGTGGAAGGAAGACCAATTTTAGTGTGACAATTTCTATGGAAAAATTATCTTGAAGATATTTTGTGAAAAAAGTGATGCATGTGGAGATAGCTTGTAAAGAACTTTCTTGGTCTAGAAAACATTAAAGATTATTTTGCTGAAGTGTACATGGAGTTGTCCATATGTTGTTGTTTGTATCTGAGAGTTTGTTTCTTGTTGCGGGATAAAATATATGTATAATACTAAAACAATATATTACAAATTCAGCAGGCTTAACTAAGACTAATCAATATATACTATAGGGAATGTCAGACTGCAACAAGCTCATGAAAATATTTCATTATGCCACTTAAACCTATTCAGTACATACTTTGTTGATCCAAGAATTATTCAACTTATCGATCAAAGGGTGCATACCAATTCGAACTCCATTTCCTTCAATATTTTGATCAAGGTAAGTAATTCATCCCTGAGAATGTTCACCTGTCAAATCCCATTTGAGATTGATGTTCCTGTTGTTGTTGTTGGTTGTGCGTGCTACTAATCATGGTTCACAACTTGACATTTTCAAGATTACTAAAATTTGACATTCTCAACAATACGAATAAATCTCCTCGAGATTTTCCTTTTAGCCCTCAGATTATTAGCTTCACTTCTTGGATGGAATCTAAAATGCAGGGAGCTTTTTTGAGGATGTTTCTAGAATTTCATCCATAATCCTGGTAATTCCTTTTCCCATTTCACTTAACATTTTTTTCACTTCCTCTTGCATCTTTACCTTTAGTTTTTATCAAAAACCTGAAAAACAATAGTGACTTCATCCATGAAATTTCTTGCTCAGTCTTAACTTGCAGAAAGACCTTTAAAGTTCATGCACATAGGGTTGTAGAACTGATTGTTGATTTCCTGTTATTATTTAGGTTGACAACTTGACATCATTTGTACTGTCACCAACATTGGCTTGAGATTTAATTAGAATCCTGACATTGTTAACTTCACTTCCTAGATGACATAAAAAATGTCGGGAGATATTTTGGGGATGCTCAAATTTGTGACCATAATTCTTGTTATGTCTTCTACATTCCACCGAACAAATTAGTCACTGCATCATGCATTTTGTGCTAAAATAGTTGTAGGGAGTTGATGGGCTCAATATAGGAAACTGTCTTAGATGCTTCCTTATGCCTAAGTGCCGAGCATATAGCACCTAGAACCTATGAAGAGGTGGTATGATGTGTCACACTGTATGGAAAATGATGGCTCTAGACCCTACTATTTCATGAGACAAGACATACCACATTTTTTGGGGGAAATTTGAACGCTAGTGGAAGGAATATCAGTGCCACCTCCTAACCAACCAGTCAAGTTTCTGGTGGTTGTTGTGGCCAATATATTTGACACAATACAATATATTATCTTTCTACAACATATCTGCATAATTTTGTGGGATGTTCCTTACCTTTCTCCTATTCTTTCTTTCTTTTTTGGTTGTTTTTGTTCCAATGGAAGGAGCCGGAAAAACATTTCATGAGATCAGAAATTTAGAGGTAGTCTAGATATATCTAATTTTTTCCTTAGGTTTTTCTTTACCCAAATATTTTTAGTCCTTTTATTGATTTTACCAGTGATGTTCAGGACTTGCGTGATTTCTATCATTACCTATGTAAGGGATTCTTCTACATCTCTATCATGCGTATGGAGTTGATCTAGTATTGAATGCTCTTAATGATCTTCTCCTATGACATCATTATCAGACCTTTAATATACTCAATCTATGGGCTTGTAGCATATCTAGTAGAATAAATTTGTGAAGATAACCCCCTTAGTCCTTTTCCCTAACAAACCATCGCTTCCTTTCCTAAAGGACACACATATCCTTGCCTTTCCTTCCTAGGGTCTCGGCCCTTTTTCCTTACCTCCCTTACAGGCTATAACAACCTTCTATTTTGTCTCCTCTTTGCTGCTATTAGGGTTTGCAATTTGCAAACTATCGACACACGGATAGTTCTCTCATTCATGCCATAACACCTACACAAAAACAACAAACAGATTAGCCATTAATTACAATTTGTTACTGTTTTAAAGGACTGCCATTTTCAAGATAAAAGAGGCCTGAAAACACATTTACATACAGTCTGAAAGTTACCCTTTTTAACAGTCTTAAATAAATTGTTGAAATTTAAAGTTTATTGTTTACATTATATGCTTAAACCACGCTTGTTACACATCTTTCAAGGGTTAACATACTACTGCTATACAAGTCTGAAACTTCCTTTTGATGGTTGTCATACACTGCTAGGATTGGTGATGAAAAGTTCAAGTAGTGTGATTGCATTGATTGCATAAATTATATGTCGCATACACTCTCTTGGTTACATCAATGTTAATTTAAATTCCATTAAAGGGACTATTATACTATCATAATATCATACCGCTACCATTGTACCTATCCTTTACTTGTCATTGGAATAATTTGGTTGATTACTTACTATTGTTATTACACTCATATTGAATGGTATGTGGTTACACAATTAATGATCTTTGGTATGCTAACATGCTATTGAATGACCTTGCTTCTAATTCCATATATCTTGATTTCATTACATTCACTTGGTATCATTTACATATGCATCCATAAGCACTTTGTTTACTTGGTATGTCTTCTTCATTCCTAAATTAATTGGTTAAAGGAACTGGTCACTAACATCATTGTGTATAAGACGTAGTTGCTTGTCCAAGTGTCTTGCACAGTATCTAAAGGGCTCTCCTCTTGGAGGTCACGACACTTGGAAGTTGTCAAAGGAACATGACTGAGGTGACATTGGGTCACTTTCCGCATATGTGCTTATTGGACACTAGCCTGCTAGTTCGTTCAGTAACAAGCTTGATTGGAGGAAAAGGTGTTGCAGTATATGTTTCTCCTCATTTGGCCAACTCCCATTTATGGCCATCTTTCCTTTTTTCAGGTTTTCTTTCTTCTGGAGACTGATTTTTTTCACTTTTGACCATATTCATTTTAGAATCTTTGGCTTTGTCTTGACTAAATTTATACCATTCATAGAATGATATCCATTGGTTTTGTGTGACCATATGCTCTTTCCATTCTTTATCTAGGATTTCCTTATATTCCATTGAATGGGATTCTCTGGATTATTTTGAATCTTCATGAGTAAATAAATCCCAATTTATCGTATTTTTCATGAACTGGTATTGAATATTATATGGGGAATATCTGCAAAAAGTTTGCAATTTCTTAGATTGTGGGCTTGTAAATTTTTGCAGGGACTTCTGTAAACCTAGAGGCAGGGATATCAAATCCTTCCTTTAGTTGCCTGATTTTTTTGTTCTATTTTCTCTGATGTTCTAAATCAGCTTGGTTATGTTGTTCCAGGGCAGTAGGATTTCTATATCCTAATCCTGACATATCATGACATGGCCTTTGGCTACTAAGCTGGAGCTTGGATTCCTTGGGAGGATTTTTCCCAAGAATCTTGTGTTGTAATAAATTCCTATTTTAAAGGATTTTTGTAATGCAAGCTTCTGACAGCAAAGTAATAAGATTGTGCATGTGGGAATATCGCAGTGTTAGGTGTTTCTAGCCTGTTTTGGAAACCTTGGGTATTATCTGTGGAATTTGAACAATTAGGATGCTGTCAAACTTTGGATTTCGGATGGAGATTGAAAGAGTGCAAAAATAGATTATGTATTGACTGTGTAGGAGGGACAACAATAAAGTGCTGATCATAATGTTTATTTTGGGAAGATTCACCATACTATCTATTGTGACTTTGATGAGGTTGTACAGGTATGATAGACAGGCAATCAGGACATTTAAGAGAGGATAAAATTCCTCGATTACTCCATGCTTGGACTTGTGGGTGTGAACAAGAAATTGAATGTTGGTGAGCAGGGAATTATATGACAGCAGATGAATGATCTTCTATTACGTGTGAGGAATTGATTTGTATTTGGGGATTTGGTTTTGGAGCTAGTAAAACCCACTCGGACGAGAATTAAAGTTCATCCTAGGTAAGAAACTTAGGAACAAGGATGTCAGTATTGGGATCAACTTTCAATAGAACACTTGTAGTATATTTATCAGAAGGATGTTTATGCATGGCAAGGTTCAATGTATTAACATAGAGCATGGAAACATAGTAATGGACATTCAAGTTATGTGATTGTTTTTCCATATCATAGCCTTTGGTCTGGATCTGAATTTGGAGGGTGTCTTCTAAGTGCGGATCATTGATAGAGACCTTTCAAATTGGGGAATATATCACAGATAAAATTTCCTCGGGATAAGTCAATTTGAATTCCTCCTATAAGATCCTGCTTGAACTGGTTAAACCAAGAGTCTTAAACAATAGCCAGGTAGTGCAAAGGAAGTCCTTCTTTGTGTAAACTTATATACTAGAAAATGTATTTTTTTCTTTATTGTTTGTTTTGAAGCTATTGTTAAACCTCTATAAAGTTCCCTTCAGCTATCTATACTATCCATTCCTTAAATTATTCTTAAAATTGCCCGTTTATAAGTTAAAACAAGTTTTTTGTTTTATGAAATGATTCACTCTAAGTACAGGTTTCACTGAAAAAGTTACAAGGCTTTCATGGTAGTTATGTGGAAGGAAGACCAATTTTAGTGTGACAATTTCTATGGAAAAATTATCTTTAAGGTATTTTGTGAAAAAAGTGATGCATGTGGAAATAGCTTGTAAAGATTTTTATTGGTCTAGAAAACATTAAAGATGATTTTGCTAAAGTGTACATGGAGTTGTCCAGATGTTGTTGTTTGTATATGAAAGTTTTTTTCTTGTTGCAGCATAACATATATGTATAATACTAAAATAGTAGATTACAAATTTAGTAGGATTAACTAAGACTAACCAATATATCCTATACGTACTGTCAGACTGCAATAACCTAGTGAAAATATTGCATTATGCCACTTAAACTTGTTCAGTACACCTTGTATTGATCCAAGAATTATTCAACTTATCAATGAAAGGGTACATACCAATGCTTACTCCATTTCCTTCAAGATTCTGATCAAGGTAAGTAATTCATCCTTGAGAATGTTCACCTGTCAAATCCCATTTGTGATTGAGGTGCTTGTTGTTACGACCTGCAATTGTTGGTTTTGCATGCTACTAACCATGATTCACAACTTAACATTTTCAATGTTACCAAAATTTGGCATTCTCAACAATACTAATAAATATCCTCGGGATTTTCCTTTTAGCCCTCAGATTATTAGCTTCACTTCTTGGATGGAATCTAAAATGCGGGGAAATTTTTTAAGGATGCTGCTAGAATTTCATCCATAATCCTAGTAATGCATTCTCCCATTTCACTTAACATTTTTTTCATTTCCCCTTGCATATTTACCTTTAGCTTCTATCAAAAACCTGGAAAACAATAGTGAATTCATCCCTGAAATTTCTTGCTCAGTCTTTACTTGTAGAGATACCTTTGAAGTTCATGCACTTAGGGTTGTAGAATTGATTATTGATTTCCTTTTATTATTCAAGTTGAAAACTCGACATCATTTGTACTATCACCAACATTGACTTGAGAATTAATTGGAATCCTCAGATTGTTAACTTCACTTCCTGGATGACATAAAAAAAGTGGGGAGATATTTTGGGGATGCTTAAATTTGTGTTCCTAATTCTTGTTATGTCTTCCACATTCAATCGAACAAATTATTCACTCCATCATGCATTTTTTGCTAAAATAGTTTTAGGGAGCTTTTGGGCTCAATATAGGAAGCTATCTTAGATGCTTCCTTATTTCTAAGTGTTGAGCATCTAGCACCTAGCACCTATGAAGAGGTGGGATGCTGTGTCACACTGTATGGAAAATGATGGCCCTAGACCCTACTATTTCACTAGACAAAACATACCACATTTTTTGGGGAAATTTGAACGCTAGTGGAAGGAATATCAGTGCCACCTCCTAACCAACCGGTCAAGTTTCTGGTGGTTGTTGTGATCATTATATTTGACACAATACAATATATTATCTTTCTACAATATATCTATGGAATTTTGTTGGATGTTCCTTACCTTAGATTAAATTTTTGATACTGTAACCAATTTCTTTGTGGTTGGAATTTTGCAAGGAGGCAAATTGGATGTTGCAATAGATGCTCTTTCAAACTTAGAGAAGCAAATGAGGCTTGCTGCTGATGTTTCTAGAAGTAGGAAGGTGGTAGTCAGGATAGTGCATATTTGTTATGAAGCGTGTGCATGGAAGACACTAAGTGAGCAAATTAGTGTTCTATCCAAGAAAAGAGCACAGCTGAAGCAGGTATACAATTCATGCTTTCTTTTTGGTAATATTGTTGTATGAACAGAATTTATAGGGTCATGTTATTTCTTTTGTATATAGGTATTTTATTGCAAAAAAAAAAAACATATCTAGATTTTCATGCATTTAGAAACTGTAACAGGTTGACTTCTGAAAGAATAAATACTATAGGAAACAGGAAAAGGAACTGCTATCTTCAACAATATTGTTGTATGAATGAAATTTCTAGGGCTGCATTATTTCTTTATACATATTTTATTGCAAAAATAAAAAAACATATCTAGATTGTCATGTATTTAGAAACTATGACAGGTTGAGCTATGAAAGAAGAAATACTGTAGGAAAAGGGAAAAGGAAATTCTATCTTCAACAATATTTTATTTGTAAAAACTTGGAAGAAGATAGCTTTCATGGAGTTTTGAAAATTTTAGAGGAGCTGATACATTTTATTTAGGGAAGGATGCCAACATTTTAAAATTTTCATCTGTAGAGAACATTAAGCTGTGTCAGGTTAAAACACTTCATTGCTTATTCATTAGGAACTATCCATCCCTTATTGCAACTTTAGTTGTTTATAGCAAGCTAAGAGACAGTTTTGGAATCTTTTATATGTTCAGAAACCTAGACACATAGCATTTGCATTTATTTTCATATGAGGATGGTTTCAGAAACATAGTTAAAGTTGGCATTGGTCTTCAAGTGAGGATGTTTTCTTGCCATTTTTCTTGTTCATAATGTTGAAGGAATAGCATAGAGGAAGCCATTATGAATCTATAGTAACTTGATAATCATTATTTGGTATGCTTGAATGATGCAAAATTTGTTTGAATATCATCATTATCAAGTAATAACAACTTCTTAAAGGGTGCTAGCTCAATGGTAGAGAACCTGCCTAATTATAGGCAAGAGGTTGGTGGTTCGATTCCTCCATGCCCTATCATAAATTTGTGATTACAAAAACGACTAAATTCGCATATATATGACTATTAGTAGCTAATTTTCTGTATTTTATAGTGTGACTAATGTTTAGTTGTATTTAGCTTAGTCATTAATATGTTATCATCTAGTAGTTTATTTAGTCGTATATTTGGTCATTAATTGTTGAAATCAATGACTAAATTTGTGACTAAATCATTGACTATCAATGACTAAATCATTGAATAAATCAATGACTAATAAGTCAAGCTATTAATGACTAAGTGAAATATCACTAAGTTAGTCAAGCTATAAGATAGTGGAAATTAGCTACTATTAGTTGCTGACTCAAAAATAGTCATTTATAGCATTATTTTAGTCATTTTTTTAGTCATTAATTTCTCATTTTGTATTAGTGGACATTCTGGCCTAAATGAGTAGGGTGAGCATAGGAGGAGCAAGTTGGAGCTTTGGGGACAAGATATTGGCATTGTGAAGGAGCTTATTGACACTAAGGAAAAGGTTATAAACTTCGTCTTCATCTTTTAATGCAAAATTGGTTCCTTTCCCATAAAGTATGTTGTGTTAATATCATATATTTTATTGTTGGATTCCTTAGTCACTAACATAGAATAGTGGATTATATTCGGGTATTGTTTGATCTTGTTTGCTTGTTTTCTTATGATTATGCACGTACATCTATGAACATCTATCACTACAGAAAATAACTACATCACTCCATCAAAGATCCTTATTCAATATTTCCATTCATTCTAGGGAAATTCTTCTAATTCTGTTGTGACTTAGTTGTTCTAGATTTGAACCATTTAGACTAGAGGAACAGCTCCTATCCGCAGGAGGTATATTTTTCCTATCAATAGTGTATGTGAGATAATATATCTATGAACAGTCCAATGGGGTTGAATAAAAAATATCCAACTAAAAAACCCATAAATCCTTTCTCCAAACTCACAACCACCAATGAGATATCGGAGGGGCATTTTTCCAATTTTTTCGAAATTGCGTTTTCTGAGTTGGTTGTTTCTGAGTTTTTTGAATGGACTGAAATTGGGGAAGTTTTTGTTCAAACTTGATGTAAATGTATAAATGGCAGGAGGGTGTAGGGATGTATATGTGATGGGAAATAGATGATAGATAGAACATAGCATAGAAGAATGTATTAAATTGTTTGCTAATGGAATAGAACAAGAACACATTACTTCTTTTAGATGTTATCTCTGGTTGATTTTGAAGACCATTTATTCGTATGCATTGATTAGTTATAATATCAATACAGCTTGGATAGGAAGGCCCCCCTACCCAGGTTCGTAGTGAATCTTAAGCCATGATAGAAGAGTGTTGTAGATTCATTTCAGAAGATTTGATTGATAGGTATGATAGGAATTGGGTTATTGGAAATGGAATAAAGGTTTTACATGAATCATTATTTTTGTCATTACATGGTTATACAAACAATTACAAAATCTTTGTTTCTCTTTGGTGTAAATGAAGCATTCAGACTGAGTAATTTCTAGAAAATTATTTAGTTGAAACCTAGTTTAAGAGTTTGTCCAAGTTAGAGAAAGATGGTACAAGTTCTTTGATAAAGCTTTTGTTAATAACTTTGAGAAGTAGGTTGTATAGACTCTTCTCCAATCTTGCACTTATGGTGTTGGTATCTATAAGTATACCTCCCTGGGTTGACAATTAAGTGTTGATATATATATGGTATAGATTTATCTTGATAATTCCCATCCACTTGCTCGAAAAAAATTTCAAAATCTTTCCCTATTGTGCAGAAATTGCACTGCACGTCATTGAGAAAAACACTAATTTAGTAAACTGTCAAAATAGACAACATTCAATCCACAAAGCCACTGGATAGGGGTGTCCCTAGTCGAACTCAGATGTCATGAGTCTAACGAAACTGACATTTTTTTCATCAGAGCCATGATTTTAGATTTATAGCAATTTTCATCTCGCTTACCAAGGCCATTAAGGGACATCTGGCAAATTTCAACTGGGACCATAAAAACCAAACCGAGAAATAAAATTGAATTTCGTTGCATCCTGGAGGCATGTTTGGGAAAGAGAGAGATGAATTATATGCCCATACACTTTTTGGGAATATTTCTCAAAAGCATAGCCTATGGTGCAGAAATCGCACTACATGTCAATGAGAAAAACCCTACTATAGAAAATTATCAAAATAGAGAATGTTCGGTCCATCAAACCACCAAATAGGGGTGTCCCAAGTGGTACATTGATGCCACAAATCTAATGGAATTGACGAGGTTTCCATTAAAAATTCAGTTTTCAAGTTATGGAAAGTTTTAAGTTACTTCTCAAGGCCATTCTGGGACACCAAACAAATTTCAACCAAGGGCATAAAAACCAAACTGAGCAATGAAAGTTGGTTTTGTTACATCTTGCACGTGTATTTGGGTAAGGGAGAGATGACTGCAATGCACATGCACTCACTTGACACATTTTTCAAAATCTTAGCTTATTGTGCAGAAATTTCACTGTACGTCACTTAGCAAAACCCTAGTTTAGAAACCATCAAAATATACAATGTTTGGTCCATGAAGCCATCAAACAGGGGTTTCTCTAGTGGTAATTTTATGTCACAAATCAAACATAACTAATGGTTTTCCATAGGTGCCTCTATTTTCAAGTTATGGTGAATTTCATCTTGCTTCCCCATGACATTCAAATTCCAGGGACACTAGGCAAATTTCAACTGGACGCATAAAAACCAAACCAAGTGTCCCAATTATTTGTCATTTGTAATTTTTTAGTGGATAAACTTACATAGTCAAGTTTTTATTGTCCTCCATTTGTATTTTTTAGGACAATAGTAAACAAGGTATGTTTAAACCACTTGGAAAGGTTCTATGTTATTAGATGAAATTCCAACCATACAAATTCCATAGTGAAGTTGATTAATGAAATGCAATAGTGATTGAAGGAAAGACTATGGAAAGACCAAACTCATTCCAAAAAACGATCTCACAAAAAAAAATATCTCCTTTTTCTAAGGATGTTATTGAACATGTGTTTTAATTGCTTTATGTCCAACCAAAATGAAAAATTATCTACTCAATACCAATAGATTTATGTCCATGCAACTTAGGTCTATATATTTGAAATAGAGAATACAAGTACATAAGTTTTTCAAGGAATACATTGCATATTTTCCCTTCTCATCCATTTTTTAAGAAACAAGATTATTTCAATTTATATTCTCTTTTTTAATGAAATGTTTCCACAATCCCCATATTCTTAGAATCATGCATTTTTCAAGAACTCATAACACATTTTATTAGCAAAAGGAAATGGTGTAGGTACTACCAAAACCTTAATTTAGAATATTTCAAATAATTTGGATTGTAAGAGAGGTGAGGGTATGTTTTTTTCCTTCTAATTTGATTTTCACAATTCTTGAGGTGGATCAACCTATGATAGCTTTCCGAATTCTTTACTTTTAAATATACTACACTTGATGCTTGATGTGTCAACGTCTAGTGGTGGCTATGTCAATTATTGTTTTTAGCAATATCACATGATTTGAGAAGACTTTTTTTCTTATCTTTTCATGATTCTCGATGCTCAAGGACTCAACTTTGCTTGTGATTGGGGTACAATGAGTTCAAGAATTTGTGAATAAGAAAAAAATTCCTTTATTAAAAGCTTCTATGGATCACAACCAATTTGTGTGATTGGTAGTTTAAGTGTTTTAGTGGAAGAGTTCACCATCAAACAAGGGGTTTCTCTAATTAGAACATGTAATGTTTTCAAAACCAAATCAACCATGTTCCTAAAGTATGAAAAATGTAAGATAAAAAACATTTACTTCTAGAAACCACACTTATATATCATATAGATACCATTTGTGACAGTGTGTTAAGGTTTTTAATATTTTGTGATATCTTTTATGTTACAGTTGGAATCATAGTGTGTTAATGTTAGTAAGAGTTTGTGATGTATTTTAAGTGCGAATTTTGAATCAATGTAAAATTTTATTATATTTAAGGGCATTAGCTCAATGGAAGAGCACCGACCTTACAGGTAGGAGTTTGGTGGTTCAATTCCTTCGTTTCATATCTACATAAATCAATGACTAATTAAATGCCCAACTAATAACAATCAATGATTGAATAAATGACCAGTTAACAACAATCAATGACTGAATAAATGAGCAGTTAACAATAATCAATGACTAACTAAATCTGACCAGTTAACAACAATAAATGACTAACTAAATGACCAGTTACCAACAATCAATGACTAAATAAATGACTAAAGGTACTACCAAGCACCGTAATAAATGACCAAATAGAAATAATTCATGAACAAATAAACGTCTAAATATATGGCCAACGCATGAAGCAATTCAAGAAATTTATGACCAAGTGATAAATCACCAATTTGGTTGGGTGATAAGTGATTACTTATTTTTTATCAATAGTCACATGACCAAATTTAGTCATTTATCACCCATTTTAGTAATTTTTAGTCACTTTCACCCATTTTGTACTACTCGAAATACTTCTATGAATAATAACTAACCATATAAATTTAGCCCTTCTTGTTATTCTTGTGCGTTCCCCTTTGTAGCAGCTTGCATTGCATGAATACTCGACTAGTAGTACAATGTTTGAGAAGATTCATATTCGATGAACACTATTAGAGGGCCAAACTACTAAAGGGGCAAAACTAGAAATGGATGGCCAATCATCAAATATTTTCAAAAAAAAAAGTTATTATATATATATTATGAGACACACGTATAATGACAACATATTTTGATAATAAAATTTATTAATATAAACTATTTTTTGTACAAATTTTTTATACCTTCTTATGCATTAATCTTATACGTTTTGTATATACAAAAACACATATCTACACACACATTATTTCTTTCATTTACATTTAATTCTTTTTGCTAATTGTTATGCATGAATATTACCATGTAACTTTCAATTGTTTCTGAGGAGATACATTCGGTATGGGGAATTGAGAGTGATGTGGGTTGGTGGGGGAGGGATAAATGAATTTCCTCCTTCACGTGGTTGACCTTATTTAATAAAGAATAAATTATTCTCAAAACCAAGAATGAATTATTTAAGTATTCCCCATTAATATTTCTACATCCTCATACATGTTTCACCTTTTATGATTAATTCATATAAGGTTTTAGCGGTCATCACCTCCATGATCCATAAGGAATTTCCATCAAAGTAAACATTTCTCATCATAACATTTATGCATGGCATTGACATTGATGGAATTTGGTCTACCAAATATTAATGGCATTTGACATGATGTATGGATATTTCTTTTCATTCACCTTTTAGCATATGCCTTGTTACAATTGTACCTCTTATGGACACATGTATTTAGCCAAATCTTCATAGAACTAGCAAATATTTCTCTTCCTTACCATATGATTTAATACAATTGAGGGGATCATTATGTAGTTAGAGATTACAATGAATTAAATTGGAGCCTTAAGCCTCCTCACGTTCATATGGTACTAAATAACAATACTAAATGATACCAAATAACAATACTAGGATGCCAAAATAGGGTCATTTAACCCATTCAACTTAACCTTTTATTTAATTTCTGATGTGTCTTATTTCACACTATTTCATGGAGGGTATCTAATATGTCTCAAAATGTGCAAGGTAAGATCTCTCTCATGAGTGTGGAACATTGAGAAGCTATGAAAAAATTCCTTAAGATATATATTCATGAAATTGTGACAAAATCAACAAGTAAGTAAAGTTTATATGGGTCTATATCTCTCTTTATGATTGATTTTTTTTGTAATTTCAAGTTTTGTTTCTAATTGAACACATTGGCCTACTGTCTAGTAGTTTTTCATAAAAAAGTATCCGTAATTTAATTTTGTCCATTTGTTAAATTACATACTTTGGAGGTATAAATGTTTATTTGATCTACTATTTGAAACTTTGTACATTCACATCTTTAGATTAATTATTAAAATTTTGATACTATTGATCATAAGCCTCAATATTAATAAATTACAAGGTTTCACTCACTCATGTGAGACTTTCAAATAGCATTAATTCAAAAAAAGAACTCTCATCACTTAGATATCTATTTTTCTTGCTTTATTTGTTACACCTAATTCTCATTAACACCATGTTACAGGATAAGTATCTCATTTATTTCTTTAAATTCCTCAAAGATTGAAGCTGAAAATGAGTTGGAATGAGTAATTCATTATTTTGAGCCACCGCTGCACTTTCCCTATGTGCAACATGTGGTACCTATTCCTCAAAAATGAAGAAAGACTCGAGTTTTCTTTCTTGGACTTGTTAAAATTTAATAAGAAAGGAAGGAAATACACTTTTTGATTACAAGTTCTTGGCAGCAAGTCATCCTTGAACAAAAAACTAGTTCGAGTCTCCCGATACTAATGCTCTAGTTTTTCATTTCTCAGTTCAACTAACACTTTGAGTCACTACTCCTCCAGTTGTCCCAAATAAATGGGGAATTTGTCAATGTATCCTACATGACATATATATTGTGAGGGAAATCTACCTTATGACTTGGGGTAATAGGGTCACCAACATACTGTGGATGTGACTTTCAGACATCTGGGGTTTAGAAACATATATAAGAGAATAAGAGTTAATGGGACATGCAAATTTTTTCAGATGGTTGATCCAAGATTTAACTCTACTCCTCAAATGCTCCTTAGCATTCTAATCTTCAACACCTACCACAAAGATTGATATTTCCTCACGGTATCTTCTATTATTATATAAAGAGACATGAACATGTTACAATTACATTTGGAAACAAATAACAATATAGATCATAACTCATAACAATAAAAGAATGTACTAAGAAAAATATGGAAGGAAAGCACTCTTTATTGATGAAGTTCAAGAAAAATTACAAAACCCCATTTGAGACAAGCTTCTTCTGCAAACCAAGACCTAAGTCCTCCTTTCTCCTCTCTCCAATAGATTCTTCCAGGATAACCTTGCTCTCAAGATTGCCTCCTCTATCCTATACCCCTCCCCTCTCTTTATAGTTGTTGGTGAGGAGATGATTCCAGGCCTAGGATGGTTAGGGGAGTTAGGGAAGTTACCAATACGGACCCAACTACCCCTAAACTACTCATGTTTTTATTTTTAAACTTATCTTAATGAAAATCGCAGGTATATATGAGGCAACTTGCAAGATACTCGTGACTTTCATGAAGGGAAGTCGCGATTACAACTTATTAGAGATAACACGTGAGTTGCATATGGCCTTGCCCATGGGTAACACGTGAGTTTCTATAAGAGGACCTGCGAGTGCAAGGAAACATCATCCATACAAAGTGGTAAAGTTGAAGGAGTAAGAACGTATCAAGGATCTCATCCATCTATAAGGTTATGGTCACTTCAATCCATAGTGTCCCTTTGTGTAGCGACAGGATGGAGTTGTTACTCGAATGGAGAAGTGCCATTTCATGGTATAACACCTATCTTGGAAATGCCCTTTGTCCACTTGCAAGGAGCGGTTCCACCACCTACTTCCCATTTACAAGAGGTGGTGCTCCCTTAGCACCACTTGTTTTCCTCATGAAAGGTGTGGTGCTCGACTTATGAAGGAAAAAAAGAGACGTTTCGAGAAGATTCTTGAAGATGGCCTTTGTGGAGCCTCATCCCTATGAACCGGGAAAGGTGTAACTTGAGACCCCCTATCCTAGGATGATCCCTCGACCTTTCCATAGAATATTCAACCTAGTCTATCCCTTGAAGCCTTTATATACTATCTCACCCCTCATGGTAAAAGGAAGGAAGAATATGTCATAGCATCTAAATTCTAGCCAAATTCTATCAGACCTTTGAGTGATTAGAAGGAAATTGGAGATATGAGGAAAGACCCCATTGAGAAGACTTCTCAACACCAAGGAATTGGTTGTATACTCTCCTTCTTTATATTTTAATGCAAATATAGTTTATTTCCCATAAGCATTGTGTATCTAGTTCTATGCTTTGTTTATTATTTAACTCCTTGGTCTTTTACATAGGATTATAAATTATCTTGTTACTCTTGCTTGGTTTGTTTCTGTTGTGTCTATTGCAGGATCTCTGCATAGTTCAAGCACATCTAGGTTCAAACCTTCACAACCTATAAAAAGGTAACAAGAGCAGTGAATTCAAGTGGTTTAGTTAATCCTAGGGAAAGTTTATTTATTATGTAAGTGTTTTATTCTAGTTTTGAGTCTTTCAATCAAGGGAAACAACCTTTGTTAGCAATGCATGAGAATTTCCATAAAACAAAGTAGAGACCATACTGGGAAGAGATAAGATTCTTGGTCTTATATTAATATTTTCTTAAAAGTTTCATTTTCAATTCATATATCTACTTGTTAATTTGCAATATTTGAGTTGAAATTGGTAGATTTGCCTCTGTTTGCCTCTGATTATCCATGTTCATATCTTTATTGGCTATTTCGGTTTAGTATACAGAGTCTAACGCACTTCTGGTTTCATCTTTATTGTGATTTCAAAATCTATTTGGACCACCCCACCTGGGTTGAGTAAAAAGAGCGGCCACCTCACTTTTCATTAAGGCAATATTCGACACCACCACCTTTTCCATGTGGACAAAAAATAGTTCCACCGCTCTATACTTGTTTGCAAAGCGTGATGCTCAGCTTGCACCGGTCTGTATTGAGTTGTTAAAGCACGATGCTAGGTAGGATTTTAAAACCTTATTTGATTTTTGAAATCTTGCATGCAAATTTTTATTTCTGAGTGTTTCTGGGTTTACTTCTAATAGTTACAGTCATTAAAAAAAATCTGGAAAGGTTTATAGTCTTGATCTATTTATATTTGCAAGAGTGGTGATTGATTTTGGCCTTTGAGGCTTCTCCTTTGTGTCTTTGATCTGGAATTTAGTGCTTTGGAAATAAATCCTTTGATTTAGATCTCTGAGTGTTGTTTTAATCAACATAAAAGAAAATTTGTCTCTTTTTTTTTTCTTCATAGATTGCAAAAGATTTATTTTGTACTTTTTTATTGCAAAAATTTGAAAAAAATCATAAATTTTAGTATAGAAAGGACTCTTGATTACTTGATTAGTCTAATAAACTTCAAGTATTCATAGTGTGTTACTTCTTGTGTGTTTTATTCTCATTATGACAAAAGAACAAAAATATTTTTTCTTCTAAGTCTTTGTTTTAGTTGAAGAATTGAAAGTTTTGTGTGCAAAGTAGTAGTATATTTTCTTTTAAAAGAGATCTCATTTTTATTTTCAAGGATTGCATTAGAAGGATTTGTTTACTTGGAATAGGAAGAAAAGAAATAGTTCGATATCATTTGTTTGGGAGTTATATGTCTTTTCAAAGAAAAAGAACCGAACCTCTATCATTCCTTTAAGTAGGGCATACTAAAAAGTTAAAGTGAAAAGCTTGCACTCGCATACCCACATGGTTTTATATTTCAGGTTTTTCACCTCATGCATCCACTTAACCATATAAGATAAAAATAAAAGCTAGTCTAAGTTAAAATATTTAGCAAAGCGTGATAGGTTAGAGATGTGTTCTAACGTCTTTAAATGTAGGATTTGTCATTTATTTCCTTCTCTGCATCTCAGGAATCATATGGTTCTTCCACGTACTTATTGGTATATCGAACGACCTTTCATGTAACCTTGAGGTATATCGAAAGGTACTTCACGTACTCAATAGTATATAGGAATTCCCCTTTCGAACGGTTGTGAATTAGACAATGTTGCTACGTAGTTGAGATCCCATGTACCTTGTGTATATCAAAAGACACTTGTAGGGATCATAAGACCAACTAAGAAAATCCCTTTGACCATCCTATCATTGCAATACATGGAGAACAACACTTAGGGATATTTATATGCACGTACCATCCAGGTAGTCAAGTATTCAAGCAAGGGTATGGTCCCAATGCTCCTTGTCTCATTTTGATATTGGACCCTATGGTATATTGCGAGTTGTGGTGATTTGACAATCCTGTGAGGATCCAGACTTTCAATCCACTCCTTTCAAAGTTTTGTTTGTTGCTTTAGCTTGAGTAGTGTTTGTTTTGTTTGATTACCTAGAGGTTTCTTTTTTAAATCAGTTTGACCTATCAAGCTGGTTGATTTCCCTTGGACATTATCTCGTTGTATACAGGGATTATCACCTGAGTATCCATTGAATCCTACGAATTGGTCTCCTATTGACCGAGAGATGGAAATCAATTCTGAAACAGAAAGTGCATATATTCTTGAATTGGAAGGTGTTTCAGTTACAGAAGATGGGGGTGAATTCTCTGCTCTTAATAATGATCCTATTATTATTCAATACCACCTATAATGGAACATCCCTCATCTTGAGATCCATATTTTGTCGTACAAACTCCTACGGGATCTAGGCTCAATCAGTTCCAACCTGATGATATGATTTCCCCCATATTTGGTTTGAATGCTCCATTTTGGGAAACTACCTTAGGCCAAGCTATCTTTGAATTTAGTTCTACTAGTGTTGCTAATGTTTCCTCCATGGAGCTAACCCTTGACCCTAGAAGAATTTTACCTTATCTTCTGCCAAGTGATATTCTGGGTAGATATTTAAACATCCCTTCTAGTTCAGTTTTAGCTAATGCTCCACCTTCTCCAACGTTCACTAGACTCGCCACTTAGGTGAGAATTTCACAGTCTGCTCCAAATCCATTGCCAAATTTTCCATTAATGAATACTTCTATACCTGCCATGATTTTTCTAAAATGTTGGAAGTCAATGTTTACCCTCCACATCCAATGCAACTAGAGGACCTTATGTTCCTGTTTTGCATAATATTTCAAGACCTGCTCCTCCAACTGTAGGATCTAGTGGGCCTGTTGGTTATGGTCTTATTTTATAACCACCTGCATCTGCTTGGGCTAAAGAACAACAACCTAATCTTGGTAACCCATACTATAGTGGGGTGCAATATAATAATCTTTTATGCATGCCTTATCAAGAAGGTGTTACTAATCAATGGACCCAAAAAACTTATGGACCTCAAGCTGGACCTAACCCAGTTCAACGTTTTGTAGAGAAAAACACTCCCAATTTCCAACATTTCCCAAGTTACTATGGTCAATCTCAGCCGACCTATGGTTCTACTGTGGTGGCCTTACCTTATCAATATGATAATTATCTACAACCTAATCGAAAAATCCCATTTTTTGGAAACTTTGAAATTGCCAAACCTATCTAACTTGATTAATGATCGCATTCTACACGACCCTTTTTAGCCAACAATTCCAATAGTGTTACCATCATATATTCCAAAATTTGATGGAAACCTAGAGGAAGATCCAAAAATCCATGTCATGACCTTCCATTTGTGGTGTTCTTCGAACTCCTTGATGGATGATTCTATTCGTTTGTAGCTCTTCGAACGAACCTTAACCTGTATGGTCGCTAAGTGGTATATCGAACTTCCACAACATTCATTTATGGATTTTAATTCGTTGGAAACAACATTCCTTACCCATTTCCAGCTACTAATCCGTTATGAGGTTGGTATAGATCTCTTGACTTCTCTTCGAAAAACTACCTACACAAACATATATGATCACATTCATGAATTGAGGAGACGTCAAAGGTTGATTAAGGTTCTTATTCCAGATCAATTGCTAGTTGACTGGTTTACAAAGTCATTGTTTCCCCCTATTTCCTGAGATGTGGCTATGGGAGGTTCTTTTATAGAGGAACAAACTATTAGTCATGCTCAATATTTGGACTTGGTTTATTACCAATCCGGAACATTATATGATTTGATCCCTAATGCTCCTCATCCCAACACTAATCCTACTAAGCCAACTGCTGAAACTCCTATAGATGGTGTTGTAGGTGCAATCCAACCTCCATCTGCAGTGAAACCTTCCTTCTTGCTACATCATCAACTCCCATTGTTTTCACTGAAGTGAATGTAGTTCAATCTTCACAGTCACTCAGTAATAATAATAAAAACGAAAAAGTAAGTCTAAAAAAATAAGTATAGGAAAGGACTTTATAGGACATTTAGCATCTTTGTTTATGTATTTTTGGTAAGATATGAATTCTACTTGATTTTTTTTTATTTGAATGCAACCTTGCTATATACTTGAGAAAATTTGCATATTTGTGAATATTGATTTGGATTCAAAAGGATGCTCATGAATATATATGAACATATTGAAATTGATTTTGTTTTTACGAGTAAATTGGGGTTTTGGTTTCCATTGAGAATGTAAATTTATTTTAGGTCTTAGAAATTAAGAAATTTATGGTTTCAATTCATATTAGGGCATACAAATTATTGAAAAAAATGAAACTAGTAGGTCAATATTTTGTGTAAATACCTGATAATGAAGAGATTGATCCCAAATGTGGAAATTGTATTCCTTTCTCATTCAAATTGCTTTCATCCTTGTGTGCTTTGGTAGGACCGAAATCGGTGCAGTTGACTGTTGTGGAGAAAATGACGGGCGCGACCTATTTTGGGTGTAAATTGTGTTTTACAAAACGTGTGCGCATTTTGTAGAACATAATGCACGTGCACTTTGTAGAACATAACACATGCACATTTTGTAGAACACAATGTGTGCGTGTTTTAGAGCAACATAATGCACTCACACTTTGTTTAACTATCCTAGTTGGCAATCAACTTTCCAGGCTTAGGACTAGGATTGTTAGGCTCGGCATTGCTTGGGATGATTTATCTTTTATAGATCTTGAATCATTTTCTTGAACCTACCATTGCATCTGAAAGGTCCCTCAACTTTTTGCACTCACCCACAAACAGTAATAATGAGGTTCAAATCTCTCTTTCAATTCTCATAAAAGTAACTTCAAGAACTAACTAGATCGAGCACAATTCTTCGACACCTTGTTGTGAACATCATGAGAAAATAAAATCCACAATTAACAATCAATCTGTGAACTCTTATTAAAAAATTACAACTATTTGCATCCAATTAACACCCAAACATGCAAATTTTTTTAGTCTTGCCTTTCCCTAACTCTTACATCATAATATTTAAACTCCCGTTATCTTCCTCCACACTCACAAAATTTCAAAAGATTTTATATCTTGTGCCTTCCCTATTCCCAGTTTTCATATGAAGAACATTTCAAAGAGGGGACTTCCTTTTCTCCTTTAGCACCTCATGCAAATTATACTTCAATTATTTTGGAGACATTTTGACCTTTTTAGTAATAAATTGAGATCAATTATATGCATGATGTGGACTTTTCATTATCTTAACAACAAGGATAAAAGGAACTTGAAGAAGCAACTAGATTAGTCATAGATTGTGCTCTAATGGTCATGAGAAACTAAAATCCATAGTTAACAATCAATTTATAAACTCTTGTTAAAAATTAATACAATTGTACATCTAAATAATAAGCATTTTATTTAGTTGTATTTGTACTTAACGAGGGTGCATATTTGTTTTATTTGTAATCCTTTGTAAAACTGCCAAAGATGTAATTGAATTATATATCAGAGGGTTTGTTTTTGTGCTTTCTATTTTAAACTTGTCTTAGCATGTTTTCAATTGCATTGATAAAAAAGTGCTAGGCTGGAAATGTTGTTGTCCATGTATACCTTGTTTATAAGATTCCCTTAATTATTTCTCTTTCTAAAACATATTTCCCTAGTTTCATTGGTTTTTCCCTTAAATTTCATCAATTGTCTTATGTGAATTATTGTTTTATGCTCACTGAAATTAAAAAACAACCTTGCTTAATAATTTTCCAAAATTACTCCTTACAACTATCAAACTCATAAATGTAAGTCCACTCATCATCTTTAATATTGGCTTCTTATGTGAATTATTGTTTTATGCTCACTGAAATTAAAAAACAACCTTGCGTAATAATTTTCCAACATTACTCCTTACAACTATCAAACTCATAAATGTAAGTCCACTCATCATCTTTAATATTGGCCTTGTAAGGTTATTCTATTACCAAAGAATCTTCATGTGTCTCCATTACCATGCACACTTGAATATGAATCATGCATTACCATGCACACTTGAATATGAATCATACATGGATAGAAAAATAAACTAAAAAAATCTTATGGTAAGTTATTTGGCAGTCTTGCTACAATGTCTACAAGAGAACATGACCTTTTTTCTTCCATCCATATCGCTGCACTCGCTCATGAATCGAAGTGTGTTGCCTTCGAAATTGAAAAGTATTATGGTGAATGAAAAGTAGGGGAGATTGTTAGGATTATGTCTTATGCTATTTAAAATATTTCTTACGAAAGTATGAAAGTGTTGGACACCACAAACAGATCAGAGAAATGTAACCAAGAAGCAATATCAAGTTTGTTGCTACAAAGTAACATCTTGACAATGGTTTGGAGTGCAATATTCTTTTAGGGTGATCATGACATTAAATAGTGGTACCATGGATTCTTTTTAGTTTTCCAAGGCTTGAGGATTATGTGAAAGAACTAATACTTTTAACAAATTGTCCCACAATAAAATTGCTTCTCAACTCTATGAATCAATTTGACATCTTTAATTACTAGTTTATTAAATTTCAATAAGTATCAATACTATTTACCATTTTAGATTTGGTCGTATTCTCACCAAGTTTAACGGTGCCGCCAAGATCAGAATTCCGTTGATAAGGTCCAACCGCTATTTGAACTCGGGTTACTGGATTCATGGATTCAAAGCCTACTATACCATAGAACCGATTCAATATATTTTTCAAATTGACAGAATCTTCCACTTTTATATATATATATATCCTGTAAGCGTTTCTTCCACTTTTATATATATATATATATCGTTCAATATATTTTTCAAATCGACAGAATCTTCCACTTTTATATATATATCCTGTAAGCGTTTCTTCCACTTTTATATATATATATATATATATATCCTGTAAGCGTTTTTCATATCAATTCGTACTCGCTGCGCTGGAAAAACACATGAAGTGCAGCAAAGATAGCTTTGCACTGAATTCCGGCGGACAATTGGCGGGAAAGTCAAAATCGTCTTGAAATCTTTTTCTCGGGACAATTTAGTGGTGAATATCAGAATGGTAGCTGTTGAAAATATTGATAAATCTTATCTTGGGTATTTTGATGGATCTGCAGGTGAACCAAGCTGGAGATATGCTTTAATGAGCATTTAGTTTCCTTTAAAGCTCGGTTAGGGATTGGCACTAATAATTTTGCAGAGCTTTGTGCATTAAAGCTTTTATTTACCTTGGCTAGGGAGAATCATATTTCAAAAATTCAGATCTTTGGTGACTCTCAGTTAGTCATTAATTGGCCTAATGGTAAGTTCTGATGTTTGAATTTAGAGCTTTCACGGGTTCTTAATGAAGTTAACAGACTAGCACATTTTTTGGAGCATTTGGACCTCAAGCACATCTACCTTGAAAGGAATTCTCATGCAGATGTCCTAGCAAAAGATGGAGCGTGGATTATGGATGGGTATTGGTACATCAAAGAGTATGGAGCACTTGATTTCATTGAAAGATATCAGCTTTTCTGAATAGGCCTGTTATTGGTTTTGAACATTGATGATGATGTTATTGGTTTTGAACATTGATGATGATTTTGTTTCTTTGACATGTAATTAACTGCTATATTTTGACCTTTTGTATAGATTTCTGCTATGATTTGAATTGTATTGACAAATACAATGATATGTTGATCTGTACGTAACTGCTAAATATTTTGATCTTTTGAATAGACTTCTGCTATTGATCTGCTTTGTACTGACAAATACAATGATCTAATGTAAAAAGATTATGCTTTGAGACATTTTGGATAATTTTTGTGGCAATGGACATGTTTTTGATACTTTTGTACAATGTAAATAAAATTTACCATTTTTTTTCTGTGGAAAAGAAAAAGATCAAAAGGTTGAGTGTTCGATTCACTTCGGGTTCAAGTTTCTTGTTTTTAGAAATTTGATTTTGAATCATTTTGTTTTGAGTGATTATGGTACTCTTAAGAAATAATGATTTTGAATCATTTTGTCTTTGATTGATTATGGTACTCTTAAAAAAATTCAAGGAAAGTTGAAGAAATAGATGCTAATGGAAGATTAGATGAATAATGATGGAATTGTTTTAAAACTTGATTTTTTTTTCTTTAGATGATATAAGTATTGTTGAATCTTCCATTAGATGAATAATGATGTAATATTTTTAAAATTTGATTTTTTTTTCTTTCTATAATAGAAGTATGGTTGAAGTTTGAGTATTTTATATCGTTTTTTTTAATATTAAGATTAAGTTACATATATGGATAACTTTTAGATTTAAGAATAGGAGTTTTTGTAGTCCAACATATGATATATATGTCCACAGGTGTGAAGAAGTGGTAACAACTATAGTGGCTTATGAACTATTTAGTTAGAGCTCCCTAAACACTTTTTTTATATAAGAATAATGGTTTCCCAGTCCAACATATGATATATCATTTTGGGGATTATATGCATAGTGCAAGTCATTAATCTATGACCAGTATCCCATGAGTATAGTCACTAGTGACCAATTTCTCATGGTTTTGAATAGTCCACTTAATACTCATTGCATCACCCATTTTGGGGATTATATGCATAGTGCAAGTCATTAATCTATGACCAGTATCCCATGAGTATAGTCACTAGCGACCTATTTCTCATGCTTTTGAATAGTCCACTTAACACTCATTGCATTGGGTGATGCTCACAACAGGAAGAAGTGAAATTTCTCTAGCTCAAGCACCCTTAATTTTTAGATTCTAAACATATCAATATTCATTAATGAAAAAATAAGTTTCCATTTCAACAAGATGGACGCTATTCCCTCTCATTTGTTATTAAAATAATTATTACCATGTATTTGAAATGTTGTTATTAATATTTTTATTTGAACTAGAAATGTTGTTATTAACAACTTCTCACTATGTTTAAATAGGAATATACCTATGAGACCTCCATGTACACTTCATCCTCACAAGTTTCTATGAAAGTAAGCGGGCCTGCAGCCATCAAAAGCCCTTCCTTGGATAGTGTGTCTTCCCTCTTGTTATGTTCCCTAAAGACATGACTGAAATCCACGTGGGTGAACAAAGATATGAGTTTCCTATTGTCTAAGCACCATGCATCTAAGTTCACCATAGTGAGAGTGGATTTATCCTTAGCCCAATTTATAATCACAAAGGAATCACCAAAGATATGTAGGTGTGGTAACCCAATATCTTTAGCAATGTATAGTGATGCCCAAAGTGCCAATAGCTCAGGCCTTGTGTTAGTGTTGTGTCCATATCCCAGCTTGATAGAGAGAAAATGTTGATCATTCATCCAAATACAGGCACCAGCACCACCCAAAAAATCTACTGCAGCACCATAAAAAAAAAACCATAGGATAAATTTTCCTCGGGGGGTCTCCAATAATTCTTCTTTTGGGTTTGTTAACAAGTGGGACCTGATGTGAATCGACCTCTAACATGATCACATGACAGATTCTAGGTATGTTTGGGGCCACGTCTTCAAAGATGAGGCAATTCCTGGTCTTCCAAAGGTTCCAAATAAAGAAAAAAGGCAAGTACAGTAACCTATTATTCTTCTTAACCCAGCTGCTGAGATTACCATCCAGAGATATATCAGACCAAATCAAATGAACATCAAACAAATAACTTGATCTGTGTATGACTTCATGGACAAAGGGGCAACCAACAAAAATGTGATCCACAGATTTAGCGTTGGTTTTGCACAGGCAGCATCTGTTAGGGCCAAACCACCCCCTTTTGCAAAGGATATCCCAAGTGTTAATTTTCCTTTTAACAACCATCCAAGTAAAACACTTCATTTTAAGTGGGATATTGAAACCCCAAATCAAAGAAAGCAGTCCATAATTCAATAGAGGCAGATGTTTCGAAACAATGAGCTCATAAGGCTTTTTTGCAGAGAACATCCCCAGCTTTTTATCAAATAACCAGAGCAGAGAGTCATCATGATTTCCAATCCTAATTCCCCCATGAGATAAGCCGTTTACATATGACGACCATTGTTTTTCCCATGCCCCTCCAAGATCAAGATTGGACGCTAAGTACCATCAATTGAAGCCCCGCATATCACCTTCCAAATTCTGTGCCTGTGCTATATTAGATATCCCATAATCAGCAAGATAATCCCCGAGATCCTCGGATAGTAAATAAGAAGAATTCAGACCAGCAATTGGATCCACTCCTAGTCTAATTTTTTGACCGTTGCCAACCTTCCAACCCAGTTGACATGTAATCCAAGACAATATTCTAACAAAGCCATTCCATAAATAAGAAGTTCCAGAAAAATTAAAATTTCAGGCTCCGATCTAGTCCTCCAATGGTTTGTGCTTTAAGTATTTATGTGATATCATCCTACTCTAGATGACATTACCCATGAGAAGCTACCACAAGTTCTTCAACCTCAGTGAGATTCCAAACCATTCCAAATGCTTTATATTCCAACCACCATCCTCAACAAGGATAGATATCAATTCCCATCTAGCAAGATGGTACTTCTGATGTCCATCTGTGTTCCCCCATAATAACAAGAATATGGTTTTCCTCAGCTTAGTCAGGATAAATTTCGGGCATCTAGCAAGTGCAAACCAATATACAGCAAGTCCCAGAGAGCACTGCATTTATAAGGATCACTCTACCACCAAGAGTCAGTAACCTGTAAGACCAATGTTTGATCTTATTTTCAAACCTTTCCACCCACCAGCTCTAGTCCAATGTTCTATACCCCAAGGGTTTCAGGAAGAATCCCAAGTATTTAAAACCAGAGTTGATCAGAGCCATGTTGTAGGGAAGGAGCACAACAATTTGACACCTGATATCTTCATCCACATCCTGAAATAGAAAGGATGAATTTTCTATGCTAACTACCATCCCTGTAGCTTAACAGAACAAGTTGAGAGCCTCTTTATAAGCTTTCCATTCACTGACAGTACCAATACCAAATAGGAGAACATCATCCACAAATAGCAGATGTGTAATAGCCAAATGTGGAGAGTACTGGAAGCCATTGATAAGTCCTCTCTGATGGGCATTCAATATAATCCAACTAAGACTTTCAATAATCAGGATGAATAACAAGGGAGATAAGGGACAGCCTTGTCTTATCACCCTTGAGGCAGGGAAAAAGTCAGTTGGAGTCCTATTGACTAGGACAACAAAACAAGCACTAGAAACACATCCCATAATCCAATTCACACCAATCAGAGATATGCCGATCTGAAGAAGCAATAATCTCAGGAAAGTCCAATTAACCCTATCGAAAGCTTTGACCAAGTCAAGTTTTAATACCAAGGCATTTGAACTTTTGGTTTTAATAGAGTGTAGGACTTCCTGAGTAATGCCTATAGGTTCAGTGATTTGCCTATCCTTCAAATGCCCAAATTGTTGGCTTGATATAGTCTTGTTGAGTAGAGGCTTTAAACGAATTGCAACAATCTTAGATATGACCTTGTAAACCAGGTTGCATAAGGAAATAGGCCAAAAGTCAGCAAAGGTGGAGGGCTTATCACTTTTGGGGATCAAGGTTAGGAAAGTAGAGTTAAGGGATCCCGGGATTCTCCCATTTGTTCTAGCTTGTTCTACTACCAAGACCAATTCCTCCCCAATAAGATCAAAAAAATCCAAAAAGAATTCCATAGGCCAACCATCCGGGCCTGGGATTTTATCCTTCTTGAACCCTTTGAGGACAACTTCTACTTCCAAAGAAGATATAGGCTCTAAGAATCGGTCCACATCCACATCCTCGGTCAATGTAGGGAACATCCTAATCACTTTAAGTTGGTCAACAATATTAGTAGATCCATCATCCTCAAATAACTCACTATAGTGTTGTTTCCCAAGATGTTTAAAGGTTATATCCTCAGTAACCAGATTACCATCCTTATCCTTCAAAGACCAAATAGTATTTGAATTTCTTCTTGCCGATGCAAAGGAATGAAAACATTTGGTATTTGCATCCCCTTTTTTAACCCATTGTACCCTGCTTTTTAGTCTCTGGGTGGTGATCTCATGTGCCCAAAATTTCCCCTGCCTTTCTTGGAGAATCTTAAGTTTCCTTGAATTCACAGATGACAAAATACCCGAATCCATTTGAATAATATCAGAGATCTCCTCATTTATATCTAATATCATTTGATTCCTTTATCTTTTTTTCCTTCTTTCCCATCCTTTAACCGTACTTTTGACTCTACCCAGTTTAAGGGAGAAAGAGTCCATATGATTCAGTGAGCCCAAAGATAGAGAAACCAGCCAAGAATCAGTAACCAGAGAGATAAAATAATCCTCCAAGAGCCAAGCTCTGTTAAACTTAAAGGGATAACACCTAGAGGAGAGTCTTGGCCCCCATTCCAGAAAGATAGGGTAATGGTCAGAGATATCTGAAGGAGAATCCCAAGTTCTGTAACATCCCGGGCTAGGGAGGAGGTAGTCACATAAAAGGAACTGGTCCAGTCTTTTGCTAATGCCAGCCTCCCCCAACCTCCCATTCCTCCAAGTAGGACCGGTATGGTTTAAGGAGAGATCAATCAAATTGTTACTAGAGATAAGCTCAATGAAGTAGGAAGCCAAGGGATCAGTCCTAGCATATGTGCCCCAAACTTCAGAGGATGAGATGGTAAAATTAAGATCCCCTGCTAAGATAATGTTTTGTAAGGAAAGCAATCCATCAGCCACAATGTTATCCCAAAATACAGTTCTCTGAGCATAAGGTCCATATCAGTTGATAATAGACATGGTCTCATCAATCCCCTTTATGCTATCCTTGAGTACAATACCAGCCAAGGAAGAGAAGGCTTTACAATGCACTAGAAGAGGATTCCAGCCTACAAGGAGGCCACCAGAAAGACCAACAGCATCTAGGGCACAGAATTCCCACCCAGGCTTGAATTTTGAAAACAATAGGATAGGGTGAGAGAAAGTACACATAGTTTCTTGTAATAAAATCATGTCCGGGTAAAGATAAGTAAATAGAGCATCAAGGGCTTTTTGTTTGGAAATCCCTCCAAAACCTTGAATATTCATAGATGAAATTTTCATGGGGAACCTGACCCTTCAGGTGTGCTTGCTCTAAGAACTTTTGAAGAGGATGGTGAAGTATGAGATTGTCTAGCTACATTATTTAGTCTAGTGGGGAGGGCTAATTTGGACCAAGTTTCCAGAATCCTCGGTAGTAGATTTCTTAGCCTTACAAATAGTAACATTTTTGAAACAGATAGAGTTCAGAGGGAGGGTAGATGGAGAAATTGGGGATTTGTCCGAGAAGATCGAAACAAAGCTTAGTAGGGAGGGAGAATTGAAAGCAGGTGCCTCTTTGGGGCTTGAAGGTAAGTTGATGACAGGTGAACCATTAGTATCAGGTATATGACAGGGGAGGGGGGGTGCTGAATAGGAGGGGAGAGAAGGATAGCATTCAAGAGTGTAAGTGGGAGGCCTCTCCAAAGGAGGGTTAATAGCAGAAGGAAGGGGCTCCAAGGCAGAGTGCTCCTGTGACAGATCTGAAATCACAGAGCGTGAGAGACTAGCACAAACTTCAATATCCTCAATGTACATTAGTTCTCCTTTTGACAAACCTTCATAAGGTGTCAACGAAGAAGAGATGTAAATATCCTCAGGGGTAGGAACAAGTGGAGCCATAGAGGGAAGGGAGGGAGAGACAGGGCCAGGACTAAGATCGAAACCATTATTAACAGCACGACCCTTATGGAGAAGAGTATAAGAGTTGTGCAAATGCTCAATTTCGTGGCGATAGTTACACCTAAAGGGCATGTTCAGGTAGTCAATCCGCTAGGATAAAACAAGATCTCCACACACAATCTCAATCTCGGGGAGTAAACCCTTAGATATATCAATCTCGATCAGGACCTTGGAAGTCCTCTTATCAAATAATAGACGAAATTCCTTCTCAAGGGTAACGAAATGTCGTATCGATTTTTCCAAACCTATGAGAATATCCTTATTCCATAGTGGAAAGGGAAAGGAAGGAAAGAGAACCCACAAGTGGCAGATGGTGACCCTCTCAGTGAGCAGATCAAACCCTGAATGCCAACGATTCAACACCAATGAACCCTTTTGGATAGTCCAAAGTTTCTCTAAGATTCTAGAGGCATCCAATTCATCAATAAATACAAAAACCAGCCAGTTATTTGCAAGGAGACTGACATTAGGAACGTAGTGTATGATAGGTTTCCAGTGTATGGTTGCCCAATCAACCCAAGCATTCTTTGTTAAGGACCAGTACTCTTGCCTACTGATGAGGGCCCTACGGCAGAGAGTATCAACTTTGTCCATATAAATATCATGACCCAAAACAAACTGACGCTTAAGATCAAGCATTTTCAGGGCTTTCTCTTTCCGGCGGGCACGACTATGGTGCAGGGAAGGGCCCATATTTGTGTCGCCCCCTATATTCGAGGGGGCTCCAGCATTACTTATGGAGGTCATATGGATCCCAAAGACACGGAAAACCCCACGAAAGAACTAAACAAAAAAGCAACCAGGGGCCCAGGTCAAACTATGGTTAGAGATAGAAAACAACAGACAACGAAAAGGGTAAATCCCCAACCGGGGATCAATAAAAATAAACATAGGCAGATAAAGTAAGGAAACATAGGCGACGTAGACGTGGACAGATCCAAACAGTCAAAGAAATACCAGACTGAGGGATAGGGTTGATTCCCACTTTTTGTGCATGGTTGGTACTAACCCTTAGGGAATGAGGGTGAACTCCATTTGCGGTGGCTGGCTGCAAAACTCATAAACCCTAAGTCAAGTTAAACCCAACCCCCAAAACCTGGCATCAAGTAAAAAATAAAATGTTGCAGAAAATGATAAGTACCTGGTAGCAGCAGGTGCTGCAGAAAGCATGAAAGTGTCGGAACCTTCAGACCGCCCAGGTCAACCTAAAGCGACAACGCCCATCAAATCCGGAGTCCATGCATAAAATATGATGATACCCCAAGTTCACTCTACATTCACATGTAACAATAGGTGCATTAGAAAGCATGATAGTGTCGGAACCTTCAGACTGCCCAGGTGAACCTAAAGCGACACCGCCCATCAAATTCAGAGTCCACGCATAAAATATGATGATGCCCCAAGTTCCGCCAAAGACAAACGTAGGTGACCATTCAATCATTAGCCATAGTGAGTGGTCAGGAACAACAGAGGAACCAGAGCAAAACTACGCGCATGGAAGAGGTAACCACAAAAGGTGGCTGACCAAAACCGGCTAGCAGATACCCAAACCCTAAAAACTCGCAGGGAAGAAACCAAAGCCATCCATCGTCAACAAGAGAATAAAAAATAGTAATGCCATCAAAGTCACCTGAGCAGTGGCTTCAACCATCATGGAAGCCCTGTAAACTTGTGCATTCATGGTAGTCGACGATGCACAAAAAGAAAATTGTGGAAACCCTGTAAACCTCCTTGTTAATGTTTAAACCACTTTACTCCCAACTCTTAATAGTTTGTAACTTATATATGTATTTAAAACATGCATAAATTGATACAATAGTTTTCTCAACTTTCACTTTTCTCCTTAAAAAAAATACTATACATGAGTGCTCTTAATAGTTGTAACTTATATATGTATTTAAAACCTGCATAAATTGATACAATGGTTATAATATACTAATGTCATATCAAAATATATATACTTTTAAAATAAATGGTTTATTTTTAATTAGAATTTGAAGGAACTTTTAATAAACTTAAAAAAACATTTAAAAGGTTATTTATTTGGCAGCAACTTTTTTTTATACTAGGTAACATACATGTAAATTAAAGAAAGGTCAAATTTTCCTACAAATTTAGTTAATGGTTATAATATACTAATGTCATGTTAAAAATATACATTTAAAATAAATAGTTTATTTAAAGAAAGGTCAAATTTTATAGTTAATGGTTATAATATATTAATGTCATATTAAAAATATACATTTAAAATAAATGGTTTATTTTTAATCAGAATTTTAAATTCTTAAAAATATTAAAAAATGTTATTTATTTGTCAACAACTTGCAAATGAAAGAAAGGTCAAATTTTCCTAGTACAGATTTAGTTAAGTAAGTGAACTCCATAAATTATCATGATTATGATATCTTAAAAATTGATAGATAAATGTAATAAATATTTTCTATATGATAATTCAATATATTAAGTAATATGCTTGATAATTCAATATATTAAGCAACATACTTTTAAAGAAATATTAAATTTGTTTATCACATATCTAGTTAAGTAAGTGAGCTTCATAAATCATCATGATTATGATATTTTAGAAATTGATTCATAAATGAAATATACATTCTTTATATGATGAGTTAACATTTCTAAAAGAAATTAATTATTTTATAATTTTTGAATTACATTCTAATTACTCAATTATCATGATTATGATATCTTAAAAACTAAATATACATTCTCCATATTATCTGTTAATATTTCTAAAAAATAATAATTATTTTATAATTATTGAATTACATTCTAATTACTCAATTACATGTAATTATGTTATGTACCATCAGAACCATCGGATCCATCAACCTTACTCTTCCTTTCGCCCACCAGACACTCGATACAACATCAAGCTTTTGATAAAGAACGAGCAGTTTTAGCCAAATTGATAATATGAGTATCTCTACACTCCGTAAAAATGTAAGGTGCCATCTTAGGATTCCATTCCCTAGTTTTATGTCCTAAATGAACTCTTGCTTCCATCATCTCTTCCAAATCAATGTTCCAATATCTTTTGCTCATTCTCGTTCGCTTTCCTCCCCAAAATAACCCTTTGATATATATAGTTAGAAGGTGTCATTGAATGGCCTATGTTTTTATTAATTTCTATTTAACAACCGGTTAGGTGTGGACAAGGAACGCAATGCCCTACCATTCTAATAAGGGCACACTTCAAAAGTGGAGCTCCTGCTACAATACATGCACTCCCTACGACCTGTTTATGATTATGATATCTTAAAAACTGATACATAAATGAAATATACATTCTCCATATTATCATATTATCTGTTAACATTTCTATAAAAAAAAAAACATTTTATAATTATTGAATTAAATTCTAATTACTCAATTACATGTAATTATGTTATGTACCAAAATTTTATCAAGTTTAAGAAGACATGGTTTTACGTTTTCAATAATAATGAGGCATTCCAACACTGTAACTATTAACAACTTCAACATGTAATATGTTATGCTCCAAAATTATGTTCAAAACAACTTTGAAGGAACATGGTTTGCCCATTTACAACTTCAACACTTTGTTGTTACTTCAATAAAACATCATACTCTCAATTAATTAATTTGGTAAAGGAATCGGAGTAGTATTGATACTTCTCCACCACACGCGACGGATTGATCATTTACAATATTGGAAGTACTGTCATTTCAACGGTTAATTATAGATGTTTTGTCGCAATTTTCAATAGCAATATTATGAATGTCTTTTTGGTGATATTTTAGAAACATTATTGTATGATTCATATTTATATAAATAGGTATTTTTTGAAGTGATTTGACACAATATTATTAGATTATTGAATGTATTTAAATAGTCTTTATGGAAGAGCATTTTATTTAATGTTGTTGGTGTGGGAATATGAATAGTTGAATCATTTAATGTTGTTGCTATAAAATTATGAATCGTTGAATCTATTATTGGTTTAAATCTAATAGTTCAAAATCTGCATTAAATGTGCTAATGCAGGGTGCTTATCGATTGCCTTAGCTAAAATCTGCATAGTAGGTTTCTCAACTCGTAAGCATACTTGACCACATGTCCCACACATCCATGCAAACATTGACCACCTGGGTCCTTAAAATCATTTAATTCCGGTAGCAGTGAAGTGAGTGTGTCATCGCATAGGGTTGCATGTAAACCATGGTGGGTTCTTTGAGAGCAGATATTGTGAACATACTACTAGTGATTTCATAAGCCTTGTATTAAATAGAAAAATTATTGTAATGGCAATTTTTATTTCAATGCGATGATCATGGAAAGTGTTGAAAATGGAGGAAGTGATCAGATATGGATAGAGGATTATAGATCCTTCTCTAAAACATATTCCAGCTTAAACAACAAGACAATAGTTTACTAATTTTTTGGTTTGTCTTTTCAAGGTGGACTCTTAAAAAGTAGTGGACAGTTAGAAGATGTTGAGGATAAATAAAAATAATTGAAGAAGCATATGAGATCTTTTTTATTTATCAAGCCTCCCTTGAGAAGACCTGGCTTTAAGAAGCTAAGCACATTGATTCTTCGTGTTTTTCCTTTTGGATCATTTCAAAGGATAGGATGGCCAATGAAAGAGAAAGGATAGAATAACCAATGAAAGAAAAATGATGGCGTTAAAGTTCTTTTAGTTGGGGAAATTAGAGGTTGTGAAGGAATGGTTGGGAAATCCGAAGGAAAGCCTACCCAAACCTTCAAGATGTATGAAAAAATACAATCAAGACATGGGAATCTCTCAGGTAGAGACCCAAAGTTTAGTAGCATACTTGTTCAGTGGTTTAACATTGGATTACACTAATAAGTGAAAGGCAATAAACCTAGGATCTAAAACTGGACCCAGAAGGAACCAAATCTTTCGTGTATCTAGATAAATTGTATAAACACTAAGTCAAAATGCTTTAACCTCTATCTTTGTCAAAACACTAAGTTACAATAGGGGTGAGGTTCCTTTAGCATCAAAGATAGAGGTAGAGAGTGGAGGAGAGGAGGAAACCACATATATAACATCTTAGTCAGCAACACCTGAACCAATTCCAGATCCCATTTACTAAATATGGTTGTGTGAGCATCAAAGATAGAGGGAGAGAGCGGAAAGAGGAGGCACTCATATAGCTGACATCTTAGTCAACAACATCTTAACTGAATCTAGATCCTATTGATGAAACAAGTGAAACTCTAGGAGTATTTAATCCCATCCACAACCATTCCCACTCTAGGAGTATTTAATCCCATCCACAACCATCGTGGGAATGGTTGTTGTGTTTAATAGCCTAATGTAACGCTTGTTCTCTTTGTTAGGAGGTCCAACTAGAAATTTCTTTGAGGTCTGTGATGATAGGATTTATCCTACATAATACCTTGGCCAATATTCACAAGACTTAAGAGATGCTTCACCCAAATTGGTTCCCTTTGTTCATGAACTAGGATCACCAACCTTCTTACCTCAAACAGTGAGTTCACCATAAGTTGGTCAAATCTAGCATGTCACCTTTAAATGCTTAAACTACACTAGTGTCAGTTTTAAGTCCTATGCATTATTTGGTTGCAAAATCTCTTCCTCTATATTGTTGGTGATGCACAACAAGTGGTAGCTCAAATAAAGAATTCAAATATAAACCATGATCCAATGATTGCACCCATTCCCCTAAACCTAGAAAGATAAGAACATGGCATTCCAAGCCATTGCTTAACACAATTTAACTCCAGTAGTGGAAAGATAAGAACATGGAATTCTAAACCATTGCTTAACACAATTCAACTTCTCTAGTTGATGGATGGAAGGTTAAATTGTTTTTCCTCAAAAATTTGTCCAATATTAAAATGCATGTAGACTTTGATTGGTCTTGTTGGTTTCTACATTGTCCATTGTTGTGGGTGACAATATAGTCAAAATAATGACAAGCCTCACTTTTAGAATGGATTTTGATTATTTGTTTTTTAGTTTATGTCGTAGGTAGAGACTCTATGTTCCATATTGTCCTATTGTTTTGTACATTGTACAAAGAAACGAAAGATATGATTAAAAGTTTATGAAAAATGTTATTAAATTTTATTTTTACATAATGTATTTTCTTATATATTGAATGTTGATTGGACTATAAGCCTTGATAAGACCTTTTTTTTATCAGTGATTAGATTAAATATAAAAATAAGAAAATAAATACTACCAACCATGCAAGTCTTGCATTTTAGAATGATGTGGTTGAAGTGAAAGTGTGACATATACTATTAATGTTATAGTTCCATATATGTCATTTATTAAGGGTTCTTTAAATCATTCCTTCCTCCACTTCACGAATGTGGTCATGATGAGTGTTGTTGTGCACGCCCTACCTTTCTTTACGTTCATGAATTACAATCGATATTTTTGTATAGCATTCAATATTTTTTATGGCCCCTCTTAAATTCAAAAGAGTTGGATTTGGGTGTCCGCGTTCTATAGATTGGAAGAACTGGGAGCAACCTTCTAAAAAATTGGAGCTACTTATGTTGGTAGGCTACCATTGTTGGTGCAGTGCATTGCATTTAATGGCTCTAAACTAAGTTTTTTAATTTAAATAAGGAAGATGGCGAGTTTTTCAATGTAAACAAGTGTTATGTAGTAGTTAGTCCATGTGGCTTTATATAGAGATAGTTAAACTAGCATTTGCAAGAAGAGGTGCAAAAAAACGCCATGTCTTTTCGCAAGCCAACCTTTTTTTTTACCTTGCAAGAGTGCATATTAATATTGAGTTTTGAAATTTTAGGTTAAGACATTTATAATTGAGTTTTTTGGGGTTTTGATTTTGGATTATAAAGTGTTCAAGAAATAATTGATGTGATACTCTTTGAATATTTCCAAATAGGAATACTTCTAGCTACACAATGTGTCTGTTTTAGAAGTACCAATGTGTAAGTACAACAGATCCCATGTCATTATGACACAGGAGCCCAAATTTTACATACGAAAATTACTTGGTAAGACTCTTAGTAAAACTTAAAGGGTTTTATTACAATTTTATTTGATTATTGGGATACTTTAACTTACCCAATTTCCAAAAATTGATGTTTGATTTATTTGTTTTGAATGCAGAATGATGAATTTTTGTTTGGATTTTTTTAACATCCCGCAACCCACAAATCTGCAACTTGCGGAGTGCAGCAAACCTTTTCATTTGCGAGATGCGGGAGAGTTTTTATATGTGTTACTTTTAATCAACCCTGATCCCGCATCCCGCAATGTAGTAATGTGTGGTGATTTTTGTTTCTGCGCTGTGATTTCTGCAGAGTAATGTGCTGATCTTTTCTACCAAGTTTCAACAATCTCAGCTTCAGTCATATTGTTTGTGCATAGATGTATATATATCAATCTTTGTCTTTGTTTATGTTAAACGCGGAGGTGGTGTGGCAAGTCAAATGGTTGAAACGCTGCCAGTGGAGGTAGGTGGTGTGGCAAAGCAAGACAAAAGGATTAAATGTCTTGGCAGTGGCCGTGACAGAGGTGGTGATGGATTGAAATTTCATTTTGCGGTGACTGTGATGTTTTGAAGTTTTGAGAGACTATGATTAATAATTTTTTTTGTTTATGCTCTTGCAATGGCTCGTCTTATGGAGAAATCGAACAGTTACAGTGAAGAATACCCCATGAAACGTGGGGATTCCGCGGCCGCAAAATGCATAATTGCAGCTACGGAGCTAATTGAATCAAGTTTGTACTAATTTTCGATCCCGCATCCCGTAACCCGCAAGTTGCGGAATGCGGGTTACGGAACAATTAATAAGCATGAAAATTGTGTTTTGATCCTGCATCTCGCAAAGCTGATCCTGCAGACCTTTACAAACTAGCATTGTTAATAAGATTTTTAATATTAAGCGTTCAAAATCTTCTTAAATGTAATAATTATAATGATTTTGCATCTATATTAGCATAAAATTATAGAAAGTTATAGCGCTTGGGTTGTACAGGAGGATAGCAGGTCTAGTAGAAAGAGAATGAATTCCAGAATCCCTGATTCTTTTGTAGGCCAACTGGTTGTCTTGAATATGAAAAAATTTGTCATTGTCAAAAATTTCATAAACCCTAGACCATTCAATTTGGTAGGTTTCAATGATTCTACCACTAGTATCTGAGAAAATACCAAAGTTTGGATCCTTGGTGAACATATCATTTTCTAGGTTTTTGCAGCGAGTAGATCTTGCCATTGTTGCAAATTGGAAAAACTGTGTTTAAAAGTAAAAACAATGAGAAGCAAAAAATAAAACTAATTCAGGATTGACTACAGTAATAAATTGAATGAACAAATGACCAAAATACTAACCTATAATCGAACTAGAATGTGATAACATTTGCTGGTAAAATTAATGCAGAGAAATAATTCACGCAGATAAAATTCACGCACCATAGTAATTCACAACAGTAAAAAAGTGGTAAATAAATTGTAAAAGACCAGCCTATATATATATTTTTTGCATGCGTTAAATTAGGAAAGCAGGATTAAAAAAAATGGACGGTCAAGATTAAACCTGGCGGGATGTGGTTTCATAACGAGATATTGCAAATACTTTTTTGATTCCACATCCCAAGTACTGCATCCCGCAATCCATGTTGCGTGAGCTTGATATTTATAATTGCACGAATTTCCGTCGCACAACTTGCATCCTGAAAATTGTCATTGCAGGATTCGGGAGAAATTTGATAAGTATTATGTGTTGTCCTGCTTTTGTAATTATTGTGTCTCATTCCTCTAATATTTCCCGAAACCCGCATCCTGCATTTCTCAAGTTGCGGGTTGCGTCATCTTGCAATTTACCGTGAAGAAAAAATACATTAGGATCAGCTTTGCGAGATACGAGATCAAAACAAACTTTGCAAGTTTATTAATTGTTCCACAACCTGCATTCCGTAACTTGCAGGTTACGGGATGCGGGAATGCAAAATAGTACAAACTTGATTCAATTAGCTCCGCAACCCACAATTCCGCATTTTACGGGATGTGGGGTGCGAGCAGACACAAACCAAACGAAAATAATAGGAACTCCGCCACCTGCATTCCACACATTACAGGATGTGGGATTCGGGTTGATTAAATTAACACATATACAAACCCTCCCGCACCCCGCATTTGCGGGATGCGGGTTAGAAAATGAAATATCAAATGAAAGGTTTTCCGCACTCCGTAAGTTGCAGATTTGTGGGTTGCGAGATGTTAAAACAATCCAAACAAAAATTCATCATTCTGCATTCAAAACAAAGAAATAAAACATAAGCGATGTTGCAGTTGAAGCTGCAAATAAATTTATTGACACACATGTGACAACTTGGAATCCTCTTAATTCCCAGCTGTCCACATCTGACTCACACCATTCTACTACAAAATATCAATGCAGTGTTGTACCACCATCGATATTTGCATCAAACTACTTAGCTGACTCTGAAGAACTTGTCAATTTTGTACAAAGGTAGACCAAATTTTCATAGTCAATTTTTGGCTATGTACACGAGTTCGCAACCTGCAATGCGGATTGTGGGATCTTGAAGTTTATAATTTGTCAAATTTTCATCCTGCAATCCACCATTTGCGGCATGTGGGTTGCGGAATGTCCGACTCATGCACACAAAATATCTTCGCATCCCACATTTTGCGGGATGCGGGATGACAAAATTATCAAAATTTGTTTCTGCATGTTCCCACAACAAAAATCACAAAATAGAAACGGGATAGTTAATAAAATTTACAGAGACGCTGTCATTTATTTCCATTCTCTTTTTTCACCTGTGAGAGAGGTTGTCATTTATTTCCATTTTCTTGTTTCTTCCATGAGGAAGGGTCTAATTTCTTGCCTCTACTGTATTTTTGAATTTTGTGTTGTTTAAATTATTGTTCTGATTTAGAATTTTAATCTTTATGTTGTGTGTCACTTCATTTCTTGTTGAATTTCAATTCCTTTTATAATTGAGACAAATAGTGCCTAGACAATTAAGTAATACACGGAGACACAAACTCGAGGCATCAATTTATCCATTTGCACAAAGCAGTAGGCTTCTAGAGGTGTTTGAAACATAAAACCTATCGTTCAATTTATCAATTTATCAATTTAATTTAATATTATATTATTAATTTACCATTTACCATTTAATTTACCGTTTACCATTTAGTTTCCGCTATACGCAAAGGTAAATTGATAATCAATTTATCAATTTACTTTTCGGAATGCAGAAAGCAGAAAGTGGAAAGGTGAATTGATAAATTGATTATCAATTACCTTTCCACTTTCTGTAGGATATACTGAGAGACTCCTATACTAAACAAGTTAAGTTGTTCAAATGTTGGATAAGTTGTGGTTTTTTAACAGTTCAAGAATTGTATTTCAATATGATTATTATGGAGAAAAGATTTGAAACGCTCGCATTGGATAACTGATTGTTGAAGTTCAGAATTTGTGAATCAACTATCGCATAAAAACACATCAAAACTCAAAAACAAATGTTGGATTATGCAAAAAAAAAAAATTGAACACAAACCTAGAATACCCTAATGTCCAAAATAGCAAATGAAAGTCCAAGAGCCATAAAATACATTTTATAGGTGGAGATTATACACATGTTTGTTGAACACTTAATTCTTAAAAACGATCATTTTTAAAAATTTTAAGTAAATTCAGGATGCGTATTACAACATTATGAAGGTACATAAGCAATATAAGTCACAACCCTTTTTTTATAGTTTTGCAACATATACAGAAATACTATGTGTTCAAATACAAACATGTCAATGTTCCTTTTTCAATTTCTGACAATTTGGTAATAGAAAATCTATGTCGTATGTTCTGCAATAAGGAACATACTAACATCCAATATCAAACTTTGCAACATAAGCAGAACTGGAATCTCAAAATTGGGAAATTGAAAATCTGTTAAATAGGAGAAATGTCATCTTATTTTTATGAACGGACACTCAATTTATACACAATGATAATGTTGAACCAACTAAAACATGGAAACATTTCGATAGGTTTCCGTAGGTAAATTTGCAATCGTTGTAAAGGTGAAAAGCTTGCAAATCTGAAGAATTCTTTAGCAATGTAAAAGACTTGATGCTGAAAAGACCTGGAATGGAAACATGCTTAGTTGGGGTATTTCGGTGTAGAGCAATCTCTATCTGTGAGAAAGAGCAAAGCATTTGATATCCTGTTTAAAAATATATTGCATAATAGCATATTAGGAAACCCTGAAGAATAAATTTGTTGCAATTTCATTATTCATCATGATGGAAAACAATTGAGAAGAAGGGTAAACAAATAATGATACCCTTTATCTAAGTTGGAGCGAAATAGAATGAAATTGGTCCCATGTCTCTCCAGAAACTATAGGCCTTTCGTTGCAAGTAGCAGTGCAAACTTATCTTCCCATCTCTTCCCTTTCCAGGCTTTGATATCATCATGCTGTGATTTTTTTCTTTGGCAGCCATGAGAGCGAAACTAATGACGCTGACGAGTGCAGTTTTTGTGCAAATAAAAAATCATAAATGAGGTCCAAATGATTCTTTCCTCAATAGAAGGGTCTATTTATTCATTGAATCTTACAAATGTAATCATGAGTTCGGGAATTTCTTGATTTAGTATATATCTATAACTTGTTATTAATGTGATTTGTATATAATTCACTTATCTCCTGCAGCACGCAAAAGATCACATAAACGGTGATATGAAAGCTCAAAATGGGAACAGAATCCGAGATGTCAAATATATTGGATTTGAAAGATTTGGTCTTTGAAGTGGGTGATACTGACAATGATTTAATGATCAAGCAAGTTAGTTCACATATGTTACGTCATCATATTAATCGTAGAAGTGATTGTTACCCTCATTCTTTGGAATTTTGCTCAATGATCTTAGACAAAACTATTTTATACACAATTACAATGTTGAAGAAGCTAAAAAAGAACAAAATGCGTCAATAATCATTATTTTTATAATAAAAAAAAGGTAGTAAACACCAAATTGTAATGGTACAAAGTGATGTGTTGGACATTTATCTGAGCTACAATTTTCACCCATTTCCATATGTTTTGCTAGCTAAATTTCCAAATATTTTCCTAGCTAAAGTGCATATGTTTTTTCACTTCATTTGTTCTTTAGCCCCTTCTTCAAAAGTAGAAATCCCAAGTTATCTTCCCATCTCTTCCCATTTCGGCCTTCGGTATCACCATGTTGGCAATTTTTTTTTCGGCAACCATGATAGGGGAAGTAATGACGCTCAAGAGCCCAGTTTTTGTGCATATAAAAAACCATAAATGAGGTCCAAATGATATTTGTCTTAGTAGGAGGCTTTATTTATTGACTAAATATTACAAATGCTATCATGAGTTCAGTATTTTCATGATGTAGTATATATATATAACTTGGGATTAATGTGATCTGTATATAATTCCATTATCTCTTGGAGACCGCGAAAGGTCACTTAAACGGTGATATGAAAGCCTGCAAGGGGAGGAGAATCTAAGATGTGAAATATGTTGTAGTTGAAATATTTGGTCTTTGGAGCGCGTGATATTGACGATGATTTAATGATTAACCAAGATATTTCATATATAATAATTAAGCAATAAGGATATCTTTATACCATCATAAGAAGGCATCGATAAAGTGACAAATGTTAAGTTTACACACTATGGGATAACTTAAATCTGACAACAGGTGAGGGTCTGTGAATCCGATGGATTTGGGCGATGGATTGAATGTACCCACGATAGGGCGGTCCAGAAGAAGGTAGGTTCCAGATCGAGGGTCTTTGTTGATTCTGTTGAATTAAATTATGCAGATAAAGATAAGAAGCTGATCCATGATGAATATAACTAGAGAAGCAAATGAAATTTATGTGGTTTAAGATCGGTTGATGAACCAAATCTCTCACTGTGGATGAAATGTCTCGATGAACATGGTACATAAAGTACATTCCCACGTATGATATGTTTTTTCTGACCAGTAATTGAGTCCCTACACACCAAACAACATTCTATAGGTCAAGATTGTGTTCCTAGCATCATCTGTTGTCCCAACTCTGAGGATCCATCATGAAATTTAGATATTTGAAACAGTAAATCTTGCCTCTACATGAAACAAAGAAACACGGCTAGCCGAAATTGTTCTTATCCCACCTGTAGCATTTGCGAAAGGGCAAGGAAGGTCAAGTCCAAATGCCTTGACCCACCTGGGAAACAACACGGGAGAACACCTAAGGTCTTATCCATGGCCAGTATGATAATTGAATATCAAAGGAGATGACTTGACTGGACTTTCTGCAAGGAGTGAAGATCCTCGCTCACTTGTCAATTGTACTATTGTTATGATTTCTAGTTGTCATGTGTACAGCTATGTTGGCAAGGTATTTTCTGGTCTGTCTGGCTCACCCTATATAGTGCCACCATTCGGAGTTGCAGAAAAACAAGGATGAATGAGCACTAAGAGAAAGGCCAAACGTGCAATGGCTATATGGTTCCACAAGCTCATTTGTCAGTGGGTATTGATGGTTGGTGAATATGAAATTATGTTCCTTTATCATCCTGGTTGTCTGCACCAGGAAATTTCCAACCATCAGGGCCTGGATGTGATGCACTTTGAATATTCCCGAATAGGAATACTTCTAGCTACACAATACAACGTTTTTCCTGTCTCTTTAGTGTGTCCCCATAAATCCTCGAAGAGGTCACGGCTTCCAAATTCCTCCTGCATGGGGACCATGTTCAGCGATAGGAATTCAGAGCGAATGCTCGTACTGGGGTGGCGGGTCTCCGAAGTTTTCATCACCTCATTTGTAATTCCAACTTGCTAATTTTCTCTGAGGTGTTGATGAGGTTGAGGTCATACTCCAATCTATTTCCTGTTGGACAGCCTATTAAATGGGAGGTGAGGAGAACAAGAATGCTTGTCTCCAAGAGCCCTCACACAAAAATGTTACTAGCACATAGGGGAAATGTGGACAAGGATGGGCAAAAAAATCACATAAAGTCCTTTGGCAGTCGGAAACCACGCAAAAAGGCACTTTGAGCACGAAACACACAGGAAGGCAAGGACACATCGTTGAATCAATAGACACACGAGTGGTTGAGCCCAGTGTGCTTATTGCATCCAATGATATACCTTTCTGTTATTTTATGCTAATATAGTTGCAAATTCATATAATTAATATATTTCACAAGAGTTTGAGTGTTTCGGTGGTTTAAACCATAATCATATCATAATATTACTTGGTTAAGGTTTGTTTATCATTAGTTTATTCCAAAAAAATGCTTGCTTATAACAACAATATTAATAGTTTATGGTTAAACTTGGGGTCATAATAATTGAACTACTTGGGGTCATAATAATTCAACTACAGTTTAGGATCATTTGGACTTTAAACGAAATGGAGAATTAAAGATGTGATGTTCAACTTGGTTTTGAATCAGCTAACTATCCCAACATTGAGGAATTGCTAGGGATTTGGATCAGATGGCGGGATTTGCTTAGATATTAGTTTTATTTACATTTGTCAATCTAAATTTGATGGAAATCTACTTTTTGTAATAGCAAATTTTTGGAAGGAAAAAATTTGGACAAGACTTTGGAAATACCTCTGTTTAATTGAGGTTTTGTAATTTTGTTCAAATCTATTTAATACAGTAATGACATTTTTTCATGTCTCTTTTTGTTTATTTGATTAAGTTTCCTTAATGAATAATGAGTTTTCTTGTTTCAGATGATTCAATATTACTATTAGTATTTTGTGATCAATTAGTACATTTATTCACAGCCTTGTTATTGACTCATGTACTGATAAGCTTTTAATAAAGCTTATTTTATTAAAATATGTATCCTACAATATGGGTACATAATGAACTTTAATGGATCATATTTTTGCACCATGAACATGGTTACCTCAAATACTACATGAGAAAATACAATAACTATTTGCTTACTATCTTAATCTATCTATAAATTTACATATCTTATTTTTTCTTAAAAAAAAAAACTTACTCTATCAAAGTTATTTTAAAATAATAAAATAAATCACTGCTCAATAAAGTAACTAGATTAAGTACTATAATAAACATATTATCCATCATCCATAAATAAAAACACATATTCTTAATATAAACATGTAAATCATACCACTCTATTTATATTAAAATAAACATTAAACAACAGTATTACTTCTTGCGAAAGCAATAGAGTTGTATTCCTTCTTACTAAAGCTAAGATGTACATAGTTCTCAGGCAAGCGTAGAATCTTAATTCCATGGAATCTAAGAACAATGGTCAATTTCAAGAAAAAAGAGAAGCACCATTAAAAGTGAAGGTTTCTTCTGGAGAAGTTCTGAACCTGCGACCTTTTTGAAGAACGAATATACATTATACTATTTTTTAAGCTAAAAAAATAACAATTTAATAAATTGTTATTCCGCAACTTTATTTCCACAATGTACACACTTTTCCTTCATCAGTTCCTCAATTTCACAATTTAATGGCATTATTGATATTAATCATCCAAACGAAAATGGAGGCTATGGCAATGCAAATCTGGTATGTGAAGATATCCAAAGATGCCAACAAAATAGAAGAAAGATTGAAAAAAGTTCTGCAAACATTTGATTTATTTATCATAGTAGGTTTTTAAAGTAATTACAATTTTGTAAAGGTTATAAATAATAATGTTCCACATCCCGCAATGCGGGTTGCAGGAGGTTGAAATTTATTGTTTGCAAGTTTTCCATCCTGCAACCCGCATCCCTAAATTTTGGAATGCGGGATGTGGGATGGAAAACTTGCAAATAATAAATTTCAAGCTCCCGTAACCCGCATTACGGGATGCGGGATTCGGGATTCGGAACATTATTATTTATAATGTTTACAAAAATGTAATTTCTTTAAAAACCCTACTATGATAAATAAATCAAATGTTTGTAGAACTTTTTTAAATCTTTCTTCTATTCGGGATTCAGGATTCGCGGTAATTTTGTCCATTCAGCTTTTAATGTTGTTCTCGATGATCAGCAACAACAAATCCGAAGGGTTTTCGAGAAACAAAGGATTATTCCCCTTCAACTCACTCCAACAAAGAGACAATTGTGCTCATTGCTTATTTTGTGATGAGGAGAGTAGAGAATACGTCCTTCATGCAAACATAATCGTGTAAATCTTGGATACTAACATAATGTTTTAGTTGTTACCATCAGCCTTTTGAAATTATGTATGAAATCATCAGCTCTTTTCTGGAGCTCTTGAGGTGGCTATGAATCATACTGTAGATAAAATAGCTGATGATGCACACTGTAAGTCATCCGATGTGCTCTAACTTATCTAGATCGACACTTAACTATTCAAATTTTGGAGTCTTTATATCCTAAGTAGGTTTGAGATCGTTGATGGCCTACTTGACATTGAGAATACAAAATGAGACAACCAACACGGTCAGTTGGAAAGCATCACAAAGAAGTTATTGGCAAGGGAGCAAGCAGACCATTCGATTATGATACTGTGGAAATTATCGACATGAATGATGAGATCATTAACAAGGTTGTTTATAGTCACTGGAAGGTGAAACAACAGCAGCAGTAATCAATGCACAACCATGATATTACCATAGAATAATTTCATTGACACCATGTCCTACATATCAATTAGGTTTACTAAGTTGGCCATAGTTAGCATATTTTGGGGAAGCCACAATTACCATTGTTGGAATTTGATGGCCTCCTCCACACATTGAGAAAAATCCATATAGTGGCTTAAACTTGAACTTCAATATTGTAAATACTTTTTATTCATATAAATATATTTCTACTGTAAATAATTGTATTTTTAACAGTCAGTTTTTCGAGCTGCAAATCAAAGTTGGGGTCTGCAAAAAATGTCAGACGCCCTTTGATGGAAAAAGGAAAAAACTATTCAATAGGGCTATCAATTTTAAATGACGCTAACCTTTGAGGCTCCTTGCATAGTTGGGAACAGAGGTCGTCATCATTTCTTGTTTTTGTAGGTATGAATGCAAAGTATCTGTTTAGCTTATCTTTTTTTAGCCTCCATCCAAACTTTTTAGTTTGTCAGGTTATCTTCAGCTTTCTCTCTTTAGCATAATTCTAAACCTTTTGCTTATTTAGACATTAAAACTGATGAACTACTGCCAATTTTGTCATGGTTGAGCGGTAAAGACAGTGACCTAACATTTTCTTTCTTTACCATAATTCAAAACATTTTGTTTTTTTAAACATTAAAACTGTTGAACTATTTCCAATTGAGTCATGGTTGAGCGGTGAAGACAGACGCCTGTCAGTTCACCCACCAACATTGATTGCAACAAAAATCATTTGGGGCAGGTGTCGATTGGGCCAATTGTATCTCTTTTGAAGTTCAAAGGAAACACATTTCGAAACAAAACTAGTGAACTTATTTGATTTCAATATTGACTGGGCTCTGGTCTCTGGGATTTCTAATTTTAATTTTGACGAGCCAAACGTAATGCTGCTGGAGTTTAATGAAGACACTTTAAACAAATAGTGAACTGTTCTGATGTCAAAACCTTAGACATGAGCTCTCGATTTCCTGATTTAATTTTGATGGGCGAATGGTAATGCTTTTGTAGTTTAAAGGAAAAACTTGCAACCATAAATAGTGAATTGTTTTGATTACAAAATCTTCCACATGAGCTCTTTATGGAACCTTTCTATTACGAATTTTTGTAGGATACCAGGACTTATTTAAAGCTATTGGATAAAATCAAAATTTTATCTCACGAGCCTATGGTTACCTCATGTGTGATTTCAAGCAAATGATCGTCTTGTCACATAATCCGGTTGCATACTCAATATGTTGGACATTCGTATGCATAGAGGGTTGGTTTATATCTGATCTTCTCTTCTTCTTCCTTTTTCTAACAGATGTAATTTTGCAATGTTTTCTTTGAAGAAATTCAATGGAATTTTATCACATGCATTCAATTTCAAGAGAAAAATTGGCAAGAAAGATTCTATGACTTACCATCGTTGCCGGTTTGGTGAAGCCCTCGCGTCGAATCACAAATACTTTTCAAATGGCGTATTGACAGCGTACTAATTAAAAAATGGGAATTATTTGTTTTGTAATTATGAAAAAGGATTTGTCATTTCTGTGAGAAAATCACTTCCTCTTACAGTGTCATGTTTACATCTACATGAGATCTTAGATTAAGTTGCTTTACGAAACTTCATAGCCTTTTAACATGTCAAAATTATAGTGAGCTCACAAAGCTTCTCTCCAAGTTGTTTGAGTATAGAAAGAAAATTTTAAAACAAACTAAATAATTAATTTTTTTAGGTCCAATAGACCAAAGTTTGGTCTAAAATACGTTAACTATCATCATCATCCATATAAATTCAGTATTCCATAAAATATGCAGGTTGTTTTATATGTAATTTGCTTATGTTTTGTTTTCTTCAAGAATCAATGGGTGATGGGGTTTTGTTTGTGGGAGAATTGGAGGATGTTGAATGGATGGTCCTTTATCTTAGTGGATGCCAGGGGAAAATTAGGGGGACTTCTTCTAGGTTGGAGGTCCTGAACCTTCCATTTATTGAATGTGTGGGCTGATCATTGGCCAACCTGCATACTGCTAGATTTTTGGGCTTACTAGATAACCCCTGACAATTGAGGGTCATCACGATCATAAGGAAACCCTAGCAGGGTCATCATGATCGTTTTCTTATTGCTATTAAGTTTAGTCTGACACCATGTGAACACTATAGGAATAAATATTCCAGATCATATCATGCCCAAGCAACATTATGTTATACTGGTAGCATGGATATTTGCTAACGTCCAAATGCACTGCCCTCTAATTATTTTTTGGGTTCTTAGACCTATTTATTTATACCATTTTTAGATGGGATCTTTCGTTGATAGACAACCTTCCCAACTACATGAAAATTGCGTTGGAGATTTTCTTCAAGACATCCAATGAACTAATTGTTGAAGTTCTGAAAGAGCAAGGGTGAGATATAGCAGCCTACATACAGAAAAATGCAGTATGTAATGTTAATTATGAAGAACATTTTGTTTAAAACCATCAAAACTTAAAAAACTTGCAGGATTTTGAATTTTAATATTTTCGAAGTTTTTCATCCCGCACTCGGCAACTGCGGGATGTGGGATCACAAAACCACCACACTTGCATGAACAAAAACTTTTCTGCACCCCGCATCAATATAACGTAACCCCATGTTGCAGTAATCGAGTTATTTCTTAATGAATCTTCTAGACTTCATGAATAGTTGCTTTGAAGAATCTCGAAGTTTAAAAAGGTTCCATAAAAAAATACAAGTTTACATTTTATATATCTTAATTAATCATTTGCATTTCAAATTATCTTTACCCACTTCTTTTGGTAAAAGAAAATTATTTTTAATGCCTTTCCTAGCCTTCATGAATAGGTTCTCTGGAGAATTCCAAAGATGAAAACGGAGGGTTTTTCTGCAATTCCGGAATAAATATTCCAGATCATATCATGCCCAAGCAATATTGTGTTATACTGGCAACATGGATATTTGTTAACGTCCAAATGCACTGCCCTCTAATTATTTTTTTGGTTCTTAGACCTATTTATTTATACCGTTTTCAAATGGGATCTTTCGTTGATAGACAACCTTCCTGACTACATGAAAATCGCGTTGGAGATTTTCTTCAAGACATCCAATGAACTGATTGTTGAAGTTCTGAAAGAGCAAGGGCAAGATATGGCAGTCTACATACAGAAAAATGTAGTATGTACTGTTAATTATGAAGAACATTTTGTTCAAAACCATCAAAACTTAAAAAAACTTGCAGGATTTTGAAACCATCAAGTTCACAAAACCATCAAAACTTAAAAAACTTGCGGGATTTTGAATTTTAATATTTTCAAAGTTTTTCATCCCGCATCCTGCACTCCACAACTGCGGGATGCGGGATGCAGGATCACAAAATCATCGCACTTGCAAGAACAAAAATTGTTCCGCACCCCGCATCAATATAACGTAACCTTAGGTTGCAGTAGTCGAGTTATTTATTAATGAATCTTCTAGACTTCATGAATAGGTGCTTTGAAGAATTTCGAAGTTAAAAAAGGTTCCATAAAAAAACACAAGTTTACATTTTATATATCTTAATTAATCATTTGCATTTCAAATTATCTTTACCCACTTCTTTTGGTAAAAGAAAATGATTTTTAATGCCTTGCCTGGCTTTCATGAATAGGTGCTTTGGAGAATTTCAAAGATGAAAATGGAGGCTTTTTCTGCAATCCACTGGTGATCAACTTGAAGAAGAAGATGATAAATGAATGAGAAGCATGTTGTCATTGTTTCAAACTTATAACATTTCGTTTCCCAAAGAAAAAGTGATGGCAAAATCTTATGGTGTTCCCAATCTCGTCAAGACCAAAACTGATGATGTTCCCAATCTCATCATGACTGAATATGAAGCGGCATATATCATAGACTAGTTAATACTTTTCCTGCCAATGGATAATAACACATCCAATTTGATCCAGCACCTCGTCAAATTGAACCAGACGCAAGACTCTAAATGGAGAACGTTTTGCAATGTTAAAGCCTGAGTGTTTTCAGAACATAGTTCAATTGGACACGCCATGGTACAAAATAAATCCTGAGCGTTTTAATTCCATGCCGCTTTCTTCCATATTTTTCAATAACACTTTTCCTTCCAGTGGATAATACCACATCCAATTTGATCCAGCACCTCATCAAATTGAACTAGACACAAGACTTCGGATTGAGAACGTTTTGCAATGTTAAAGCCTGAGTGTTTTCAGAACATAGATCAATTGGACACAACATGGTACAAAATAAAGCCTGAGCGTTTTAATTCCATGCCGCTTTCTTCCGTATTTGCTGGATCACGGGATATACTAACCGAAAATTTTAACCATGGAAAATTTAACTCGCCAATCACAATGCGACACGTGTCGGAATGGTAATGGCGAGGGAGACGAGGAATCTTTGAGACTGCGTCTCCATAGAGAAAACGCCTTAGGTGTAATTATGAACATTGGTATAACTTTAAAAGTAAAGGTAATTAATAAGCATTGTAGAGTTATCCATAAAATGCAATATATTGTGAAATAGGTACTTTTGTATTGCATAGTTGTGGATAAAATATGATATAACTTGAAATAGGTAGGAAGCAATTCAATATAAATATCAAATTAAAGTACATATATACCAAAAATGTGTGAATAAAATGTTTATTGAAAACAAGTTAAACAAGTGGAATAATTAACATAGTTGCTCAATACCTCCCTCTTATGTAAAATAAATGAGTTTTGTTTTAAATGTTTTAGTATATTATTTGTGTTTAGTCTAGAAATTATAATAACTATCAAATATAAAAAAATATATAATTCTAAAATCTTTCTAGATTTCCTTATCAAATATCAAAGTAATTATAAAATATTTACTAAATGTGAAATGAGAGAATATGAAAAGAATATTTTGACCAAAAATATATATTAGGTTGTTCTGACCAAAAATATATATTGGATAAATATGTATTGAGGCATATTCTCTTTCTAAAGATTCTCTAAGCCTCGGGCTAGTGGTAGTAGTTTATAGTTAATTTAAAGTTGTTATAGTCAATAGTTGGAAAAATAGTATAGATACTTAATACATAAATAAAAATAAGTATTCTATTGGTAAACAAAGATAACTATGGAGGGGCAAATATTTTGCTTTTTAGAAAATTGCATTTTATTTTTTCTGAATTTTTTTAACATGAAAGTTTTAAATAACTAAGTTGGTCATACTTGAGTGTATAATCTTTACCATAAATCACTAATGAAACTATGAAAGGCCATAAACCACTTAGAGTAATATAAAGCTATAGTTTCATAAGTGAGTTAACGGTTGCATGGCCCTTCATAATCTTATGAGTAATTTTTTGTAAACATTATGCACCCACTAAGACGTAATAATTGTTGTATAGTTTGATATGTATATTATGAATGTAATAAAGTAGATTACTTGAACACAATATGTAAAAACTCACATTTTACAACAACAAAAAAATCATATAATTCTAAATTTTAAATAAATATCTATTAACCATAGCTTTACTTATAGATATTAATCAATAAGCTATATATATATATATATATATATATATATATATATATATGTATGTATGTATGTATGTATGTATGTATGTATGTATGTATGTATGTATGTATGTATTTGTTAAATTTTAGTTATTAATATATGTATGAAATTTAATTTTTACAATAATTACTTTTTAAATAATTTTAATAAAATTTATAAGTATATTTGAAACAATATATCAAATATTTATACAATACAAAAGCTTAAAATATCAAATTTTCACTAAAATATAATATTTAAAATTTTAATATCGATCCGCCCCTCATCCGGTCGCTCTCGATTTAATGGTTTCTTGGCCTTGGGTATATGGCATTTACCCCTCGCACGTTTGGAGTCTCGTTTTACTTTTCCCTCCTCTTCTCCCCAATTCCAGAATGCCGCCTCAAATCTCCTTACCAGATCTTGCTGGTTCTCATGAAATTCAGAGATTTCTTGAGCAGGTTGTCGTGGGTGTTAGCGAAGGGTGGCTTCAGGGCCTTCCGTGGCAGGTCCTTCCGCTCTCGCGTTCGGTGATTAAAGAATTGCTAGTCATAGCAGCTCTCTCTTCCGGTGCAGGAATAAACCATTCAGTGTTTCGAGTTACAGAGCAAAGCGTTTCAGGAAGAGATCGGGTCTTGGTCTCCAGTCAGAGCAGGGTGGTTGGCGCTGTGGGTTCACAGGATTCACTTCAGCTAGGTAATGCTTCTCTGTTTAAATAATTTGTGGTGCTCAGTTCTTTTTTTCCCCCAGTTGACATTCACAGCAGAATTCCTGGCAATTCTGCCAGTATCCCTCTCAATTTATTTGCTCGCTTGACCATTTCGTCTGAGGTGACCAGAATGGCTCAAGGAGGAGATTGGGCGGATATTAAGAAGAATTTATGCAGGCTCTACGAACTCTTGGCCATCAACGTTGTGGATACCAAAGCAATGAGTGAGGAGATAAAGAAAATGGCTGACACTGTTAGCTATACTTCCCAGCAAGTAAGCAACAACGACGCCCGCATAGACGACAATGAGAGTAGCCTTCGGGAAATACATGGGAAAGTGGACAGGATCCAAGAGGATCTACAAAGATTCATTGAAATGCATCAGACCAGCAGAATTAATGGTGAAATCAACGGCGAAGTCGCAGAAGCTGCTCTCCCCATGGAGGAGGAATCGGTGGTCCAGCCTAGCAACAATAGAAACACTCAGTAATCAGTCCCCCCTAGTTATGTCTAAATGTATTTTTGTCTCCTTTTATGCCAGCAATTTGTAAGGGTTTATCCCTCTAGCATTTTCAGAAGTTTTGAGCAGTTAGTATGCAGGGTTTTTTGGACAGTCCCATGGCTAGCCCTCCTTGGCAGTTTTTTTGTTGTCCATAAACTATCGAAGATATCTCTCCTGTAACGAATGGTTGTGCGCAGCCCTTTTATATATTCCTGTTTTTAGTTTCTGTTAAAAGAAAAATATTTAAAATTTTAATAAATAAAGCTAAATTATGACCTAGTTGCTTAGAAAGTACTAAAACCTAAGTTCATAAATATCATAATTACCATGTTAATTATTATTAAGGGTAAGCCATATTTGTTTTGCAGGCATAATCGTGGAAGCCTGAAGAGCAATTTTCCATATTGCATGTACTTTCCATTATATTCATTGTATTTCAATTATATTTATTTTTCAAAAATTGTATTTTTCAGGTTATTTATTTTCAAAATATGTTCATGAGTGACTTAAGTTTATATATTATTTTTATTATATCCTTAAAGATTATAAAAGAGCATATAATATGTAACTATGTATTAAATAGTTTTACATAAATTTAATTTATATATAACTTATTTATATTTTTAAAATTATTATTAATAATTTTATTTAATTTTATATTAAATTTATAAATTTTATTATTTTTTATATTAAAATAATGAAAATATATTCTTGAATAAAGATAATTTTGTAATAAATTATAGCTTTTTTTTAATAAAAATAAAATTTTAAATGTAATTATTTTTAATGAACCAAAATTATTATATTACATATCTTTAAATAAATTAATAAAAAATATACACAAATAAAAAGTGATTGAAGAGCAAATTTTATTATTTTTAAGTTTTGATAGTTTCAATAAATTTTTTATTGATGGATGCCCAGCTAATTGACACGAAATTGAAATCACCATTTACTCATATAAATATATGATTTACTACATTACTTGTGGAGATGGCTGCAGATATAAATGTTGATTAAGCTGGTGTGGGGATGAGTACGGTCCATGTTAATGGAGTAGAGCCTACTTCGCACCCGATGATAGGCACGTTAATGCTCTTGCTATTCCAAATCCATCGGTGCAATGAATCTGCCAGTGGTAGCATCCACATACATAGGGAGTAAGCTACCAACGCGACGATTTTGCTTGGAGGCAATCATCACACCGGCACTCCGACCACCACCGAAGAACCCTCCTCTCCGTTGTCGGCATTCGTTCCACCCCATCGCCGTCCATTCCACCCCGTCGTCGTTAGGAGTGGATTCCACCGTTAACGTTGATTTCCACCTCTGCCTTCTCGACGTACTCCCATGCATTGATGGGTGCCACCAACCACATTCCCTGCACAATTCAAACAATCCCGCGAATTCTCCTATGCTCTGTTTCATTCACCGGTCACCACAGCATATCTCCACTAGTTCCTTCCGCACGACTTCTCTGTGTGCTGGAGCTGTTGTTTGCATTCCACCAACAACTCAAAGATCACTTCTCTATAGAAACACACAGCATCATCAATAAGAGATTTGCTATCAGACCTAAGAATTTAGAATCTAAGATGAAAATAAAACAAAGTGTGTACCTTAGCGAAGGATTCCCAGTAAATATCTAGAATCTCCATTTCTGAGAGAACTTGAGAATTGATAGCCATGGCTGCTTTGAGTATTTAATTGACAAAATCTCTTCGGTGCTGCAATTTCTTCTTTGTGTACCCTGTCAGTCCACCCTCGGGAACTCTGGGAGAAGGAGGCCACTGTTTTTCCTTCTGTCTAGGATTACTACTATTACTATTATATGCATTTTTATCAGATTCGACCATGCCTCTCTCTGCATACCAAAACTTTGTGTCGACAAAAGAATCCATGCATTCCTGCGCCCAAACATGGATGTCTATCAGAAATCAGAGCACCATGTAAAACAAAGATTAATGGTGTGTCATTTATTTCTTGTCATACAAAGTTTTTAAATCCTTACAAATAACATGGCTTCCAACTTTCGAAGTGTTGGAATATTCATCTAAATGTCTCATCGAGGCTTCATGACCATAACCTGCAACAAAACAAATATCTTAAGCCATCAGGACTAGAGATCAAATGTGTGCCCTTACAGGCAATGTAGCATTAGGGAAATATAGTTATTGGAAAATTAGGCCTGTAGCAATGTATGTAGCCGAGGTTCAAAACCAAATTCCACCAGCAAATCAATTTAAGAAGTAAGATGAAACATAATCATTCAATGTTAGAAATAATAGATAAATCAAATTACCTTTGTTTTGAAATCTGTATTCTCCATAATATGCAGGAAGATCTTAAGGGATCCCTGATGGACAATGGCTAGTTGACCAACCCAACCCAACCCTCATAGCTTGAGAGGAGAGAGGATCGAACTTGGTAAAGTACTTCACTGACAAATAATTAGAATGGACTTGTTTTTCAAGTCTAACCACACAATATTGAAAGTGACAATGCCATCCAAATAACAAGTTCGGTTATGCCTAACGACAGATCAGTGGTGAGATCTCTGCATAAATACATGTTTTCTGTTGGATCTATGAAAATAGTTGGAAAGCAAGTCAGGATTAATGCAACAATTGACCTGCTACTAGCAATAGAGTGCAACAGTTGTTCTGCTACTATCTAAGCTATTCAACATCTTGCTTTAACTGTAGGCATTTATGTTGGGTATTTAGATCTATAAAACTTAATCCTTGTCATCGTGCCTTCCAAGTTCCCATAGTATCGCTGCAATTGTAATATGTAACCCCCCTTGCAGTAAGTAATGGAGTGCTTACTGAAGCACCAAGACCAACTTTGAGTACTCATCCCTTCCTCCTTGGGATGGCAATTCACCCAAGTCCTCAATAGTGGCAAGCTGCAAGCTCCAATAGAGCACAAAAATCTTTTATTTAATATTGGCAGGAAGATAGCGTTTTGTCTGTGAAGATTAAACTTATGGGTTTGAGCCAATGGCACTTGTAGGTCATGACTTTTGCACATATTAGGACCCGAGCCTGAGCCATGTTTTCCTCTAGGCTTTCCATTTAAATTTGTTGGTCGGGATGTGGTCCATAGACCTGCGGAAGCTTAAAACTGCTGATCTAGCTTTAATTCACAGTGTATTATGTATGGCTCTAGCTAAGAATCCCAAGAGCAACATGTCCCAAGGATTGACCCCACTCCAGCTAAAAATGGGGAGTTTCTGTTAGGAAAAAACAGTGTTAAGTTCAAATAATGGAAAGTAGAATGTCTATCGAAGAATAAGATCCATTATGGCCAAGGATAGACAAGTCATTATGTTTGTTTTGGGGATCCTTACACTGTTCTGTTGCTTGTAGTTAAATATATTGTGGCAGTCCTAGAATGTGATCTAGTACACTTTCACTTTATCATCTCATGGAATTTGGACAAATGAACCTCCACGATCATGGACCAATTAGGTGAAAAGACACAAATCAAGCTTTCTAATATTTAGATAGCTAGGTTGTTGAATCATCTATGGATAATATAAAGGTGTTCAATGGATTATTAGAGGTTAAAAGCAATTGAAAACACACATGATTAGTACATTAAACCAAGTTGGTATTAGGTGATCCCCTAATGTATAATATTATAACACCCTTCACCTAATACTTTCCCATTGTGAGCTTGCCCCAAGTCGAGAAGTGGATTGCATCTACCTATCTATGGCGATGTATAGTAATATGACAGGTATTTCAATAGAATTTCTCCCTAAACAATTCCCATGCAACTACATATGCAAAAGCCCTTATATTTCTTTCCACTTTATCTAACCGTAGTGTGGCAATTTGCTTAAGATGGGAAATTATCAAACAAGCCTGATGATTAATAGTAATATTTTAACCCAAAACACTTATGGACATTAATTAACCAAGCTTCTATTAATTATATCTTAATACAACCACTAAGCTCTGTGAACTTTCCCTTATTCAAATCCTTGAGGAGAATGTTTGATTTGGATCTAGCAATATCATTTCCTTCATTCTTTATGATGCATGCACCCCTACTAGGGTTAGGTTGTGCTGAAACACCACTTACCCCATGTGGGATCTGTTATGCTTCTTGCTTTTCAGGGCATCTGTTAAGTTCATTGTAAAGAATGGTTCATGGAGCCTTGCATGTCGTATAAATTGCAAGCATGTATTTAAATATAACTAGTTTTTTGTTTTATTTTTAGTAATGTGTTTGCACATTGTTTGTAGGAATTTATTCAAAATGGGCAAGCAAGGCAAATGGCAGGCTATCATGCAACTTGAAATGCAAGACCCTAAACACATGCTTACCTTTTCCTCCAAAGATATTCTTTGGTCTGAAATTGATCGATCAAATAGATGTTTTGATCGTGTTGCGAAAATCATGTCCCATAGAGTATCTGACTTCATTAGGGGGGAAGAAATGAACCCCGATGCTCCATGTAGTTTCATCCAATGGAAAAATAAAGAATCAGGGCAAAATGATACTGCTTCATTGAGTTATGAAGTGTAAGTATCTCAAGAATGTATTATTTATATGTAGTTAATGATATCCCATTTATAATTTGTTGTTTGTACTGACACTGGAATTTTTTTTTATGTAGTTATGCATGTTGTTATGGTCCGGAGGACAAAAGAGAACAACTAGCTAAATGTAGGCCCTCTTTTGCCAAGAAGAGGGGTTGCCAATGCCATTTTATAGTTAAGGTTATGGTTCAAAATCCTAAGGCTGCGATATTGACATATAATCTATATGAGCATGAAGACAAACAAGGATGGCCTTGTCATGGTTTGCATGACGCTTCAGGCAAGGCCAGGTCTCTGCATAAGCCTAAGCTCTCAAAAGACATAGTCTCGTATGTCGAAAGTTGCCTTTTTTTTGAGGTGCCAGTTGACTTAGTTTGCAAAATGCACATAAAGAAACATGTTAACTTGGATGCGACAACTCGGGATAGGGATTTCTTCTTAAGCAGAAAGGATGTTGCAAACATCTACTGTCGGTTGAGCAAAGGAAACTATCAACTCCACAAAAATGATGAGATGAGTGTTAATATTTGGTACCAAAAACGTAAAGAGGAGTTTTTCTTATACCAAAAGCCCAATGATGCAGGCGTGCCTTTCATAATTGGAATCCAAATGAAATGGATGTTGGAGACAATGGTCAAGTTATGTCATAATAGCTTAATAGCCATGGACTCAACATTTAGTACTAATAAATATGGGGTATGTGTGTTGTCCGTGTTTTTTTAATATGATTATCCAATATTAAGCCATTCAATTTATTTAATAAAAAATGTTTTTCACTTCCTATCTTGTTTGAGTATGGTAGCACCAACTTTACACACCAGTTGCATTTGATGCACAACAAAGTGGGGTTCCTGTTGCATGGGTTGTTTCATCGCGGAATACAACTAAAGATATTGCACTTTGGTTGGAGCAGCTTATGAATAGGTGTTACCAGCTCCATCTTGATTGGAAACCCAATGCCTTCATGGTTGATGATGCATTGGCTAAGATAGCTGCATTGAGGTATATTCATTATCATTACTATTCATTTTAACTTATCTTTTTTATGAAAAAGTGTATATTTAACCCACCAAACATTGCAGGAGGGTGACACAGTGTGAAGTTATATTGTGCGTTTGGCATGTATGAAGGGCATGGCTAAAAAAACGTCAATAACTTGGCCACTAGTCCAGACATGGCAAGTGCAATGTTCAGTAAGTTAGGTTATATTATGAAGTATTGTTCCAACGATGATGTGACTACTGCAATACAAGGATTTTTCAATGAATTTGTTGATGAGGGGAAATTCCTAGACTATCTCGACAAGAATTGGGTTTCCGGTGATAAGTTTCGTAAGTGCAGACGACTCTTTCTTATGTATTTTCTTAAGTGTTTCATGATTACCATATATTTCCACTGACTTGTTTTTTTACTTCCAGGGATGTGGGTGAAAGGCTATCATGATTTTCTGCATGAAAATCAAGAGACCAACAATGTTGTAGACTCCTGCCATTGTTACCTGAAGACCAACTTTCTCTCCAATCGATGGAAGAAATGTGCTCGTCAAATGGATTGGTTATTATATGTGATCTTGACAAATGTCGAACCTGTGTATCGGTTCAAACAAATTCTGAAAGAAGAAGGATACTTGAACAACTACAGGAAAGAGAAGCAGCTTGAATCTCCAATGCAAAGAGCAAAAAGAATCCCTGACAGTGATTGTTTCCCTCATGAGATCATATCTCATGCCTATTAGGTGAGGAGTCAAACAAATCCTCATAAGAAATACCTTGTCACCTGGTATCATGCAAATTTTATAGCGTGTGATTGCCCATGGTCTATTCACGGCAACATGTGCAAGCATGCTATAAAGGTAGATTGGTTTCATTTCCCATTAGGAGATTCAATCCCAGTACTAGATCATGATGCAACACATGCTTCATTTGATACCCCTCACAAGATAGAGGCACCAAACTTACATGTAGATGGTGATATAATGTTTACAACCACTGATACTATTGATCCAGATGTTGAGGGACTTCAATTAGCTAGGGATGAATTGTTTGGCTACCTAGACCTACTTAGAAACAGTCCTCCTAGTACATTGAGAAAGACCAAGCAGTTGATTGGTCTAGTTACAAAATTGTTGGATGAGGCCAACACTCTACATATTATGGACTTTGACTTCACCACTGGCTTGGGTGCTTTTGAGTCATCTTTGAAGAGGAAGAAAAGCTTCCTTAGCCCAAAAAAGAAAGGCAAAAGAATCAAGAAAAGTAGCAGCTTGGAAATTGATTTGAATATCCACACATATGAATATGATCCTTTCCAGTTTCAATATCTCAACAAGAGGGGTCGTCCTCGCTCCAACATTGCACCATCAATTGTCTCAGGTCAGTTGCATTTATTGAAAATATCTATGTGTTGTTGTTTTTTATTTCTTCGTCATGTTGTTGATGTATCCATGCATACACATGTGTTGACGTACAGCATGGATGCTTGCAGAGGGGAAACAGTCTGTCGCGGTTTCCCCAAGGCAAAGACATAGACCAAGGTAGCAGCAGCCAAATCTAACTGCAAGCCTAGGTACGCTTCATGGGACTCCTTATGCAATCGATTTCAGGTGTTCATGTGACTAGTGTTCTACGTCACAATAATGCCCTGACGATATTACATCACATGTACAGGTGCTTCTCCCAAGGATCTTCCATCCAGGCAGCACGACTGGTTGATTGGGAGCACACCCATTGGCAGTTTCCAAGGTTTGGCGCGTGACCTACTTCAGCAGTTGTTGTTTTTGCTTTCTTTTCCATGTTGTTGATGTATCCATGCATACACATGTGTTGACGTGTGGTACAGATGCTTGCAGAGGGGCAGCAGTCTGCCGCGGTTGCTCCAAGGCAGAGACATAGACCAAGGCAGCACCAGCTGGGTCTAACTGCAAGCCCAGGTACACTTCATGGGACTCCTTTTGCAATAGATTTTAGGTGTTCAGGTGACTAGTGTTCTGCGTCACAATACTACCTTGACGATATTACATCACATGCACAGGTGCTTCTCCCAGGGATCTTCCGTCTGGGCAGCACGACTGGTTGATTGGGAGCACACCCATTGGCAGTTTCCAAAGTTTAGCGTGTGCCCTAATTTAGCAATTGTTGTTTTTGCTTTCTTCGCCATGTTGTTGATGTATCAATGCATACACGTGTTTTGATGTGTGGTACAAATTCTTGCAGAGGGGCAGCAGTCTACCGCGGTTGCTCCAAGGTAGATACATAGACCAAGGCAGCACCAGCCGGGTCTAACTGCAAGACCAGGTACGCTTCATGGGACTCCTTATGCAATCGATTTCAGGTGTTCAGGTGACTATTGTTCTGCGTCACAATACTTCCCTGACGATATTACATCACATGCACAGGTGCTTCTTCCAGGGATCTTCCGTCCAAGCAGCATGACTGGTTGATTGGGAGCACACCCATTGGCAGTTTCCAAGGTTTGGTGCATGCCCTACTTTAGTAGTTGTTTTTTTTGCTTTCTTCACCATGTTTTTGATGTATACATTCATACACGTGTGTTGACATGTGGTACAAATGCTTACAGAGGGACAACAGTCTGTTGCGGTTGCTCCAAGGTAGAGACATAGACCAAGGCAGCACCAGCCGGGTCTAACTGTAAGCCTAGGTATGCTTCACGGGACTCCTTATGCAATGGATTTCAGGTGTTTAGGTGACTAGTGTTCTACATCACAATACTACCCTGACAATATTACATCACATGCATAGGTGCTTCTCCCAAGGATCTTTCGTCTGGGCAGCATGACTAGTTGATTGGGAGCACACCCATTGGCAGTTTCCAAGGTTTGGCGCGTGCCCTACTTTAGCAATTGTTGTTTTTTCTTTCTTCACCACGTTGTTGATGTATCCATGCATACACATGTGTTGAAATGTGGTACGAATGCTTGCAGAGGGGCACCAGTCTGTCGCGGTTGCTCCAAGGCAGAGACATAGACCAAGGCAGCACCAGCCGGGTCTAACTGCAAGCCCAAGTACGCTTCACGGGACTCCTTATGCAATGGATTTCAGGTGTTCATGTGACTAGTGTTCTATGTCACAATACTACCCTGACGATATTACATCACATGCACAGGTGCTTCTCCTAGGGATCTTCCGTCCGGGCAGCACGACTGGTTGATTGGGAGCACACCCATTGGCAGTTTCCAAGGTTTGGCATGTGCCCTACTTTAGCAGTTGTTTTTTTTTCTTTCTTCACCATGTTGTTGATGTATCCATGCATACATGTGTGTTGACGTGTGGTACAGATGCTTGCAGAGGGGGCAGCAATCTGCCACAATTGCTCAAAGGTAGAGACATAGACCAAGGCAGCACCATCCAGGTCTAACTACAAGCCCAGGTACGCTTCACGGGACTCCTTATGCAATGGATTTTAGGTGTTCAGGTGACTAGTGTTCTATGTCACAATACAGCCTTGACGATATTACATCACATGCACAGGTGCTTCTCCCAGGGATCTTCCGTCTGGGCAGCACGACTGCTTGATTGGGAGCACCCCCATTGGCAGTTTCCAAGGTTTGGTGTTTTCCCTACTTTAGCAATTGTTTTTTTTCTTTCTTCGCCATGTTGTTGATGTATCCATGCATACACCTTTGCAGAGGGGCAATAGTCATGGATGTTGTTAACATATTGATGTTGTCATGCCTATCTATATATCAGGTGACTCTAGCACAAGAGGAGAAGCATCATCTTCAGCTCCACAGAATCCCCTATGGGAAGGATTTAAATATATGAGACATAGAGCTTTCCACAGATAGTTCCATAATTTTTGTTATGTCTGAAAGTGAATGGAGCATTCTCAGATGTGAAAATCTAGCATTTTGCTTCAAGCACCCCTGGATTATAGCCTTGAGGTTGTGCAATGATCACGAAATGGTTACTTCAAAATCAACCAAAAAGGATTTCCCACACACTACAAGATGATATTGATGAATAACAGCAACACCTACAGCAACAAAAGCAAGTGATGGAGGGTTAGCTCAAAGATAAAAATGCAGATTCTTGGAAAACTCTGTTTTATTGAGAAATTGCCATTTGCATTATAGTATCCGGAGGAGTATTCTCTTTTCTGGACATGACATTTTTTCTGTATATGTCCGCAACATACTCTTAATCATAAGGGCAATAATCTTACATCTGAAGAAAGTGGATATTGTATTGTCTCTATAGTTATTCCTATTGACAATTTATAATTATGTCCATCTAAAATTCCATAGTATATTGTACTATAGTTTGCGATGGGCTAATGCATTCCTTGAATGAAAATAGAGAATTTGGGGACAATTCTTATTGTTGATATGTTATAAAGGAGAGTGCAAAATAATAACAATAGCATGTCAAATATTGATCAAACATTCAATCCATGCCTGGGACTTTCTAAAATATTCCACATATAGCATGCTGGAAGAGTTCTACTGGCAGAGTTTCATTATGCATTATTTTATAGACAACCTGCTCACTAATATTTACATCCTTGATTATATTTTAGCTTTTTTTAAATGCTTATGTTTAAATTTTATCAAATACATACCTTTCAGGGTCTTAAGTTGCACTTTCTTGTTGCTGAACTTGTGTTAACTCCATTACATGGGAGATTGAAAGTTTCTGTAGACATTAGGGTGACTTCATGGATGGCTAGTTTATACTTGCTACAACTAGCATTTGATGGTAGTTTATACTTTCTTCTATATGGCTATGCTTATAGACTTACTTTTTTCTAAACCTAATATCGCTCTCGAATTTAAGTTTGTTGAATTCAAATTATATTTATGTTGAATTCATACATAGTTAAGGAGTTAAAATCACTGGAAAGAGTATGGATTCAGCTAGCAAACCCATTGCAGCTGATACATCAGCTCTACATGCCAATATCATGAAGGACAAGATTGATGTTGTTATTGTTTCAGAGATAAAAAAAATACTGTTGATGAGAACCGAAATACCCAATATGAGCAATAAATGCAACTCTAAAGTAGATACATTTAGTCTCATTAAAACAACTATTGATGACAATATAGCAGCCACCTCCAATCTTAAATATGAACATGAGGTTAAACATTCATCTGTCAGTGGACCTACAAGTATCAATTATTCATTATTGGTAGAAGAAATGGAAGTTCCTAAAGGAAGGATGGCTAGAGCATCTAAATCAGATAATCTGTCAAAGGATGGTGATCATATAGTAGAGGACATTGGAGTGGTAGTTGCAATGGTAGTTTTGAAAATAGGGAATGTAAGATAGAAAGTCAAAGTTCATCTGTTGTTGACGTGAACAGGCTTAACAAGATGTCATGGACAGTGAATGGAGCTTAGTTGAATGAGCTGAAGTAATTCCATTGTTACTTCTCACTATTTGATTACGCTGCTAGTGGACTTTCAAATTCAAATTAACAATACGTTGATAGGAAATGTTACAGTAATTCAATTTGATTCATCAATTTACATCAATTACAATTTGATTCATCAATGTTACAGGAAATTATCCTCTAAGTAAAGATTTGATTCATCAATTTATGTTTCTTAACAAGCACTATTATCCTTCTCTAAAATAAAAATTTGTTGATTTTTTACATTTTGATTATTTTTACCATTCAAATATGGTTATGATTGTTCACAAAATTGTAATTTATATCCCTTGAAAAGGAATATTTCTAATGTATTAATTAATAATTACAGCATCAACTTAACCAAGTTTAAATTTCTCCCACCATATTTATGTGAAAGCATATATTTATATTATTATAATATAGCCCAAACTTAACCAAAACATAACATCATGATCACATCTCAACAATCCATTGAAAGTAAAAGATGATTGAAAACACTTTTCCTAATAATATTGGTCAATGTTTTTTTTATCACAAAAAAGATAAATAAAATTTTACAAAAAAAAGTCGTAGCTCATTATATTAATAAATGAACCACATTATTCATAGGCCAAAAAAGTTGTACATATATAGCATCAACATCAATGTTTGATAGAGATCATAAATCATCATGTCTAGAAATAAACACATGTTTATGATTATACACATACATATTTTCCTGCTATATGTATTAACAAGTACTAGCAATATTGTGCACAACAAAAAATGTAAACAGTAACCAAATTGTGCACTACAAAAAGTATCGGTAAGCATGTGAAGAGTATTCCCTCTACTGACTTTCAGCAAACAAAGGATCAAATAGGGTGTGGTCTTGGGTCTAGCTCATTGATATTGTCATCAACCCCTTCCCACAAATGCCAATTTCCTTCACCAACCTGTAGCCCCATCTTAGAAAATTGATCTATAGACATGTTCCTTTCCATGTATATATGTCGATAGGATATGTTCTGAAATAAGCTTCCTATTTTGATGAGTTCTCCATATAAAGGCTTCAACATGATGTTCTTTGGAGGATTTTCATTTTTAACCAATCTATAACCAATATAGAATACCCATAAATTTGGAGATTTTGAACCCCTTTCGAGACAGCCAAGAGCATAACTAACTTCAGAGCCATCAGTTCAACCCAATTGTTGGTACTTCTCCCAATTCCAGCTGCAAACATGTATCAATGAGTATCATATATATCAAATTCCCCCTAGATCCTCCCTCCATGTATTAACTATGTAAGGGCGGGAAATAAAGACATGATTTTTATTTTCAGATTATTCATTGCAGAGAGGACACCTACTTGGACCACAGCCAAACTTTTTAATTAGATTAGCCCATACTAGGACCTTACCAAATAGTGTATGGCACACAACAATTTGTGTTGGCAATATGGAAGATGGCTATATTGGCATTGATGTCAATATATGAGATGATGGAGATTTGGTGAACTGATGATTGTGGACAAACACATTTCAGTGATGATCATTGATGGAAAAATAAGATGAGAGGCATATCCTTGTTGACAGAACCATGGATGAGGCTGAAATCTCTGTCAAAGCAAGTGGTGAAACTAGGAGACACTGTCTAAAAGAAGGGTGCTTGAAATAATAATGCAAAGACAGAAATTGATAGGTTTTCTCAAATACTTTGCTATGAGGCTCAAGACATGCCACTTCTTCAAGAAGCTTTGAGTTTCTATAGGCTAGTGTGGACTAATTCTTAGAGATGTAGTGCAACAATTGCATATTGCAACAAGACCAGAAGTTTGCACACAGGGTCTTTATGTGCTTTTCAATGTTGCAGCAGGGAATGAGTTTCACAACGATGAAGTCATGCATTTTGTTCAAGAAATATTACTAAAAAGAGTGTATTCCTTTGATTAGGTTTTTGCAGGACATGAACAACTCTCAAGTTCATGTGGACTCACTCCACACCTCAAGCAATCAAGAAGCAACAAAGAGGAATGCATTAAATATAAAGAACACACTGTAAGATTGTCAAATATGAGGTTCAATTGAAGTTTCCACTATTGAACAACATGAGTCCAATGAGGACTCTAATTCATATATAGAAGAATGGTTTTATTTTATTTTTTTATTACATGTATACATCTGTTGCTGCTTGCTAGGTCTCGTCGGTACCTGCCACAAATTGTGGACAGATAGCTTCGCATATGATGATACTTATGTTCCATTAAGTAAAGCTTGGGTCACTTCAAAGGATTCGAACCCACAAAAGCACTATCGAAAAAGACAAATTGGGATTGAAATCATAATTAATTACATTTATTCTGTCTTGTGAAACTATGAACAATACGGTAACCAACCCAACTATAAAAGAAACCATGTTACTGATCTATATCGTAGTGGATATGAGACGCATAATAGTGAGGGCGTTTTGAAGAAATTTAACCGGTGTAACACCCTAAAGCGCAAAAGATACAGGAGTTGTATGATCATAGGATCGACGGTTGTGATTTGTTTTCCCATTGGGATTTATCCCACATTGACTGGGAGGAATGGTTTATAAAGGTTTATATATCCCATTCTTTCATACTTCATTCGACGCGTAGAACAAAGGTACGACCTATCAATCCCCCTACCTTTTTCCACACATGGAAAATCTGTTCGACGACATGGATTTTGACATGGGAAAGACACATTTTCACAGAATTGAGCATGTTAATAGTTGTAAAGCAATTTGTCTTTACCATATAATCTCTAACTAATCAAATTGTAATATTAAATATATAATAACTAATAAAATGTAAAACTAAATCTATAGAATTTAAATGGTTAATCAGTATGTTTTTTATGATCATGTAAAATTAATAAGTGAAATAAAATTCTTATAACCTTTTGTGCATGGATTCAACCTTTTGGGCTCATTACAATCTTTATAAACAATATAGAATAAAATAAAATAAAAATTTTAACTTTTAAAAAATCCATTATTGATGAAAATATAATTATCAAATATCAAAAATAAAAATAAAAAAACTTAAAGCAAATTACTAAATCATTTGCTTACCATAAAACCAAAATCCAAAATGTATCACAACTTACAATTTTGGACCAGATATAATTTTTAAAGAAAAACCTAACATATCACAAAGCATCATATATATTCTCAAGTTTTTTAGTTCAAGATTATGAACCTAAAATTATAGAGAATGGTTGTGACTTCACATCTTCTAGTAAGTTTTCTGGGTTCAGTAAACATGTCTAAGATCCTATTACCTCCAATCCTAGGCCTTCTAGCAATATTGTTGATAGTGTGTTCCTATGAAAGGCATAGTCCTCTAGTTTCTGGCATGTGATGGCTTCCTTCCTTCTCACCCTACATGTCTGCATTCAATGCTTGCCTTTCAACCAGCAACATTGGAATTTGCTGGTCTTTTCTCATAATCATGTCTTCATAAAAGTCCCTAATTTCAATGTAAAGTGGTTGGCATTCGTTTGTATCCATAATTTTTGAATCCAAGCACTGAATACAGAGTTTCCAACCATCATCCAACTTAATATATTGTACATTCCTTGCCTCCATACATTCACAACTACATCATCGAGGAGTGTTATCATGTTCATGCGAAGGACAATACCTCTGTCCCCAAAATGGATGGGCTCTATGCTCAATTAAGCCAGCTCTATTTGTTGGGATAAAATGGTTGCAGACATCACATTTTGGATGGTAGATTTCCTTGTAATAGGATTTGTGGTGTGGATCATTTCCTAACATGGAAAACTCATGTTCAAAAATAGGCTCACCATAAGAATGACAACGAGAACACTAAGGATGCCAAATAGCTCCCATACAGCTCAAAAAGTGCCCATAGCCTATGATTGGATCCTTTAAAATTTTTATTGGAGCCTTAGAAATTAAACCGGCGTAATACTCTAAAGCACAGAAGATACAGGAACCGTCTGATCATAGGATCAACGGTTGTGATTTGTTTTCCCATTGGTATTTATCCCACATTGAATGGGAGGAATGGTTTATATGGGTTTATATATCCAATTCTTTCATACTCTATTCGACTCGTAGAGCAAAGGTATGGTGGGGGCTCTGGATGTTTGGACTCCATGAGAAGATCACCAGCTCGGAGCCCGGGACGACCTGTCAGGGCCCCTACCTTTTGCTATGCATGGCAAATCTGTTTGACGACGTGGTGGTTGATATGTCAGAGAAATGGTGGTTCGTTGTTGTGCAAGGTGACAGGCCATGTGGCAATAGTAAAGTGAATAAAAGCTGAGGTGGAAGATGTGTAATCCCTATTGCATCATGAATATGTCGTCCTTCTAAAAATCAAATTGTTCATGGTTGATATGTCAGAGAAACGATGGTTCGTTGCTGTGCGAGGTGGTAGGCCATGTGGCAATAGTAAAGTGAATAAAAGCTGAGGTGGAAAGCCATGTGGCAATAGTAAAGTGAATAAAATCTAAGGTGGCAGATGTGTAATCCCTATTGCATCATGAATATGGCGTCCTTCTAAAAATCAAATTGTTCAGAGGACACAATTTTGGAAAAGATGCCCCTAATCATGTTTGTAATCATCTTGGCAATAATTTTATATATGCATTTACACAATGAAATTGATTTGAAATCCTCCATCTTGAAGAAACATGAGCTTTTGGTGTTCTCGTTATTCATGAAAGACATTTTCCAAATGTATGGTTTTCCAAAATTTACCATAAGTGATTGGGATGCAAAATATAAGTTAGTCCAAATTGTTCAGAGGACACAATTGTGGAAAAGATGCCCCTAATCATGTTTGTAATAATCTTGGCAATAATTTTATATATGCATTTACACAATGAAATTGATTTGAAATCCTCCATATTGAAGAAACATGAGCTTTTGGTGTTCTTGTTATTCATGAAATACATTTTCCAGATGTATGGTTTTCCAAAATTTACCATAAGTGATTGGGATGCAAAATAATAAGTTAGTCCACTAGACATTGAGCTGCTCTTTTCTACTTGGACATTTTTATTATATTGTTGATATACTCTTTCTTTTTTTACAAATTGCTTAGGTTGATTTGTAGTTCTTTTTTTCTTAATAAGGTCTCTTCTTATTCCAATGCCATTGTTCAAGATGTCAATGCCATTGTTTGGTTTGTTGGATTATCTCCTTTGGCTCATGGGATGAATCCCCATTGGCTGTCATGTTTTCATAGTTGTAGAAACTACATGATTTTAAGTTGAAGGGTAGAGGTTTGAATGATTCTTCCATAAAACAACCCAGGCACCAAATTGAATCTCTCCCAAAGTTGTTGCTGCTAGCAGAGTTCTACTGTAGATGGACAATAGGGACATTAGGGACAATAGGGACCTCATATCAAGTTGTATGTTGAGGATGGCATTTCTAAAATAGATATATATGTATATGTATTACTATATGGATGTAATTTCTTCCGGTCGGTGGAAAAAGGGGATTAGATAAATGGGATCAAAATGAGATCAAGATTATTATGATAGATCTTAATAATTTTGTTTTGCAAAATAATCTTTTGTGGCTAGTTAAAAAGCTAGTTAAAATAATTTTTAACTGTTTACGTGGGTTTAATTAATGTAATGGTCAAAAAACTAACCTTATTGATCAGAAAACTAATGGAATGGGCTGGAAAGGAGCAATGATTTCACTAGTTGTGGACATAAATGTGCATGTGTTAAAATTGCAAAAATTCTTGCAGAAAACTGCAAAAAAGCAGAATTTTTTTCGAGAGAAGAACAAGTGATTACATGCATATCAATGGCCTCAAAGTAGGAGAGGAGGGTGTTGATGCATCTTTAAATCACTTGAGTTGCTTGGAGTTGAGAGTTCAAGGAGAATCCTGAGAAGGGAAAAAATCCCTAGGACAGAACTTTGTAGAAGCCCTATTCCAAGGCTCTAATACAGGTTCATCTGAGCACCAAGTAGAGAGGATACTGTCATAATGTACACACTTGTTATATACTCATTTAAATTATCTATAGATAGGACTGCAAAACTATGGGAGAGCAATCAAATTTTGATCAAGTCTTGAATAAAATACTATAATTTAGGTGAGTGATCTATTTGGACCAAGTCACCTAACATTTCAAAAGATAAAATTCAAAATAGAAAATAGATACAGCTCAAAAGTGTACCAAAGTACAACTACAATAGATTTTCAAAGATGCTCAATAGGCTAAGTCTCACCAAAGTCAAATGATTCAGATTTGGCAACAACTTGAGAAACCAAAAATGAGTAGCTAGCTGAACTTGAGTGCCTGTTTTGTATTGGTAGTCTCAAATGAGAAACATGTACAATAGCTTATGTGTCATTACCTACAACAATGTACATTGAGATAAAGTCATGATATATATATCATTCAACGGGGTTGTATTGTGCTCTATATTGAGCTACTAATGAAGTAATTATGCATGAAATTACATATAGTGATACAATTGGACATTTTGATTGATGATCTCTTCTAGATAAACAAAAATGATTGTTCAAAGTGTATTAGGTGAAATCATTTACACAAGAAATAGGGTGCCCATTTCTATTTAGAACATAGTATGTATATTGGGTTTAATATCCAACCTTCTAGAGTTCTACTTGGTTTGCAACCTTAGAGTGCATTGGTTGCATTTATTAATCCAAATAATGTATGTTGTTTATTTTGGCTTGACTGTAATAGAGTGTTTAGACTAAACTTTTCCCATAAGTACATGTCCTATGTTTATGGATCAATTAAATATATTATTGCTTTGAACACTAGAAGCTTTCTATAAGAAGATTCCTTGAAAGAGAGTACATTTGAAGTAAACCATATGATAGAAGATGAACTTGGATATTTTGTATAGTTTTAGATGAAGACTGAATTTGAGACATTTGCATATATTCATGATGGGGACAACATAAGTAATGAATACATTCCAAAATCATTTTTAGAGTTGATAATATCCTTGTTGTGTGATGAACCATTGTTTAATAGTTGTTGTAGTTATGCAATAATTTTTTAAGGAAGACAACTTGATCTATTTATTTTTATTCAAGAAAAATATTGAAGAAAAGTTAATAGAAAAGGGAATTTTTAATAGTAAAGAACAACATTGATGTTGAGTTCATGTGTTGCAGTAGATCCAATTTTGTTTTGACCAAATGAAAAATGGTAGCAAGCCTAAATCTTGCATTTGTGAAGTTGATGTAGATAAAGCATAGATTGAACAGTAAACATGGATGACTAAATTTTAGAGGGTGGATGGGGAAGTAGTGAGCCCTCTTCAACTTTGAACTATAGCAAAAGGTAATAAAACTTTAGAAGTTTGATGACTTATGAATACTAAGGAAAGTTTATAGAATAACTTGCTAATCTATTGTTTTGCGTCATTTGGTACTTCCAAACAAGGATGACAACTGGGATGATTATGGGAGAAAAAACAAAGTGGTATTAGAAATAGGTAAGAGAATTTAAGGCAGATGTACCTGTGAGGAAGGTGAAACAATAACATTGACAATAGGGTTAATTGTGAACCTAGACCATATCTTGGCCATCCGTCTCTTTTCTGGCTTTACTAGCACTGGACTGTATATTGTTGTGACATGATGGGTAAACATATTTGGGAATTGGGTATTTTAAAGAATAAGGTAATGGCCTAGTTAGTTCCTCCACTCGTAAATTTGCTGCAAAAATTACACTGGAACTTACCTCTGCTGAGGTCATTGCAAACCAACAAAACAAATCTTATTTTGCCATATTTTTTAGTGTTTTAGAAATTACTCATTAAGTGTTTTATCAATAACATAAAAAGCTTCAATGAGGTTACTTTTTTGTCCATTAAATTTTCACATATAAATTGAACAAAGAATAAATTGATAAGATATACTGCACGAACAATGACATTTGTATTGTGATTTTTTAAGGGCTCATTAGAATAACAATGATCATTTGGCAGATTGAATGTTTCTGTAGACATTAGGGTGACTTCATGGTTGCATGTCAGGCCAATTTTTTTTCTTTTTTCATGAATATTTGGTTACCCTTAGGTAGCAGGTCATGTTACCAGGAACACTGTACACATCTGGAAAGAATTAATTAAAAAACCAGCAAAGAGATTCAAGAGATACCCTATTTAGAAAAACATCTGCAATATCATAACCATTTTGGACACAAAAGTACATTCCACCATAATTATATAAAATCACTGTACACTTAATAAGAGTTGTGATACAGCCATGCCATAATAGGCAGTACAACAAGAATAAGAAGAAAACATCCACACCATGGAAATATATATTCATTTTCAAGAATGACTCCTTTTGGAAGGGTCTTTAATGGGAAGACATCTTGGACATCAGAAGTTGCAAATGCCCCTGCTCTTGAAACTATATCTGTACACATCCTCTTGAACTCAGCTTGGTAATTGATGGTAAAAGTCTAAAACTGATTAGCAACATCTTTTTCTTCTCTATGAAGAAGTTTCAAATGGTCTTTCTGGACTTTGTATTCCCCATTTATCTGGTTACATATTAAATATGAGTTGGTGACCACTGCAATACTTTTTGCACCATATTCTTTCGCAGCCTTTAGCCCTTCAACCAGCGCTATATAGTACGCTTCGTTGTTAGTAGTCCTTCCAGATAATTCTCTCCTATTTTGGAGCACATGGTGTGTCGTTTGGTTGTGAAGGAGATAATATATAACAGCTTAGCCTGGGTTAGGTTGACAAGACACCTCAATGTACATTGTCCACTTTTGCACCATTTTGTGACTACCCTTTCTATCGCCTATATAAATGAGCAACAAGTTTAATTAGGAAGCAGAGAAACCAATAAATTTGTATTCAACAAAAAATCAAACCAATAACTTTATATTCATAGGAAAATAACAGTTATATATATCATGATGTCTAAGGCTGATTACAGAAGTGTAACTATTTAGGATAAAACACATTCCAAAAGGTTTATTACAGTGAGAATTTCTTTAATTCTGTCCAACCTTTACATGTCAGAGATTTTCATCCTACTCTTCATTCAGTGAACTGGAAAATCTGCATTTCATCATACATTATACAAGAGAGGTGTTTAAATTTTCCATTTTTATGAAATAAGAGGTGCATAATTGATGTTTAAAGCTGCCACATCAGTCATCACAATCCTGAAAAGCATGTAAAATAACACACACGGTGCACACAATTATTTCTTACACAACCCCAAAAGAAATATTTCAAAAACCTAAAAAACAACTGCAGAGAGTGCACAGTACATGCCTACATTGTGTATATTACATGTTTTTTTTTAATTTTTACTGCTATATTCCCCTCATCATTTCTATTTGCTTGGGCTATGTCTCACCCTCAAAGATTACATTTGGAATTGGGATTGTTCTCACACTTTGATTGTTCAATGGAAAAAAAGTTAGTCATTTATCTGATTGTGTAAAAGGAATCATTTATGAAACTTTGAAAAGTCACAACTTGGAATCCTACGTTGGGTGTTTACAAGGATATGACATGAATGGGTGCCTAAGGTAAGGACATGACATCAATGGGTGCCTAGAAGGTAATGAATGAATAAATGATTTTAATAAGGCTGAGCAGCATAAAGAAAAAAAAAATTATAGTCTTAACTCTTCTCTTTATTTTTTTATGTTGGAATTTTTGCTGTAAATTTTTATTAGAAGATTTTCAATTTGGTTGATTTTATCTTCTTAAAAAGGATGGTGCATGTTGTTGGCCTTTAAGCTGTCCTCATATTGAATGCAGATATCCTTTTAAGCTACACATTCTATAAGAAAGTACCACTCTATCTCCACCACGCCCTTATAACAGATGTAAAAACAACAAATTCTTTTAAAAAATGGTTCCAAATACTACCCAGTTCTAACATTGAACCATAATGGTTCTCACACCCGCCAATATTTTTGAATTGACAATTTTCCTTACAGCATCTTTCACTACAAGTACTTTGAATTTCATATAAATATTTTAGCGCCCATTAAAATGTTTGAAAGTTGATACCATCTGTGCTCTCCCATATTGAAAATGCATGCATTTGTAAGGCTGGAGTAACTTTCAGATCAGAAGCGAGGGTACCAACAAGAACATGCCTACAAGTCTCAGCAAAGAGTTGCAGAAAAACATGCATTCTGTCCAACCTTTACATGTCAGATATTTTCATCATACTCTTCATTCGATGAACTGGAAAATCTGCATTTCATCATACATTATGCAATCTGTATTGTACGAAAATGACATTGACTATGTCTGTCAAGTCAGTTAAAAGAGTACAGAAAAGGTATGATTTTCCAGATTACTTTTATACTAAAATTGATACATAAAATTTAATAATAAAACTAGGTTGAAACCTACAGAGACTCAGGCAATTTGTAGGAAGTTTAAAGGCAGCTTATGGTTCAAGACAAGTTATGTGCAGTTTCCAGGTCTTAGTTGCATTAACCTTAATGGACCATATGAACAACTTACAATTTATAGCAGTTTGCAGGTCTTAGTTGCATTAATCGTAGTAGATATAACAAATAATAAAAAAACTGAAATGTTGATCATCAGTATCATAAGAAATAGTTGATTGCCTTCAAAGAGGTAAGCTTGATACATAGAATTAAATGATAAATTGTACAAAAGACTTGTACACACATGGTAAAAGATGAACTGATCTTATCAAAAAAATTGTATTTGAAATCACTTTGTGTCACTGAATAATGTTTTAAGTATTTTACAGATAACAGTAATAAGGATAGGCCTTTCATTTACATAATATGGAATATGTACAAGATATATACATTCTTAATGCAAACAATGCTGAAATAAGGTCTGAGTGCGAGTCCTGAGTATGCATTGATAGATACATTATTGGCATCTAGTATCAGGCTATCAGCAAAAACTCCTATACCATAGATAGACAAGAAACCATTCCATTAAGTGCCTAAAGTTTCTTGCTGTTGTGACGCACAGAATTACCCAAAATTGCTTCTTTCATGCCCATGATTAAAAGTGATGTTGTTTGAAGCTATTTAAAGGTACAGGGAAGCTTAGATGCACAAATTATTGAATAATGACAAGTATTAGCATGCAACAAAATTCTCATATTGCAACAAAATTCCAAGAATAGAAATTTGGATAGAACCAGTCAACCTTGCCTTGGATTGGAAAGCTACCTGTTAAAAGAAAACCAAAAACAATATTTGTAAATGTGAAAAATTAAACAATATACAAAACAACGTACTGTAATTTGAAAAAATAAACAAAGTACAAACAAAGTAACACTTCGCAGTTATTTATCTTCATAGTGCATGCGTGTGGCATCTTTGTTTTGGCGATAGACTATGAATAGAATGAAGGGTGATGGTATTTTGATTTATTATCCTTTGTTTTATTTGGGGTGAGAAAGGTCCGTTTGTGACCCCTACGTTGTGTATTTGCATTCTGTACCTTTCCATGATTTACAACAGTATTGTCCTCTCCATCTCAGTCACCTTCTTCATTTAGCACATTTTGGACATTTTCTTTTGGAGTCTTTTGGACATTTTTGGACATCGGCTAGCCTAAACGAACACAATTGGGTGTCCTATCAAATATTGGTGAGCCTAAAGGAACAGTAGCGGGTGTCCTGTCAAATATTAGCCTGCCTAAAGGAACACTATCAGGTGTCCTGTCAAATATTGTGGGGCCTAAAGGAACACTACCCTGTGTCCTATCAAATATAGGCCTAGAAAATGAATCAAATGAACACCGAATAACATCCACATCTTCACCAACATCAGGGGTTTGACTCGTTCCTTCTCCTTGTTCAATGCATTCATTCATATTTGATGCAGATGGGTCACCAACATATACAATATTTCTCTGCCATTATAAGGAAACAATGTCAATAAAATGGGGTTTCAATAAATTATTTCCAATGTGTAACAATACAAGGAACGCTTATACAACTTACAGCGAGTGTCTCTTCAACGGACATGATATTGTCCTCAGGAATTTGTGAAGAGTTGCATACATTTCTCTATTGCAACGAAAGAATGTTTTAAAAAAAGTAAGTTTTTTTTAAATACCTTGCAACATTGCTATTATATACAACAAAACAAACATTAATTTGAATAGCAATTGGAAAAAATTACAATACAAGGAGCGGCTTATAAAACTTACACTGAGTGTCTCTTCAATGGACATGATATTGTCCTCAGGACTTTGTGAAAAATCAAATGCAACATTTAAATCAATTAGAGCCTTATCAAATGATGGTGGGCTGAAAGGAACATGTTCAAATGTCTTCTCACGTTGTTGAATGCTTTCCTGACTGACACCTCCAGTTGTCATGTCACACAAAGAAAATTCAACATCTTCAGAAATATTAGGGGTTTGATTCAAATCATATGTAAACGATTGACCCACAGATATATTATTTCCCTGCAGAAAAGAGGAAATATTGTCAATAGGATGGATATTAATTCAGGCATTTTCAATATGTATGAAAACATGGAGGGGTTTACGAAACGTACGCTAACTGTATTGTCAACATACATATAATCATCCTTGGGTGAATCAAAAGAGCCATCTAAATATCTTTGTTGTAATGATAGGATATTCAATATATGTTAGTTCTCCAAATGCCATGCAAGACTGGAATTGAATAGGAATTTGAATAGGAATTGAAAATTCCTACTGGTGGTGACTCATTAAAGATTTTTCTTAGGGCCTCCCAATATTTATCTTTGATAACCTTCTTACAAACAATATTCGTAAGTGCAGATTTTTTTTCACTGGCTTGTGCATCGTATTCAGCAACGATTCTTTTGACGCGTGCCACTGCATCTTCGCTCAACTCATCTGCACCTTTCACCCCCTATTACAAGAAAAACAAGGATAATAAGCTAAGCCAGTGTCCTTTTTTTAATATGTCCAGAAATAAAACATCAATACAAAGATCATACCTCACTTTGGACCTCTCGATGAATGGCAGCAGTCTCCATAGCCTTCCTATTCTTCTTGAACCGGTATTCAACGTTGTAATTTTTTCGCTTGCATTCTTTTTCCATTCTTGATGCAGAACGAAACTAGTAGTTATGGCCCCGTGGGGCACCGACATGAAATGTTATGGGTTCCCACCCATGTACTTGCTCACAATGTTTATTAAATGCGTGACACTTGCTGCATCGCAAACCATTGCACTCAACTCCCAAACAGTAAAAGAAGTTGCGGCCATTACTTTCCTTGATGACTTTATAAGTCAAGTCTTCCTAAGATGGTCAGCCAATAACATATTTAGTTCATGTAGCTCAATACATCAATAAGGATATTGGATTGTTTAGATATAACATGAACCTGTATTATGGCCATAGTAACAGAAGGGAAACTTTAGTTTTACAAGCCTCCAAGCAATCAAAACCCTGAAAAATAACAACATTTATACTCTTAGTAACAAATGTTATGCAAGACCATCCATTTCTGAAAACAAAAATAAACAATACAATATAGATGTTCGATTTACCATGCACATAAAATATTATTCCAAGAAATTCCAAAACAACACATAGATGGGTTCTGTAAGACAAATAGTTGCAATTGGGGCAGAGTTCCAACCGAGGTAAAGTTCCATGCAAGGCAGAGTTCCAGCCAGGGCAAAGTTCCATGCAAGGTAGAGTTCCAGCGGGGGCAAAGATCTATGCAGGGCAAAGTTCCAGACGGCACAGAGTTCCATGAGCGGCAATGATCCAGCCAGGGCAGAGTTCCAGCCGAGGCAGAGTTCTTAGGGCTCAAAGGTCAATACAAGGTATCGTAACAAGTATTTGTGCACTATTAGGACATTTTATATGCCAATGATAGGTTTCAAGGCTTTGATAATGCTAGGGAAGCAAATCAAGGGCTATAGGATTTCATTGAAGCTTATAGGGTTAATGGGCCATGAACAAGGTTTCAAACCACCATATAAGCGAAACAAGATACATATCAACGAACCAAATAGATCAACCAGAAACCAAGAATAAATTTACAAAATAGAAATTCCTAATCATTGAGGTTGAGGTCAAGCTTTTCATCCAAATTATGAGAAAACAACAAGCTCCTAATATTCCTACGTATAATACCTAGTAGATGGGTTATGTAAGACAAATAGTTGCAGTCGGGGCAAACTTCCAGCCGGGGTAAAGTTCCATGCAAGGCAGAGTTCCAGCTGGAGCAGAGTTCTAGTCGAGGTAGAGTTCCAGCTGGGGCAAAGATCCATGCAGGGCAGAGTTCCAGACGGGGTAGAGTTCTAGGTAGGGCATAGTTTCAGATGGGGTAGAGTTCTAGCCGGGGCATAGTTCCAGCTGAGGCAAAGATCCATCCAGGGCAGAGTTCTAGCCGGGACAAAAATCCATGTAGGGCAGAGTTCCAAACGGGGCAGAGTTCCAGGTAGGGCAGAGTTCCATGCACGGCAATGATCCAGCTGGGGTAGAGTTCTAGCCAAGGCAGAGTTCCAGTCGGGGCAGAGTTCCAACCGGGGCAGAGTTCTTAGGGCTCAAAGGTCAAGACAAGAACAAGTATTTGTGCACTATTAGGACATTTTATATGCCAATGATAGGCTTCAGGGCTTTGACAATGCTAGGGAAGGAAATCAAGGGCTATAGGCTTTCATTGAAGCTTCTAGGGTTAATGGGCCATGAACGAGGTTTCAAACCACCATATAAGCGAAACCAGATACAGATAAACAAACCAAATAGATCAAGCAGAAACCAAGAAGAAATTTACAAAATAGAAACTCAAGCATTTCCATTATGCCATCACTTTGCAAAGTTCCAGCTGGGGCAAAAATACAACCATTGAGGTTGAGGTCAATATTTTCATCCAAATTATGAGCAAAAAACAAGCTCCTAATAATCCTACGTATAATACCTAGTAGATGGGTTCTGCAAGACAAATAGTTGCAGTTGAGGAAAAGTTCCAACCAGGGTAAAGTTCCATGCAAGGCAGAGTTCCAGCCGAGGCATAGTTCCAGCCGTGGCAGAGTTCTAGCCAGGGCAGAGTTCCAGCCGGGGCAAAGATCCATGCAGGGTAGAGTTCCAGACGGGGTAGAGTTCTAGGTAGGGCGGAGTTCGATGCGCGGCAATGATCCAGTCGTGGCAGAGTTCCAGCCAGGGCAGAGTTCTTAGGGCTCAAAGGTCAAGACAAGGTATCATAACGAGTATTTGTGCACTGGTAGGACATTTTATACACCAATGATAGGTTTCAGGGCTTCGACAATGCTAGGGAAGGAAATCAAGGGCTATAGGATTTCATTGAATCTTCTAGGGTTAATGGGCCATGAACGAGGTTTAAAACCACCATATAAGTGAAACAAGATATAGATCAACGGACCAAATATATCAACCAGAAACCAAGAAGAAATTTACAAAATAGAAACTCAAGCATTTCCATTATGCCATCACTTTGCAAAGTTCCAGTCGGGGCAAAAATACCGCCATTGAGGTTGAGGTCAAGCTTTTCATCCAAATTATGAGCAAACAACAAGCTCCTAATCTTCCTACATATAATACCTAGTAGATGGGTTCTGTAAGACAAATAGTTGCAGTTGGGGCAAAGTTCCAGCCAGGGCAGGGTTCCAACCGAGGCAGAGTTCCAGCCGGGGCAGAGTTCCAGCTGGGGCAAAGATCCATGCAGGGTAGAGTTCCAGACGGGGTAGAGTTCCAGGTAGGGCATAGTTCCATGCATGGCAATGATCCAGCCGAGGCAGAGTTCCAGCCGAGGCAGAGTTCCAGGCAGGGCAGGGTTCTTAGGGCTCAAAGGTCAAGACAAGGTAGCATAATGAGTATTTGTGCACTATTAGGACATTTTATATGCCAATGATAGGTTCTAGGGCTTTGACAATGCTAAAGAAGGAAATCAAGGGCTATAGGCTTTCATTGAAGCTTCTAGGGTTAATGGGCCATGAACGAAGTTTCAAACCACCATATAAGCGAAACAAGATATAGATCAACGAACCAAATAGATCAACCAAAAACCAAGAAGAAATTTACAAAATAGAAACTCAAGCATTTCCATTATTCCATCACTTTGCAAAGTTTTAGCTGGGGAAAGAATACCACCATTGAGGTTGAGGTCAAGCTTTTCATCCAAATTATGATCAAACAAAAAGCTCCTAATCTTCCTACATATAATACCTAGTAGATGGGTTCTGTAAGACAAATAGTTATAGTCGGGGCAAAGTTCCAGCCAAGGTAAAGTTCCATGCAAGGTAGAGTTCTAGCCGAGGCAGAGTTCTAGTCGAGGCAGAGTTCCAATCGGGGCAGAGTTCCAGCCGGGGCAGAGTTCAAGCCGGGGCAGAGTTCCATCCAGGGCAAAGATCCATGCAGGGAAGATTTCCAGATGGGGCAGAGTTCCAAGTAGTGTAAAGTTCCATATGGGGCAGAGTTCCATGCGCAGCAATGATCCAGCTATGGCAGAGTTCCAGCTGGGGTAGATTTCCAGGCAGGGCAGAGTTCTTAGGGCTCAAAGGTCAATACAAAGGTATCGTAATGAGTATTTTTGCACCATTAGGACATTTTATATTCCAATGATAGGTTTCAAGGATTTGACAATGCTAGGGAAGGAAATCAACAAGCTCCTAATCTTCCTACGTATAATACCTAGTAGATGGGTTCTGCAAGACAAATAGTTGTAGTCGAGGCAAATTTCCAGCCAGGGTAAAGTTCCATGTAAGGCAGAGTTCCAACGGGGGAAAAGATCCATGCAGGGTAGAGTTCCAGATGGGGTAGAGTTCCATGCGAGGCAGAGTTTCAGCCGGGGCAGAGTTCCAGGCGACCACGGTTTCAGGCGAGGCAAAGTTACAGTCAGGGTAGAGTTACATCCCGGGCAGAGTTCCAACCAGGGCAAAGTTCTAGGCAAGCATAGTTTCAGGTGGGGTAAAGTTCCATCCTAGGCAAAGTTTCAGCCAAGGCAGAGTTCTAGGTGGGGTAGAGTTCCATGCGCGGCAAAGCTCCAGCCGAGGCAGAGTTTCAACCGGGGTAGAGTTCCAAGCAGGGTATATTTCTTATGTCTCAAAGGTCATGACAAGGTACCATAACGAGTATTTGTGCACCAAGAATGGATCTCGATCCCTTGATCAAGGTTGAGGGAGGAAATCAAGGGACTTATATGCCAAATGAAGTTTCTTGGGCTAATGGGCCATGATGAAGACCTTGAATCAACACACATGCTATAGATTGGATCATTGACCTTTGAATGGGATATAGATGCCAATAGAAGGTTTTGCACAATAGAGAATTGTCTAAGGCAACCACATAATCTCTTTAGAGCAAACCTTTGGACTTTGAGTGGGGTATGGTTGCCATTAGGACATTTTCAGTTGGGGCAAAGTTCCAGCCAGGACAAAATCACAGCTCCCTCTAGCAAACTTAACACCGCCATTGACCTATCATCTATGGTTTCAGAAAGAAGATGATCTAAAGCGCCCAAAACTCTTTGTATAATTTTAATCCCACTGCATTCAAACTGTTTGAAGGAATGTAAGCACATGGCTATATTCCAGGCATCATAAGCTTCAATAGCCGCATCAAAGGGATTTGCAGGAATGAAAAAATCAAGGTTGAGGTCAAGCTTTTCATCCAAATGATGAGGAAACAACAAGATCCCAATCTTCTTACATACAATACCTAGCAGATGGGTTCTGCAAGACAAATAAATCCAATCGGGTAGAGTTCCATGCATGGCGGAGTTCCAGCTAGGGCAGAGTTCCATGCATGGTAGAGTTCCAGCTGGGGCAGAGTTCCATCTGTGGTGGAGTTCCAGGAGAGGCGGAGTTCCAAGCAGGGCGGAGTTCCAACCGGGGCAGAGTTCTAACTAGGACAGAGAATGGACACACCAAACCAGGAACCCTACATGCATCAACCTGCTTGGTCCCAAAACAAGATTTCCAAGAGACAACTAGGGGCCCTATGGTATCTTATAGGGTCTTACTCAAGTCAATATTTTGTCACTAAGATTAGCACCCATGTTCTAAGAATAACAGAGCTATAGTTGTCAATGCCTGCGACCTTCCTAATACCTAATTTTCTTTAAGATCATTTGTAGACTCAATCCCATGGGAAGAAGCAAGTGCTTTCCTAACCTGTACTTGTTAGCTTACTCTGACAGAATCCATGAAAGTCACCCATGATCTTGCATTCCATTTACATGCAAATGGTCAACAAAAAGGATCTTGACCTAGTAGTTTATCTTCAGATTCCCCCTTCAGCATTCAGGGGAATATGGATGTTGTGTGAATTAGAGCATGATTTTATTGCCCATGTCAGAGACATTCTTAACACCTCACTTTCTTTGACATAATTTGTATACATTATCTAGGGGAAACAAGCAAGTGCTTGACCTATCCCATAATTATTAATTGTAAGATTGAGGCCAGCAAATAAACCATGATGTGGGAACCACTTGCATGTGCCATAAGTTTAAATTTTGATACCTATCATCGATACCACACATGAAAGCTTGTGTTTTCTCCAATACATTGTGTACCACACATGAAAATTTGTGTTTTATACAATAAATTGTGTACCTTCCATCTACTATAGGCGAGTTCCCACGATTGTTGGGCATACAGTTTGAATCATTCACCACTCACTTTGTTGTCAATATGTTGGTTTTACTTATTGTTGGGAATGTAGTTTGAATCATTCACCACTCGCTTTGTTGTACTTAGTGGTGAATGATTCAAAGCGAGTGGTGAATGAAACCTGAGAATAAGTACTTAGTGATTGAACGAATGAAAATTTTTAATAACGTTCACCGGGCTCAGCAGTCGACCAAAATATTCACAGCTCTAACTCTTCTCTATAAAATGGATGACTAACCCATCTCACCCATCATGTGTTTAGTTCAGGTGCAACACCCACGACAGATTAGTTGAACTCTAAGGAGGGGAATTCTCCAACTATAGCCAGAGGAGACAATATTAACTGAACAACCCAGTGTTGTTACCTACCATTTGTGGGGGCAGGCAGCACTCCATGCAGAATTTGCTCAGGGACCCGGAAGATGCTTTATTACTTTCATCCGACCGGGGGGGCAAGGAGAACTTTCATTCGAGAAAAAACATAATAGAAGTTCAGTAATTTAATTAGGAAGGGAGTTACTTACTCAACCAAACTGGCGAGCAAACAGGACGGGCTTCAGACTGCTGGTAGGAGATAATGGATGCCCAAACAGCCAACTAGGATATGACTTTTATAAAAAAACACTTTACTTTATTAATCTTAGGAGGGAGGTACGGGGAAAATAAGGAAGAGAATAGCTCCGAAGAGGTAAGAAGGTCAAGCACTTTCCAAGAGATGGTAATTTTACTAGTGGAAGGGTGGCCTATCCATAGGGTAACTTTACGAGTTAAAAGGTGGCCTTGCCCTCCGTCCTTATCATATGGTAAATTGTCCTCTTAGAACCTGGCTTTATCGTATTGTAAATTATCCAGCATAAGGGTGGCCTATAGTGTGGTAGATTATCCTCTAAGAACCTAGCCTTATCATATGGTAGATTATCCTCTGTGAACTTAGCCATGTGACGCTGGAATATGGACCTTTAGAGGCTGGCCCTAGCCTGTCAATTCTCACTCAATAAAATGGCCTTATCTCTGGAATATGGATTCAACACTAGTCATACTCGTAAGTAAAAAGGTTGGTTCCTACAGACTCTGTATTTACTATCAAGCATTAAATAAAATTACTATTAAATATAAGTTTCCGATTATATTTGTGGATGAACTTCACGGTGCTAAGTATTTATCCAAGTTTGGTCTGAAATCGGTCTATTACCAAATAAGGATACGAGAAGAGAACATTCCCAAAATATCCTTCTGTACCCATGAAGACCTGTATGAATTTTGTGTAATGCCTTTTGGAATATCCAACAGCCTAGATACTTTCTAGGCAGTGATGAATTACTTATTTTGTCCATACCTGTGAAAGTTTGTACTTTTGTTCGTTGATTAGATATTAGTCTACAACTAAAATTGGAGCTTGCATCTCAAGCACATAGACACAGTCTTTAAACTAGTATAAGATAATCAGTTTTATGCAAACAAATAACAATGAATTTTTGGGAAGGAAGAAATATAATTGTTGGGCCATGTTGTATCAGTGAAAGGAATAAAGGTAAACCCAAAGAAGATTGTTGCTATTACTGACCTGACCGCCATAGATCCCAACCTTCTTATTATGACATTTGAATGCGACCCATTTTTAAGCCCTTAGTAAATATCACTTTTGGCTTGTGTTCCAGCAGTGGTATTTTGAATGCATAGTTGTGATGTGCTAGCCCTTATTGGAAAGCTTATCATTTGAAAGGCCCTGGCTTTCCATCGTATTTTGTTAGATAGACCCTACCTACGTGTTCCATTTGTTTTTAACGCATTACCTAGCAACCTAGGAAGACACCAAAATTTTGAAGATTGTTGTCATTCAAAGTTTAACCCCAATCCTAACATTTTTTTCACTGTTCTGAAAGGTTCGCTTATGTTAAGTCACTTGGCCTCGATATGCCACATGCCCATCACTCTTTAGAAAGAAGATGTTGCTCAAATATGGGTGAGTTTCAGTTTAGTTTAAATGACTATTTTTCCAAGTCTATACCCAGCTCATAAAGAATGAAACATTTTTTATTTCATATAAACTTTCTTTTAGTTATTTGCCTAACATTGGTAATGTGTTGTGTTGTTCACAATGGATGCACTGTAGACTCTTATAAATTGTAATGTCCCATATTTTGACTCCGGCATATTTATCACTCAGACTTATTACAGTGTATTTACTTATTATCTGTGGACTCAGCTATACTTCATAAACTATATTTTGGCATGTTATATGTGATTATTTACTGATGTTATGATGTTATTAGGATTATGCTCTGATTATGATATTATGATGTTATCATGCTTATATAATTTATGCTTTGATTATGATGTTATGATGATTATCATTTATATGAAATTATTGTGCTTATGCGATTATCATGCAGTAATCGTCATCAGATTCATTCATTTCATAACAAAAACATATAGTTGATTGTAATCCTTGGTATGATGTGATATGTATGATGTGGTACATGGGCACCCATCCATGATGCGATTTATTTTGTGATTTTATGTGATGAAAGGAAATAATGTTGATAATATGGACCAGCTATGGATTTAATATTGTTATGAATGCATGTTTGCATAGTGCTAACCTGCAGGGTACAAGGGCTATGTGATAGCCAAGTGTGTGATGCAAAGTATGACTCAATACATATCTTGAAGAAGAGCCTTAATTTCCAAGTGATGGTACGATGACACGCACCAATAAACTCGATAGCAACGTAGTATGGTTTCATGAGTATTTACCCAGTATGTTGAGAGGGATGGATGCATTTCCCACCCTATGTCACTTTGATACCCGAGGTCGTGGGAGGGCAGTGCTGAGACACGCTCCCTAAGTTTTTGTGATGATGATGGTCGGATGCCTGCTAGGAGAGGCTAGGTCCGCTCGTTAGCCGACGCTATCGCTCTCAGGATCTGTGTGGAAAGTTCAGTACAGCTGACATCCACTTTGTACTAGCAGAGGAAGGATAGGGAGGATGCGGACGTAGGTTAGGATGGTTTGACATATTAGTTATTATTATTGAGTGTTGGACATTTATGATACCGGATTAGTGATGGTAGGTACCAATCTTAATTGACTGATTAATAAGAACATAACTGTTAAATAACTCTGAATATCAAAAGAAATCGTATTATATCTGTATATTTGTCTTCTCGCGTGAAATATTATTTGTATCAGCTAGAATTTAGGTGTTTTGGTTATAGTACATGTGCAGCCTGTGCATGTACTGGCCATGCATGCACACCTCACACATGCACGCTAGTATGAAATATTAATTGAAAACATTAATTAGTTGGATGGGTTAACTAAGCAATTGTGATTTATTTAAACCTGTAAATGTACCTTATTTTATTAAAAATCAATGTGCGGGGGGGCTTAACAATAAACATAAATGTGTCTATGTTATCAGTTCAATCAATTAATAATAATATTGCAATTAATTATTTATTGATTAATAATAATTATATTATTTTATTGTCATTATCTATTATTATTATTATTTATTAGTGTTTATTATTAAGTACTTTTATTAAGTTATTAATAACATATACTAAATTAAAATATTATTATTACCATCCACATAAAACCTTAAACAAACAATAATTGTGTAATCTTATGACAGTTGGTTAAGTTTTAAATCTACACATACAAAAAATTAAATGCGTACAACAACTGCCCAAGAAAAGAACTAAATAATTATTATTATTTTAAATATGAAGGAGGCAGTAGAAGAAAAAAAAGGGCGGTGGAAGAATGAAGGGAAGGAGGTATAAGGAGGGGGGGGGATCGAATGGTTGAGGGGGATTTTCTGCAGAGCATTTTTGGGCGAATTTTTGCAGAGTATTTTAGGGGATTTTTCCAGAGCATTTTGGGGAATAGAATTTTTTTTTTTAGAAGAAGAAAGTAAGAAGGTGATGGAACATAGAGGGAAGAAAAATGGAGGAGGGGGTTAACTCCAGGGGGGATAATTACACTCATCAAAGAGGGAAGTTGCTATCGGGTTTATCGGCATGTGGGCTCGGGGGCTAGGAAACCCGTCGGTTACCTATGGCCAGCAGGTTCAACGCTGGTCGGCAGGGTGGATCATCCGAATTGGCATCAAGGCTCAGACAAGCTCGGACGAGGGCGAGGCAAGGCTACAGGAGCAGGATTCAGGGACTACCTTCAGCTCGCTAAAGCTCAGGTATTTTTCGGTGAACCCTCTCGTTATTGTATAAATAAAATGAAAATTTGACATCAGAGTAAATGTCATTCTACTGACTAAGTTTAGGACTTAGTGCTCTGCCCGGCAAGCAGAGCACTACATAAATGGCTCCCAAGAAACAAATAAAGAAGAATCCAAAGGGAAAAGGGCCAATAACTGCTAAGATGGAAACTTAACCAAAAGAGACAAAGATGTCAGTTTACACTAACACCTCACATCACACTGGTATAGATAATTCCCATCAGTGCGGGGAATTCTTTTTGTTGATCAAGGATGGAGTAGGACTTTCATCTTCAACCAAGCCAAATAAAACTCAGCAAGAGGATAAAGAATTTTCAAAGGTCATCTATTAAAAATGTTGTTGCAAGTTCAGGGCTTCGTGCCTGTGTTGAAATGGTTCAATGGCTCATAAAACATACCAATGTCGATGTGAAGAATATACACAATGAGCAAGGAAGATGTATAGCATAATTCATGCCCAATGAGTGGGTACGATAGTTTACTCGTACAAAGAACTACTATGAGATCATCAGTGAATGGTATGAAGAGGGCATAACATTCAAATCCTGAAATGCAATCTCATATCCTACCACCAACCTCAAGGTGCCATACATGTACAAAGTGAATTTAACCAGCAAATTGTAAGGGGATAAAAGATCCACGCAGTTGAAAAAGGCCTGGATGCCTCTCATACACTATTATAAAGGATGCGAAAATTTGAAACTAAGAAGCTATATTATCTCACACACTGGCAAATGCAATTGGGATATATAAATATAATACATTAAATATGCAACATAATTTTAGATTTTTTTTTTTATTCTAGACATTCTGTGTGCCTCCAAAACATTCCCTAGGATAGGATGGGTTTGGAGACTATATTTTCCTTCCATTAATGTATATTGTCAAGTTCTACAGGAGCATAATTGAATGCACCACTATGCTAAAATCTGTGATCAATTCTTTGCCCCATTGTATGAATTGAGATTTTGTAGACAATGTCCAAGGCTTTCAGATGAAACCATACAAGTTCTATGGTAAACCATACAAGTTCTACAATAAATGGGTTACTGCTACCTGGCTGAAAAAACTAATTGTCTCATAATATACAGAGCAACCAAGGATCCCCATACTCTGCTAACTTATGTACCAAACAATTTTATCATTTGAGAAATCTCTTACCAAACAACCCTACATGGACTCAATGCTTACCTATTTTAGCAGCAAAACTCTTTTCCATGTCGAATCTTCTACTATAAATCTTGACTAGAATAAGATGTTGTTAGACAAATGCACTAAGTTTAAATTTTGATAGATATAAAATTCTTGTGTATGACAGATTGATTATTATTTTTGGGATCAAGGACATCTTAATAGATTTAAGTTCTAATTCACACAACATCCATATTCTTATGTTTTTTTAAGAGATTTAAAATATATCATACAAATCAATCAAATTGGAAATTTTAACCTAACACATACCCTACAGACCAAATTTACTGAAAATACCCTATAGACCAAATTTACTGAAATAGAAGGATTTATCTTTTGTAGAATCATATACTTGGTGCTTTCCGATATCATACCAATCAATCAAATTGGAAATTTCAACTTAACATGTACCCTACATAATAAATTGACTGAAATATAAAGATTTATCTTTTATAGAATCATATACCTAATATTTTCTTATTTATCATACCAAACAATCAAATTGGAAAGTTCAATTCATCAGATGCAAGCCTATAATTGCTTTGCAATACCCTTAGGGTTTACTGGCTTAGCCTGTAGTTGGGTTGCAATACCCATAGGGTTTACTGGTTTAAACTATAGTTGGCTTGAAATAACCATAGGGTCTACTGATTTTTGCATTGATTGAAAAATCTTGAAACATCGAAATGGATTTAGATGTGATAGAAGCCTGTCCACGGTTAGAGTTGTATTATGTCTGTTGTTCCTCTGACCTATACAGTTCAGATGGTGAAAATGGCTCTAAAAGTCCCCTGATACTTTCGGTCCTAGCTTCTCTGCTTGAAAGGATTGTGGCCAGAAATGAGAGGCTGTTATTTTCTTCAGGGATTAAGAAATTCTCAACAGAATATCTATGTGTTTTCTCTACAAGTCAAATACCTTCCATGAGCATATAGAAGTACTTGGAGAGGATCTTCAAATATGCACACTGCAGCCCTTCTGTGTTCGTTGTAGCTTATGCTTATATAGATCATCTTATGCTCAGTAGAGCGATAAATATTAAAGTGTGGAGAGGGATAAATAGAAGCCCGGGTACTAACCTATCATTCCTTAAAAGGTCCACTAGATTTCTGCTAGTTTATTTTTAGTTTTATTTTTTTCTATATGCCTTATATGTCCTTTAGTTTCCATTCTAGCTTATAATGGTTATTGATGTATGTGACGCATCTATTCCACCTGGGCTGTAAGAACACCTAGCTTTTCTTGATGCAGTGAGCTTTGTTCTAAACAAAAATTGTGAAAGCCATCAGAGCAAAGCAGCTTAGGCACTCTTCTTATATGATGATAAAATTATTTTTGTCCTAAATCGAAAATATGAAGAGCTTGACAACAAAGAAGCATGTAAGCGTGAAGCATTGTTCTTTATATATTAACCAGTGGATACTAGAAAGTGACTCCATGCCAGCCAGATCCTGTTCCATGTCAGCCAGATCCTGTTTAAGCCTAGACTGGGACGAAAAACAAGCAATGAAATTGAAAACCAATGATAATTAATTCAAAAAAAATGCATTCAAGGGGTGCTATAATTGGAATTCCTGCACCAACACACCCAACTAAAAAATTGGAACAGTTTTATTGCTGGGGTGGGTGGCGATTTTTAGTTCTGGGCCCTTGCCAAACATGTTGCAATCAAACAAAGGCATTCTTTTGTTAAAATAAGATGCATAATGTTAGTTGAGTCTCTATCCATTCTAACCTGCAACCCCAAACCAAGGACCCTTGCCACACATGCTACAATCAGACAAAGGCATTACTTTTTGAAAAAAAGATGCATAATCTTGGTTAAGAGTCTCAATCTGTCCCTACTTGCAACCCTAGACCAAAAAACTAACCTACTATCCATGAAGCATGTCTTTAAATTTCCATTCTAACTGTGAGTTTATTCTCTAAACTATAGATACCGTGATTATGTTATTGTTGAGACTTACGCGTATCTCATTTGTGAGTTAATATTTATGTACTTTTCTATTACTTTTTTAATTTCTGATTATCATGAAAAGTATGAAAGTATTATAAGATGCTTCCTTATACTCAGGTGCTGAGCATCCACAACCTATCAAGAGGTGGGATGTTATGCTGCATTGTCTAGCAAATGCCATATCCGGCCCTACTTAAAGGCCATGAAAGCACCAATATTTTAAGAGATGAAATATTCCATACTATTAGGAGGGAATTGAACCCTGGGAATAGTCCCTTGTTGACCTACTAGTCAAGCCCCTGGCGATCTTTCATTTAAAGTATGATTTTATATCTTCCATATTTATGACTTGTTCTCCAACTCCAAATTTCCTCTGGAATCTTGAACTTTTCCTAATCTACTGAACTTTTGGAACTTGATAACTATGTTCTATATACAAATTTTCAAATATTTGTAAAATTTTAATGTAGTAGGTAATTTAAATTTAAGAATACCACAATAAACAGCATTGTTTGGTTGACAGCCTCTACATAGCAATGACGATTCTTTTATGTGAACAGAACTATGATATAGTAGAATTCAATTATTCAACTACTACTTGAAAATATTGCAAGTCTCGTTAACTAGTGTGGAAAAACTCAAAAATGTTGCATGAGTCTACCTACAACGACTGCTTGAAGGGAACTTGCACTCCTGAAAGGGAATGATCGCTGCCTACACTCCTGAAAGGGAACGACTGCTGACTGCTACAGGATTTTAAAGACTGGTTTGGTTTTCTGAAGGATAGTCGGCAATCATACTCGCTAATGGCAGAGTGGTAATGGGATCATTGCAGGTGCAGGGTAGGTGCAGGGTAGGGGCAGGTGGAAATCATGCTCGCTAATGGCAGAGAGGTAGTGGGATCATTGCAGGTGCAGGGCAGGGGCAGGGGCAGGGGGTGGGTTCATGAAGCGAGGGATCATTTCAAGTGTAGGAGTTTGAATGATGGTGCAGTGGCTCATAAAACATACCAATTTCGATGTGAAGAATATACACAATGAGCAAGGAAGATGTATAGCATCATTCATGCCCAATGAGTGGGTATGATAGTTTACTCGTACAAAGAACTACTATGAGATCATCAGTGAATGGTATGAAGAGGGCATAACATTCAAATCCTGAAATGCAATCTCATATCCTACCACCAACCTCAAGGTGCCATACATGTACAAAGTGAATTTAACCAGTAGATTGTAAGGGGATAAAAGATCCACGCAGTTGAAAAAGGCCTGGATGCCTCTCATACACTATTATAAAGGATGCGAAAATTTGAAACTAAGAAGCTATATTATCTCACACACTGGCAGATGCAATTGGGATATATAAATATAATACATCAAATATGCAACATAATTTTAGATTTTTTTTTTTTAATCTAGACATTCTGTGTGCCTCCAACAGATTCCCCAGGACGGGATGGGTTTGGAGCCTATATTTTCCTTCCATTAATGTATATTGTCAAGTTCTACAGGAGCATAAGTGAATGCACCACTATGCTAAAATATGTGATCAATTCTTTGCCCCATTGTATGAATTGAGATTTTGTAGACAATGTCCAAGGCTTTCAGATGAAACCATACAAGTTCTATGGTAAACCATACAAGTTCTACAATAAATGGGTTACTGCTACCTGGCTGAAAAAACTAATTGTCTCATAATATACAGAGCAACCAAGGATCCCCATACTCTGCTAACTTATGTACCAAACAGTTTTATCATTTGAGAAAACGCTTACCAAACAACCCTACATGGACTCAATGCTTACCTATTTCAGCAGCAAAACTCTTTTCCATGTCGAATCTTCTACTATAAATCTTGACTAGAATAAGATGTTGTTAGACAAATGCACTAAGTTTAAATTTTGATAGATATAAAATTCTTGTGTATGACAGATTGATTATTATTTTTGGGATCAAGGACATCTTAATAGATTTAAGTTCTAATTCACACAACATCCATATTCTTATGTTTTTTTTAAGAGATTTAAAAGATATCATACAAATCAATCAAATTGGAAATTTTAACCTAACACATACCCTACATACCAAATTTACTGAAAATACCCTATAGACCAAATTTACTAAAATAGAAGGATTTATCTTTTGTAGAATCATATACTTGGTGATTTCCGATATCATACCAATCAATCAAATTGGAAATTTCAACTTAACATGTACCCTACATAATAAATTGACTGAAATATAAAGATTTATCTTTTATAGAATCATATACCTAATATTTTCTTATTTATCATACCAAACAATCAAATTGGAAAGTTCAGTTCATCAGATGCAAGCCTATAATTGGTTTGCAATACCCTTAGGGTTTACTGGCTTAGCCTATAGTTGGGTTGAAATACCCATAGGGTTTACTGGTTTAAACTATAGTTGGCTTGAAATAACCATAGGGTCTACTGATTTTTGCATTGATTGAAAAATCTTGAAAACACCGAAATGGATTTAGATGTGATAGAAGCCTGTCCAGGGTTAGAGCTATATTATGTCTGTTGTTCCTCTGATCTATACAGTTCAAATGGTGAAAATGGCTCTAAAAGTCGCCTGATACTTTCGGTCCTAGCTTCTCTGCTTGAAAGGATTGTGGCCAGAAATGAGAGGCTATTATTTTCTTCAGGGATTAAGAAATTTTCAAGAGAAGATCTATGTGTTTTCTCTACAAGTCAAATACCTTCCATGAGCATACAGAAGTACTTGGAGAGGATCTTCAAATATGCACACTGCAGCCCTTCTGTGTTCGTTGTAGCTTATGCTTATATAGATCATCTTATGCTCAGTAGAGCGATAAATATTAAAGTGTGGAGAGGGATAAATAGAAGCCCGGGTACTAACCTATCATTCCTTAAAAGGTCCACTAGATTTCTGCTAGTTTATTTTTAGTTTTATTTTTTTCTATATGCCTTATATGTCCTTTAGTTTCCATTCTAGCTTATAAGGGTTATTGATGTATGTGACGCATCTATTCCACCTGGGCTGTAAGAACACCTAGCTTTTCTTGATGCAGTGAGCTTTGTTCTAAACAAAAATTGTGAAAGCCATCAGAGCAAAGCAACTTAGGCACTCTTCTCATATGATGGCAAAATGATTTTTGTCCTAAATAGAAAATATGAAGAGCTTGACAACAAAGAAGCATGTAAGCGTGAAGCACTGTTCTTTATATATTAACCAGTGGATACTAGAAAGTGACTCCATGCCAGCCAGATCCAGTTCCATGTCAGCCAGATCCTGTTTAAGCCTAGACTGGGATGAAAAACAAGCAATGAAATTGAAAACCAATGATAATTAATACAAAAAAATGCATTCAAGGGGTGCTATAATTGGAATTCCTGCACCAACACACCCAACTAAAAAATTGGAACAGTTGTATTGCTGGGGTGGGTGGCGATTTTTATTTCTGGGCCCTTGCCAAACATGTTGCAATCAAACAAAGGCATTCTTTTGTTAAAATAAGATGCATAATGTTAGTTGAGTCTCTATCCATTCTAACCTGCAACCCCAGACCAAGGACCCTTGCCACACATGCTGCAATCAGACAAAGGCATTACTTTTTGAAAAAAAGATGCATAATCTCGGTTAAGAGTCTCAATCTGTCCCTACCTGCAACCCTAGACCAAAAAACTAACCTACTATCCATTAAGCATGTCTTTAAATTTCCATTCTAACTGTGAGTTTATTCTCTAAACTATAGATACCGTGATTATGTTATTGTTGAGACTTACGCGTATCTCATTTGTGAATTAATATTTATGTACTTTTCTGTTATTTTTTTAATTTATGATTATCATGAAAAGTATGAAAGTATTATAAGATGCTTCCTTATACTCAGGTGTTGAGCATCCACAACCTATCAAGAGGTGGGATGCTATGCTGCATTGTCTAGCAAATGCCATATCCGGCCCTACTTAAAGGCCATGACAGCACCAATATTTTAAGAGATGAAATATTCCATACTATTAGGAGGGAATTGAACCCTGGCAATAGTCCCCTGTTGACCTGCTAGTCAAGCCCCTGGCGATCTTTCATTTAAAGTATGATTTTATATCTTCCATATTTATGACTTGTTCTCCAACTCCAAATTTTCTCTGGAATCTTGAACTTTTCCTAATCTACTGAACTTTTGGAACTTGATAACTATGTTCTATATACAAATTTTCAAATATTTGTAAAATTTTAATGTAGTAGGTAATTTAAATTTAAGAATACCACAATAAACAGCATTGTTTGGTTGACAGCCTCTACATAGCAACAAAGATTCTTTTATGTGAACAGAACTATGATATAGTAGAATTCAATTATTCAACTACTACTTGAAAATATTGCAAGTCTCATTAACTAGTGTGGAAAAACTCAAAATGTTGCATGAGTCTACCTACGACGACTGCTTGAAGGGAACTTGCACTCCTGAAAGGGAATGATCGCTGCCTACACTCCTGAAAGGGAACGACTGCCGACTACTACAGGATTTTAAAGACTGGTTTGGTTTTCTGAAGGCTAGTCGGCAATCATACTCGCTAATGGCAGAGAGGTAATGGGATCATTGCAGGTGCAGGGCAGGGGCAGGTGGCAATCATGCTCGCTAATGGCAGAGAGGTAGTGGGATCATTGCAGGTGCAGGGCAGGGGCAGGTGCAGGGGGTGGGTTCATGAAGCAAGGGATCATTGCAGGTGTAGGAGTTTGAATGATGGTGCAGTGGCGGGAGGGACTAGGTGGCGGGGTAATGGCGGGGAGGGAGTATGTGGCGACGTAATGGCATGGGATGGGACGTGCTTATGACAAAGACGGAACGAAGACGGAGACAGCGAAGGGAGGAGTTAACGGCATATTGTGCAAATGGAGGGTGTAATAGGGACGGAGCGACGGGTGCCAGGAACAGACACGACGTGTTCGTCGGTGGTCGGAGTGCCAGCGTGACGATTGCTGATGGGAAAAATCGTCGCGTCGGTAGCTTACTCCCATACATAGCCACTACCCAATCAATGAAATTGGATACGAACCTTTTCAAGTCACAACATTAAATTCATGTCAGAACAGTTAAAGCTAAAGCTGATAATCATGTTTAAATAAGACCCATACTACTGTACACTAATTATATTGTACATAAATTATTTTTATTATATTTTAAAAAATTATATAAAAATATTTACAATATCAAACTTTGTACATAAATTATTTTTATTATATTTAAAAAAAGTATTTACAATATTGAACTTTATATAAAATTTTAAATAGTAATGAGTCAAATAGAAACTAATAAATAGCCAATGCATTATCGAATACAATATAAACTACCTGCGGCAGGGATAATAAGGAAGATAGCGAGTTTCCCTTATGCTTGCATTTGAGTTAGTGGAATATCATTGGCTTCACGGTGACGAGTGTTTCCATCAAGTTAGTTTTTTTGCTATCTAAAATTTGGGTTTGGGTTGGGGTTTCTAAATATTTTCTTGATATTTACATAGAGGGTTTCAAATTTGTGTTCCTGTTATGTATACATCGAAACTGCTAAGTTATTTTGAGTCTTCTCCAGGTTAAACACTACATTTTAATCAGAGTGAACATAACCTTCTGGCTTTAAGATTTAATTCACAAGAATAATCTTGCAAGAAAAAAACTATTTAATCAGAGTGAACATAACCTTCTTGCTTTAAGATTTAATTCACAAGAATAATCTTGCAAGGAAAAAACTATTTTGTCATGTTTGTAGACCATTGTTAGGCATTATTCAAGAAAACATTATGTCGGATCTTAATGAATTTTCAACAATGTTTTTTGCCATTTTTTCTCTTTTTTTCTCTGGTTTCGAAGAATATCAAGAACGAGCTTTCATGTTTTTCTAACCTTGTTGGAAGGGAAGCATGGTACTGTTCCAGGTTCTCTACATTTCTTCAAAAAAATCATAGGCATTTTGTCTCCATTTTATGCCTCCATGACCAATAAAAATTAAGAAATGAGAAAAGATTCTGT
>LPNX010916224.1:205124-244469 GCA_001517045.1 Pseudotsuga menziesii | reverse complement strand
CCATTAATGATCATTAAGATTAATTAAAATTAATTTGGATGAGGTAATAAATAAATATTAAATAAAAGGATTAAAGTCAATTGAATTAAAAGTTATGGTTGGTTGGGAAGTGACCCAACCAACACCTTGCAATATTAATTTAATATTTAAATTGTCCAAGTCAACTTAAATTATTTCAAATTAATCCAAGTCCAAATGGTAGATGGAAGGGGGTTGGATAAAATTTATGATGAAGATAGGGGCAGTAATGGGGGAGGTTGGCAAACATGGAGATAAAAGGGAGAAAGGAGGGAGGAGAAAGGGGGATCCTTACCTTAGTTTTTTTTTAGAAGTTTGGGAGAGAAAGCTGCAAAGAAGGGTTTCTTGTTGGAGATTTTGAGGGGATACAACAGTAGGGCTTGTACTCGGTTTGGACTCGGGGGTCCAAAGGGGTACCTTTGGAGCTGGGGGTCGGCGAGACCTCGCCAGTTGGCAGGGTGGCAAAACTGGTTTGGGCTGGTTGAGTTTCAGAACTTGGGAAGGACTTTTGGCTGCAGGGAAAAGCAAGGAGAAACGGCAAGCAAGGACAGCAACAAAGGTGGATCTACTAGCTAACTACAGGTATTTTCCAGCAGTTTATATGGCAATTTTGTTTATTAAATTCTAAAAGTTTATATGGCAAATTCTGTTTATTAAATAATAAAGGTTTATATGTAATGATCATCCTTGCTACCTGCACAATTAAACAGTAAATTGTTAGAATAGATAAAATAACATTTTAGACTTTCTAACTATATATATATATATATATAGTGAATTTTTTTACTGTATATAAAAACTAAAGGAGCCCTGGTAGGGGGGCTCTACATGCATGATGTGGCTTTTTCATGATCTTAACAATAAGGATAAAAGGAACTTGAGGAACCAACTACATTAGTCATAGATTGTGCTCCAATGGTCATGAGAAACTAAAATCCATAATTAACAATCAATTCATAAACTCTTGTTAAAAAATAATACAACTGGACATTTAAATAATAAGTATTTTATTTAGTTTTATCTGTACTTAGCGAGGGTGCATATTTGTTTTATTTGTAATCCTTTGTAAAACTTCCTAAGATGTCATTGAAATACATATAAGAGGGTTTGTTTTTGGGCTTTGTATTTTAAACTTGCCTTAGCATGTTTTCAATGCAGTTGATAAAAAAGTGCCAGGCCATAAATGTTGTTGTCCATGTATACCTTGTTTATAAGATTTCCCTAATTATTTCTCCTTTAAAACATATTTCCCTAGTTTCATTGGTTTTTTTCTTAAATTTCATTAATTAATTGTATGATGTGAATTATTATTTTATGCTTTGTGAAATTTAAAAACAACATTGCGTAATAATTTTTCAACATTACTCTTTACAACTATCGAACTCGTAAATGCAAGTCCACTCATCATCTTTAACATTGGCCTTGTGGGGTTATTCTATTACCAAAGAATCTTCATGTGTCCGCATTACCATGTAGACCTGAATATGAAATTTGGCAGTCTTGCTACCAGGTGTACAAGAGAACATAACCTTTATTTTTATTTTTCTATCCATGTCCTTGCACTCACTCTTGAGTGGAAGTGTGTTGCCTTTGGAATTGAAAAGTATTATGGTGAATGAAAATGAGGGAAAACTGTTATGATATATGTGTTTTTTCATATGAATTCGTGCTCGCTGCTCATGGCTGGAAATACATGTGAAGTGTAGCAAAGTAGGCAGTGGGGATAGCTTAGTTGGGACTTCGGAGAGTGTTAGATTGAAGGTTTAAAGGTTGCTTGCAAAATCAACTTATAACATGGTTGGATTTAAATGTCGCCTTCCAGGAACAGTGAGTTCTAATTTGGATCGCCAAGCAAACAAAACCTCTCTCTATCATTTGCTCTACCAAAATTTGACATCTTGGGTTATCATTTTAGTGAGACAAAAAAAATTATTATTTTTTTCAGCTAAATTTTATCTGAATCTTCATGAAATACACTGTCAGATCTTATAAAATGTCGGTGTTGGGAGTTATAATATCAAGCGATTTTATTTGTGTGTTTAAAATAGCCTCACAAATAACAGAAATTAAATTCACTGAGTTCTGATAAACAATTTGTGTCAAAGTCAAAATCGTCCTCCATTAATACCACGAAAATGGAAACCAGGAGAAAAAAAATCCTTGGTTGCACAAATATCGAGGCATTTTAAAATTTTAAATTATTTGTGCACAAATATAGACGGTGCTTATGCTAGGATCAACAGATAGACGTCACTGAACCAAGCACTGTGTCCGGATATAAATTGAATATACTTGGAAACGAAAATTCAAACAAGTGGATCCGTGGCGCAATGGTAGCGCGTCTGACTCCAGATCAGAAGGTTGCGTGTTCGATTCACGTCGGGTTCAAGTTTATCGTATTGAGATATTTGATTTTGAATCATTTTGTCTTTGAGTTTTTATGGTACTCTTAAAAAATAATGAGAATACTATAGTCATGGGAATAGTAAGATGAATTATAAAAGGAGAGTCGAGACAATATTAGAAATTTTTGAGGAGATGTATCCAAAACAAGAATGACACATGGTACAAAGTTTTTGAGGAGATGTATCCAAAATAAGAATGACACATGGTACTTTTCCATATAGATGTACCTTTGGATATTGTTATACAAAAGCTTATGACATCTCACTAAAGCTATAATTTAGTTTTTAGTTTTTTCTTATTTAGAATTTGTGTGGCCAAAGTATGTGTTTCACAATTAAGATGTGGGACACATCCCTTGGAATGTGGAGATAAGTTTTATGGTTATTAAAGGAGATGTGGGAAAAAAACCCTAATCCTTGCTCGCGCTGTCGCTGGTGCTCATGGCTGCCGGGGCTCCACAGGGATGACTCTACAGGTAGCTGCTGAGAAGGATTGCCATAGCCTTTGGCCAGACAGAGGAGGCGGTCCACCAGTCCAGAATAGGCAAAGGAGCGTTGAGTCTTGGAGAGGCGGTGGGCATCTGCTCTCTTTCCATCCGATCAATATTCTGGATCTGCTGCAACGAGATATGAGACAGCTGTTTTCTTGGCCTGCTTTTCCCTCTGCTACCCAGCTAAAAGTTTTTAAGGAGCGTCAGAAGGCAGAGATGGTAATATATTACCTTGGATCGGATTTCTTGATTTCTATTTTCATTTTTTCGACTACCTGGTGGGCGGGTGCAGGGATTTTTACTCTTTATTTTCGCTGTGGAGAGGCTATAGAACAGATTTGTGAGCATATACAGGCCGTGGGTTTATCTTATGCTTCATATCCTTATACTGCTGAAAAAATCAGAGAAACAAATTGGAGATCGGGTTGCTTTCGCCCTGTAAGGCTACTATCGGTCCATCCATTTGGGGAAAAAAGGTATGAATCACCTGAACGGTTTTCAGCTTTTGGCTTTAGGGCAGAGGTTGAAAAATACCAGATTTTTATAAAAACCCTTTCAGGAAAAACAATTTTGGTGTGGATTTCTACCAAAGATATAGGGGAGACCCTAAAAACAATGATAGAACAGAGAGAGGGTTACTCTCGACTATTTTTCTACATTCTGTACGGAGGTAAAGTACTAAATGAGGGTGATAGGCTGAGGGATTGTCAGATTTATAAGAACTCTACTCTGTATGTGATGAATCGCTTGCGGGGAGGAATGTTTGGGAATAGAGGAACAGCAGGCCCCTCTTCATACAAAGATGCAGCTCGTTCAAAGGAGCCACAGTCAGCAGCAGCTTCACCATCTTCCCAACCCAAGCCGTATATAGTGGAGAAACTGGATGATATCCCATCCTTGGAAGTCAAGAATAAAGAGGTAACACAACTTTTCAGTACTCTTCAAACACATGCTCTCATTGGTCGTTTTAATGGCTTCTGGCCCAGATCTTATGATCTTCATAACTGGATCCACACAAATTGGACAATAAAATGTCAAATTCTTTTATGCTCCAAAGGATTTTTTGCTGTACAGTTTGAATCACAGGACAAATTTCAGAAGATCATTGAGCAGTGACCTTGGTTTTGGGGGAGAGCAGGGCTCTTCTTAACCCCTTGGTTTCTTGATTTTGATGCCAACTCTATGGTGGTAACCAAAATGCCGGTATGGGTACGGTTGTCAAACCTGCCCCTTCCCTTCTGGCATCATTTAGTCCTAGAAGACATTGGCAATCTGCTTGGGAAGTTCATTAAAAGTGATATGGATCTGCGTGAGCAAGGGCTTTTTACTTATGCACGAATCTGTGTGGAGATCGACCTTAGCAAAGGTCTTCCTGATAGAATCCAGTTGATATTTGAGAATCACAAATGGATTCAGGCATTAGACTATGAAAATACTGCCTTTAGATGCAGATTTTGCCATCTAACAGGACATTTACAAGACTCGTGCCTACTTGCAAAAAGGTTTCCTAAAAAGAAACAGGGGATGAAGACAAAAGGGAAAACATGGCAGGTAGATTATGCTCCCTCTACTGATGAGGATTCAGAGGGTGAGGTAAGTGAACCAGAAGAACAAAAAGAGGAGGAGGTCACTGAGGAAATAGTGCATAAAGCTGAAACAGTGGAGGCACATCATTCAGATACAAAAAATGCTGGTAAGGAAATACACACGGAAAACATGCAACTAATGGCTACACCCTTAACCGGGTCAAAGCGTGCACATGAATCAGAAAATTCAGATTTCGACAAAGAAAAAACCTCTGTACAATCATCTGTGGAGCAGGCGAGTAAAGAGCTAATTATAGCTGCACCTCAGCTGGGGGGATGGACAGAAGTGAAATCAGTGAAATCAAAGAAGAAAGGGAAGAAAGGGAGATGAGTGGATTATTATATAACCCCTAATTCCTAGAAAATTATGTAACATTTTTGTTTTTATTTTCTTGCAGACCTATGGTCTTGTCCCAGATGTGCTTATGCACCTAAAGCATGTAATTTTGTATCACTTCGGCTTGAAATAAAATTACGTTTTTCTTTCTTGGAAAAAAAAAAGGAGATGTGGGACACATCCCTTGAAATGTGGAGATAAGTTTTATGGTTATTAAAGGAGATGTGGGACACATCCCTTGGATTGTGAAGGCATGTTTTATGGTGCATTTAAAATTTTTAGATTTTTTTTTATATTTTTAACTTTCTCAAATTTCACAATTTTAAATTTGAATTTTGTGGATGTAATTTTTAGTTTTGTATTATTTTTTCTTTATGTAGTTTTGTTTTTCTTTTGTAAAGTATTTTTTTTGTAAGATGCTTAATTCTATTATAATACAGAGGCAAAAGTTACAGATGTTATCCTGACCAGTAAACTGACAAAGACATAGACATAGGCCCGGAAATAGACACAGGCAAGGATAATAAACCGAGATACAAAGTTCATGAAAAAACCACTTGACAATTTTTGCAAAACCAAAAAACCTGGAAGGATTGGACATCAGGCAAGTGGAATGTCTGGAATTTCTTTAGTTATGGGGCAGGCCCATCTTGCTTCTTGCAACTGGTTGGGTGAGTTGGTGGTGACTTCCGGAGGCATTTGCGGTTGTTGATGCAGCTGAGTAGGTTGCTGGGCGGTCATCTCCCTCAATCGCTTGAATAACGGATCCACCGTCGAGGGGATGGGGAAGGACAGAGCAGGAGGAGGCGCAATTGTGCACCCAGTTGCACTGACACTACCTCCACGACTGGGCAAAACCAATCCCCCCCGTGGCGCTACCATTGCCTCCACCACCCTGATCACGACTGCCTCCATTCAGACCGTCGTGACCTGGGATTCCCGCGGTGCCCTTCCACACAAACGAGCTCTCCATAGCTGTGAGCTGAGCGTCAATATTTGAGATCCTAGTCTTCATGATCTGAACTGTGTCTCTGGCATCAGACCAATTGCTTAGCATATCCTCCATTAAGTTGCAGAGCATGTTCTTCATGAGCTAGTAACGATTGATCTGGCTGCCATCCTGACCCATCACCAGCTTCTGATTAAGAACTCGGCCCTCCTAGGCTTCCACGAGGACGTGAACCCTGTGAGAGATGTGGGGTTCATAGTCCACTGCCACCTGAAAGCTGCAGCCTCGCTGAGCTTTTCCTCCGCTCGAGGTAGCCCGTCTCGGTGTTCCATGCTGTCGTGACATGCTAACCCTGTTACGCCTCTCCTTCCAAAGATTATCGGGTTGGGGAATGTTAAAGACTAGCAGGATATAATCCGGGGTGGTGGACACACAACAAGTTTTCAGATGCTCAATGAGCTAAGGAATGCGCATAACCGAGCAAAGCCAAAACCTTATGTCCATATACATCTCCGTGGCGCTCAAAACATTCGTTCTCACTGCCATGGTACCTGCGAGCAATGAATGTCATTACAGAGCCTTGAAGGCTAAGATGAAACCAAATATTTGCCACCCCACATCACAGGTGCCGAGGTGATGGACAAGTTTACTCCTATTCTCAAGAATGCCTCCACTACCATGGTCATGGTGGTCACCACGCATCTAGTGCCAAGACCGAGGGAAAGCATGTCAATGTTCGGTGGAGAGGTCACCCGCATCTGGGACCTCTGTAAAGTATCGTATGTTCCCTTACACCTTCACTTTAAAAATTGGGGTACCAACCCCTATGTAACCTAATAAATTTGTTCGTAATATATATTAAAGTGACGTTTGTAATATGTAAAGTATCTTACTGTTCCCTTACACCTTCACTTTAAAAATTGGGGTACCAACCCCTATGTAACCTAATAACTTTGCTCATAATATATATTAAAGGGATGTTTGAAAATATGTTTGTTGTTTAATGCATTAGTTGCTTTTGAACCCCATTAAGCCAGGGAATAATAGGACTAGCACATTTGTGTTTTAGAGGTAATTAAAATCAAACTTATTAAATTCACTGGAATAGTTAATTGGAGACTCTATATAAAATCTCTAAATGGATAATGTGGTACTTTTTTCCGCAGGAGAAAAATAGTTGTTCTTTGATATTCATTGAATCAAAGGTAACTATTTACATCACAGGTGGAGCTTCACTACTACCATCCAAACGGAGGAAGAAAAAATACATCAACCTCTCACAAAAGTGGAACCATCTCATCCACAGACAATACTAGACATCTGATAATACATAGAGGGCACAACAGTCACAATCCATGCTCCATCTAAGGATTGAAATAGATATCCTCCCTACACATACATTGGATCCAGAATGTAAGGAGAGAAATCATGCAAAGCCATGAATGGCTTATCTAAGGAGGCACTTATGGGAATGCTTAACTGAGCAGAAAAGGGAGGGGTAACAATGACCACCTCAGCCATCCAAAGGGATGTGATACTCAAATTCCATACTCAAAAAGAAATACATCAAATATGTAAATGAGTAGGATGACCAAAGTCAATAGAACTGAATAGTTCCATTTCCAATACATTCACCCTCTGTGAATTCTGTAAAGTGTAAGAGGCCAGATGCCATAGTAAGTGGCTCCTTAGATAAGGCATCAAACTTCATATTCAATTCTCTGTAAACATGTTGGATCTCAAGATAAAGGAAGAAAGAAACCAGAGTTCTAATGTTAAGACACCACCCATCCGGATTGAGTGCAGAGAGAGTTGACTTCTGATTAGCCCAGTTTATGATGGCTGATGAATCACCAAAAACCTAAAGTGAAGGTAAACCAAGTTCCTTGGCAACAGCAAGCAGAGCCCAAAGTGCAAGAAGTTCAGAACATGTATTAGTGCTATGACCACAGCCCATTATGATACAAAGATAATGGTTTGAACTAAGCAATAGATATACCCCCACACCCCCGATCATGTTCGCAGAGGTTCCATCAAAAAACCCTGTGGGGTGCTTCAATATCGGTGCTTTCCCAATGGCCCTTATTTTCGTGTTTTTCCGAGCATTCACAGGAAAAGAGTGAAGCTGTTGAAGTATGAAGTGACAAATAACATTGGAGTCTAGAGAGAAATCATCAAAAATAGCTCGATTTCTAATGAGCCAGAGATGCCAATTCGTGAGAAGTGGGAGATGGAGGAGCTCTTTTTCATTTTTAAACCACCAATCTAAATTGTCTTCGAAGGAGGATTGATTCCAAACCAGTGACCGATTCAGTATGAGACTAAGACAATTAAAAATATGGCAGGAGAAAGGGAAAGATGTAAAGAGATGGTTCATTGATTCTTCATCATTCTTACACAAAATACATCTGTTTGGTCCTGACCATCCCTTATGATCAAGTTATCCCGAGTGTTAATACGGTTAGCCAAAATAACCATATAAAACAAATCACTTTCAGAGGAATATTACAATGCCAAATGTGAGTAAGAGTACTGACATGATGCACAGCGAACTTACTAGAGGAAATAAGATCGTAGGAAAGATTTGCATTAACCATGCCAGTGGCCTTATTATACATCCAAAGGAGCAAATCATCAGAGTCACCCAGTCGGATACCACCGTGAGATAGACCTTTGATATACTCAGCCCATAGATCCTTCCAGGGTCCACCCAGCTCCAAGTCCTCAGCAGTAATCCAATAAGACTATGAGGAGGTACTAACACCAAAGTTCCAAGCAAGTGATAGAGAAGTAATGCCATAGTCTTCCAAGTACTCTCTAGGCTCCAAGGGAAGAATAAAAGAGGACTCTAAGCCAGCTACAGGATCAATGCCAATTTTGATGTGCAAACCGTTTCCAACCTTCCAACCCAGGAAACGAGTGATCCAAGATAGGGCTCTGATGAAACCATTCCACATATAAGAAGTTCCTTGGACCGTGAACTTCTGACTATGCAACCAATGCTCAACAGGCATATTTTTGAGATATTTATGCTGAATAATGTGTGACCACATTCCCTTACCCTGCAAAACCATTCAGCATATTTTGAGTCTGAGGGATAAGCTGAACCATTCCAGATTCTTGATATCCCATCCTTCGAACTCGACGGACCTTGAGATAGTGTGCCAGTCTAACAAGTGCATTTTGGAGGTCCCATCCACATTACCCCATAGGAAGTTAAAGATCAAGCACCTGAGAAAGTGCAAAATAGACTTAGGAATTTGGGCTAAGGTGAGCCAATATACAACCAAGCCCAAAAGTACAGACTTTACAAGAATCAATCTACCTCCAAGAGATAACAGTCTGTAAGTCCAATTACTAATCCTTTTCTCGAATATTTTAATGATCCATCTCTAGTCATTTGCACCATAGCCCAGTGGTTTAAGATAGTATCCAAGGTACTTAAACCCCACAAAGATGGGATCCATTTTGTAAGGTAGCAGAGAGAAGATCTCATCCCTAGTGGCCTTGTCTACATCATTAAAAAGAAAGCAAGATTTTTCAATGCTAATCTTCATGCCAGTAGTAGAACATAAGAGGTCCAGGATTTCTTTGAAACCTTGCCATTCCTCTAGATTTCCCAGCCCAAACAAAATGACATCATCGACAAATAGCAGGTGGGTTAGATGAAAGAAAGGAGACACCTTAAATCTTGAGATTTTCCCATTTTCTTGAGCATTTGCAATAAGTAAACTCAGACTTTCAATCATCGATATGAAGAGGAGGGGTGAAAGGGGGAAGCCTTGTCTAATACCCCTTGAGACAGGAAATTTTTTTGAAGGGGTTCCATTAACTAGGACAACAAAATTTGACGAGCATATGCATCCCATAATCCAGTTTAACCCCTCCACTGGCACACCAATCTGCAATAAAACAAGTATGAGGAAGGTCCAATCTACACGGTCAAAGGCTTTCACCAGTTCCAGCTTGAGCACCATAACCTTTTGCTTCTTAACCTTGATAGAGTGCAATAATTCTTGGGTTATACCCACAGGCTCAATAATTTTCTTGTTGTGGAGAAAACCAAACTGATTTGCAGAGATGTACTTGTCTAGGAAGGGTTTCAATATGATGGAAACAATCTTAGAGTTGGTCTTATAAACCAAGTTGCAAAGGGAGATTGGCCTAAAGTTAACAAAGGTGCGAGGTTTATCCATTTTTGGAATATGAATGATGAAGGTGGCATTTAAGGCACCCAAAACCTTCCCTTCCAATCTGGATTGTTCAACAGCCCCAAGTAAATCAGCACCCACTAGCTCGAAAAAGTTCAGAAAAATTCCACAGGCCAACCATCAGGACCGGGGCTCCTGTCCTTTTTGAATCCCTTAAGTACATCCTCAACTTCATCCATAGTACTAGCAGTAGGAAACCCATCCCTATCATCCTCATGGATAAAGGAAGGAAAGAGTTGTATGACTTTGAGTTGGTCCTCAATGTTAGTACAACTCTCATCTTTAAACAAATCAACAAAGTGTTGAGCACCCATCTGCTTGAGTTGGGAATCCTCCTCAATCAAATTACCATCCCGATCCTGCTGTGCCCAGATAGTTTTGGAATTCCTTCTAGCAGAAGCATAGGAATGAAAAAACTTAGTGTTTGCATCATCTTCCTTTAACCAATCAATCATGCTCTTTAATTTCCAAGTAAGTACCTAGTGAGACAACAAAGACTCCTTTTTAGATTTCAGCCAAGTGAGTTGAGCCGCATCACTGTCATTTAGAATGCTTGAGGTGCTGGCAGAGAGAAGATCAAGTATAGTTGAATCAAGCTCAGAGATCTCCTTAGCCTTAGCTAATACCAACCTTTTTGCCCAGTCTTTTACAGTACCCTTGAGACTCTTAAGTTTAAAGCTGAGAACATACATAGGGTCACAGGAAGAGGGCACATCAGATAACCAAGATGAGCAAACAATGTCACTGAAATCCTTTTCTAACAGCCAGGATCTGTTGAACTTTAAAAAGGAATGGAATTTTCAGGATAATGTGGTACTTGCATGCTTATGGTGCTCATCCGTTATAACGATGGTTAGAAAGAAATGATGATTAGAAAGAATAGTTGTTTCTTAGTTATCTTGGATGTTTAAGAGATTGACGAGAACAATACATTATATATTGATGCATTTTTGGGAAATATACTATCTTATTTTAATCTTAATTTTAATTTATTACAAGTAGTAAAAAAATGGAAGTTGAAGAAATAGATGCTAATGGAAGATTAGATGATTAATGATGGATTTTTTTTGGAACTTAATAACATATTTCGATCGAAGAATTCATTCAATCCATTACATAGATCCCGTTACTAGAACCAATTTTCTCAATTACATTTATTTCATTGATCTTGAAAGATTCATCTCTATGAGATCAAATTTCGAGCGAGCTATTTTTGAACGAAGTAAAGATAAAGAGATCGTGGAAGTAAATAACCTTGCATCTATTGTTGCTGCATTGTTCCTTGCAATTCCTACTACTTTTTTACTTATCCTTTATGTTAAAACGACTAGTGGAAGCAGTGAAAGCACTTATTTTTATGAAAATGGAGTGATTATTGATCACCGGATAGATTTAAATGATCGAGATCATAAGTATAAAATAGGTTATGGGATCCATTATATTACAACAATACAGGGTAGGGGCTGCTGCTTCTGAATTTCTTTTGAGAAGAAAAATATTTTTTTTTAGATGATAAAAGTATTGTTGAAGTTTGAGCACTTTCTATTTTTTTTTATGCTAAGTTTAAGCTACATATATGTCCAACTTTTAGATTTAAGAATAGGGGTTTTCGCAGTCCAGCATATGATATATATGCTCACAGGGGTGAAGAAGTGGAATTGATGCTAGCAAAAGGAATTGCATAGCATCAATCATCGCTTCCCAGTATTGCACCCAGTAATCAGGACTTCTCAAGAGGTCACCCATCACAAAACTCCTCTAGCTCAAGCACGATTAGCTATCAAGTTTTCCCCACAACCAATTCCACTTAGCTTGGTACCCCATTTACAAAACCTTAACCGTCTATTTTGCCTTATGAAATATTCTGTTAGAGCTCCCTAAACACTTTTCTTAATCTAAGAATAATGGTTTCGCAGTTTAACATATGATATATCATTTTTGGGATTATATGCATAGTGCAAGTCATTAATCTATGACCTGTATCCCATGAGTATAATTGCTACTGACCAATTTCTCATGGTTTTGAATAGTCCACTTAACACTCATTGCATTGGGTGATGCTCACAAGGGGGGAGAAGTGGAATTTATACTAATGAAAAGAATTGCATAACATCAATGATCACTTATGGGGCTTGCACCTAGTAACCAAAACTTCGTGGGAGGTCACCCAATCCCGAAACTCCTCTAGCTCAAGCACGCATAACTTTTAGATTCTAAACATATTACTATACATTGATGAAAAAATAAGTTTCTATTTCAACAAGATAGACTCAATTGCCTCTCATTTGTTATTAAAAAAATTATTACCATATGTGTTTGAAATGTTGTTATTAATATTTTTAAGTATTAATAGTTATTTTAATTTTCTAGTTCAAATGAGAGAATAAAGCTTCTCACTTTCTTTATATAGGAATATAAAACAAATAATAATCAATAAATATATAAAATATTTTATATTGGAGTATTTTATTTGTTAAATGTTTTGGCAAAATTTTAATTTGAATTGGGTTAATTTTTTTTTCCAAAATCTAAATTTTGAAATGTTTAAATCATTTTTTTGAAAGTATACATAAACTCAACATCTTTAAATATTTCAAAGACACCAAGATTATGCGAGTTTGAGTTGGATTATCCAAATAAGCTAACTTTTATGGACCCCTCTTTAATTTTTAGATATCTCTTTTAATAATTATTATATGTTTTTTCAAAAATTAATCTAAAATTTTCATTATATTATGTGAAAAAAAAACTAAAAAATATTGAAAACATTTATTATTTAAATTTTATTTTATTTTATTTTAAAATATACAAAGCTATTTTCATTTTCATTTTAATGTACTTTTATTTTAACAACCCATCATTAAAATGACTTCAAACAATTAAAAAAACACATTTGAAAGAAAATAAGGTTAAACAATTAAAAAAAAAACTTTAACCATTTTGAAAATATTAATGGCATTTGAAAGAAAAAAAAGGTAGTTGTAGCGTATTGTATTTGTATTTTGCCATATAGATGTAAAGAACATACAAAAATAATGATATATTAGTTAATCTGACCATATTTTAATAATGAGAATTTTATTATTGACATGGTGTTTTATCACTATATTGAAATGAAAAATTATTAAATATTTTAATTATGTCTAAATTTTAATATTTATTGAAATAAATAAGTATTTTTATTAAATGTGTAATTAATTTAGGATAATATTTAAATAATGTATTTGAAAATTTATTTAAATTCCTAAATAAACAAAAATATTTTCCTTTGTTTTTCTATATAAATTATAATTATTTTTTAATTATTTTAAAACTAAACATTTTGTAGACCTAATATTATATGACAACCGTTAACCCATTAGCATCATTCACATTGATTTATTTGCACCATTCACAAGCATGGACATAAGCGTAAGCATGCCACTCAGATAAATATGAATGTTGATGTGGACTACACATCAACAAGCTTGAGCATGCCACTTGTATGGATTTGAGCCTAGGATTAAGGTCTTGGGTCGTTATATTTCTGAAAAACAGTTTGGTTTTCTACTTGGTAGGCAGATTCTTGATGTTGTTGGGGTTATTCAGGAAGGCATGCATACCATTCATAACAAAGGTTTAAAATCAATAGTATTGAAAATTGATCTTTCTAAAGCCTATGACTGGGTTAGTTGGACTTACTTGCGGGTCATTCTTTCTAAAATGGGTTTTGCAGGGTTTTTTATCTCCTGGGTTATGAGCAGTATGTCCTCTGTTTCTTTTGCCATGCTTGTTAATGGTGCTGCTTCACCCTTGTTTAAATCTAGTAGGGGGCTCAGACAAGGTTGTCCTTTAGCACCCTTACTTTTCCTCATTGTTGTTGAAGGTTTAAGCAGAGCTCTCCTGTTTGTCAAAGATTGTGGTCTTTATCATGCAATAACCTTTGGTAATGATATATCTTTATCTCATGTTTTATTTGTGGATGACATAGTAATGGTAACTGATGGTATAGAGCAATCATTATCCACTTTGTATGAGGTTTTAATGATTTTATGTAAGGCTTCTGGTATGAAGATAAATGAGGAAAAATCTGCTTTGTACTTTTCTAATCTGGATGAGTTTGAGCTTATTACTATCTAGAATATTTTTACTTTTTCTGTTGGAAAAATTAAGGATGGCATGAAGTACGTCGGTTTTCATCTGAAACACTGCAGATATCTTCTCAAGGATTGGGATTGGCTGATTGCCAAAGTGGAAAAAAGGATTAGAAACTGGAGTTTTTCATTGGTTGTCTAAGGGAGGTAAGTTAATTTTAACTAAAGCTGTTCTTGAGGCAATTCCGATTTTCTGGATGTACTTTTGGATTCCTATGGGTATTTTAGAGAAGACCAGGAAGTTATGTTTCAAATTCCTTTGATCTAGTAATAAGGAATCTTTTGGGTTACCATGGACCTCATGGAAGACTCTGGTTTGTCCTGAGTCTCTGGGGGGCTGGGGGTTGAAAAGCCCTACTATTTTTGCAAAAGCCCTTGCTGCAAAGAGTGTGTGGAATGTTATCAATGGTTTGGGCTTGTGGGTTCATATTGTTGTGTAGAAATATGTTCATCCAATGTCTTTATTGGATTGGATTCGTTCTTCTATCGAACAGAAAAGAAGTATGTCCATATGTTGGAAAGCTGTTTTATGGTCATTTGATATTATTGGCAATAATCTTGTATGGAAGATAGGGATTGGTGCAGCAGTTCATCTTGGTCTTGATCTGTGGGTGGGATGCAAGTGGAGACATCATTTACCTTCACTTATGATTGAGAAACTTCATTCTTATGGTTTCTTTTCTTTAAAAGATATTGGGGCTCCTGGGTTGACTTGTCTTTTGGAACAGAGATGGCTATCAGCTAAACAACTTGGTTTGGTTGATCAACAAGATGTGACTGATTGGAATGGATATCTTGTCGTTTTTAAAGGTAGTCATGTGAGACTTTCAAATGAATTTGATGTGTTGGTTTTGAGCTTGTCCAAATCTGGCAAGTATTCACCAAAAGAAGGTTATGCACAATTACTGTTAGACAGAAATTTGATGGAGTATTTCTGGTGGTGGAAAGTACTATGGAAGTTTAAGTGCCCACTAAAGGAAAAATTATTTTCTTGGTTCCTTCTTTTTGATAAGGTACTTACTTGGGATGTCATTGTTAGAAAAGGGAGGGAAGGTCCTGGTAGATGCTACCTCTGTAAAGTGGATGCTGAGTCTAATCATCATATTGCAGTGGTATGCCCTTTTTCTCAGTGTGTTTGGATGTATCTGGAGGAAAAATTAAAAATTAATGATCTTTGGAGTGGGGACTTAGTAAGTGAGTGTTTGAAGACATGATGTCTTAATAGGGAGTTCAAGCATATTAAATCCTTACCTATTATAGCTTTATGGTTTATTTGGAAAGCCAAAAATTTGAGTTGCTTTGAAGATACACTCTTGTCACCTTCTCAGGTATCCACTTTCAGCTTGGGTTTGTTGAAATCATTTTCACAAGATAATTTGGCGGTCAAAATCAGAACTATTGCTGTTGAAATCATTAACAAAACTTACCCTTGGGGGTATTTTGATGGATCTGCTGCTGGTGAATTATGTGGAGCTAGAGGTATGATACTTTTTTTTCTTCTTCTGATGAGCACTATGTTTCTTTTAAGGCTGGCTTAGGGACTCGAACTAATTATTTTGCAGAAATCTGTGCTTTGAAACTATTGCTTTCCTTGGCTAGGGAGAAACACATTGTAAAATTCCAATTATTTGGTGATTCACAGTTAGTCATTAATTGGGCTAATGGTAAGTTCCGATTGTTGAATTTAGAGCTTGCACAGGTTCTTAATGAAGTTAACAGGTTGTTAGATTTGTTTGAGCATTTGGAGCTTAAACACGTCTATCGTGAAAGGAATTCACTTGCAGACGGTATGGCTAAAGATGACGTGCGGGTAGTAGAGGGGTTTTGGTACATCACAGAATATCATTCAGCTGATATGGTGGAAAGCTATCAGCAATTTTAGTTTATTTCCTGAATTTTTGGGGGCTGTTTCTGTATGTTGACTGTACAGTCTTTATGAAAGTAGCTATTTATACTATTTGTATGGATGAAATTATGAATGATGATAAGGCTTTTGTCTTTGATAACTACTCTGAAATTTTTGGACATGTTCCAGTTCAGGTGTAAAAGCTTATGCTTTGTATTTTGATACTTTGGTGATAATGGACTTAGATCCATCAAAACAATGTAAATAATATTTACGATTTTTTTTCTGTGAAAAAAAAAAAATATGAGCCTAGGTATACACTATATTAGTCACTCATTTTCGCTTCCTCGAAAAATCATTATTAACAATTCTAAAATTATGAATAATTTTCATAATATTTCCAAATATAAAATCTTAAAACAAATGTTTTTCTCAACTTTCGCTTCTCTCCTTAAAAAAAATACTATACATGAATGTTCTTAATAGTTTGTAACTTATATATGTATTTAAAACGTGCATAGATTGATAGAATGGTTATAATATACTAATGTCATACCAAAAGTATAAATGGCTTATCTTTAATGATAATCTTAAGGAACTTTAAATAATCTTAAAAAACAACTTTAATGAAGAATATTTGGTAACAACTTTTTTTTATATTAAGTAACATACTTGCACATTAGAGAAAGGTCAATTTTTCCATTCACATTTTTTTTTATATTAAGTAATATACTTGCAAATTAAAAAAAATCACTTTTTTCTATAAAAAGTTATTTCAATGCAAATTAAAGAAAAGTCAAATTTTCTTATAAAAAATTATTACAAATTTTTTTATATTAAATAATATATTTGTAAATTAAAAAAAGTCAATTTTTCATATAACAAATTTAGTTAAGTAGTTGAACTTCATAAGTTACCACGATTATGATATCTTAGAAATTGATGTATAAATGTAATATATATTCTATACAATAATTCAATATATTAGACACCATACTTGTAAATTAAAGAAAGGTCAAATTTTTATTTCAGAGATATAGTTAAGTGAACTCCATGATTATGATATTTTACAAATAAATGCATAAATGAAATATACATTCTCCATATGATCTGTTAACATTTTTAAAGAAATGAACTATTTTATTATTTTTAAATTACATTCTAATTACTCAATTACATGTAATTATGTTATGTACCAAAATTTTAAAGACATTGTGGTTTTTCCTTTCAATAATAATGAGGCATTCCAACACTGTAACTATTAACAATTACATGTAATTATGTTATGTACCAAAATTTTAAAGACATTGTGGTTTTTCCTTTCAATAATAATGAGGCATTCCAACACTGTAACTATTAACAACTTCAACATGTAATATGTTATCCAACAAAATTATGTTCAAAACAACTTTGAAGGAACATGGTTTGTCTATTTACAACTTCAACACTTTGTTGTTACTTCAATAAAACATCACACTCTCAATTAATTAATTTGGTAAAGGAATTGGAGTCCTATTGATACTTCTCCACCACACGCGACGGCTTGATCATTGACGATATTGGAAGCATTGTTACTTCAACGGTTAATTATAGATTGTGAGCATTATTATGAATGTTATGATTTATATTTATATAAATAGGTATTTTTCGAAGTGATTTAACACAATATTATTTAATTATTTAATTCATTTAAATATTCTTGCTAAAATATGCATGGAAAAGCAATTCATTTAAAGTTGTTCGAATCATTTAATGTTGTTGCTATAAAATGATTTAATTATTTAATTCATTTAAATATTCTTGCTAAAATATGCATGGAAAAGCAATTCATGTAAAGTTGTTGCTATGGGGATATGAATAATTGAATCATTTAATGTTGTTGCTATAAAATTATGAATCGTTGAATTTGTTATTAGTTTAAATCCAATAGCTCAAAATCTACATTAAATGCGCTAATGCAGGTTGCTTATTGAGTGCCTCAACTAAAATATCCATAGTACGTTTGTCAACTCGTAAGCATTCTTGACCATAGTGGAGTGAGTGTGTCATCTCATAGGGTTGCATGTAAACCATGGCGGGTTATACGAGAGAGGATATTGTGAAAATAATGCTGGGATTTCATACGCTTTGTATTAAATAGAAAAATAATTGCGTTGAGAGGCGCACTATAGCTCAGTATGGGGGAGATCTTGTAACATTATGTAACATTCCTCATGTAAAGTTCCTCTTGTAAATGTCGGCCATAAGAAATAAAAAAAATTAATTATCCTTCAAAATAAATGTCGGCCACAAAAACAAAACAATAAAAAACAAAAAAAATTAATTATCGGCCAAAAAAATATAGGTAAGAAAAACAACACAATATGGGGGAGATGTTATAATGTTCCTACTTAACAAAATAATAAAAAAATAAAAATTTGAATTATCCGCAAAAAGAAATGTTGGTAGTGCACATGGTTTTAAAACCATGTGCAAAGCCTCCTAAACTCGTGGTTTTAGTGTACATGGTTTAGGAGGGCCTTGCAAATGGTTTTAAAACCATGTGCAAGGCCTCCTAAACAACCCATGGTTTTATTGTACATGGTTTAGGAGGTTGTTGCAAATGCTTTTAAGACCATGTGCAAGGCCTCCTAAACAACCCATGGTTTTAGGAGGGCCTTGCACATGGTTTTAAAACCATGTATGGGGGACATGTTGTAATGTTCTTTCCTAACAAAATAAAAAATAATAAAAACTATTATATGTCGGCCATAAATAGTATTAAATTTAATAATAAAAATATTATATGTCGACCTTAAATAAAAAGATGTGTCTTTTGGTTTGAATCACACCAAAGCTGATAGTTGAGTGCAATACTTAAGAAGAGGTTTCCACCTCCAAAGATTTGATCCCTCTCGGCGCTTGATAGAGCCTAGGATTTGGATCTATGCTAGTTGTAATGCTAATTTTTCTTTCAATGCGATGATCATGGAAAATGCTGAAAATGGAGGAAGTGATCAGATATGGACAGAGGATTATAGATCCTTCTCTAAAATATATTCCAGCTTAAACAACAAGACATTAGTTTACTCATTTTTTAGTTTGTCTTTTCAAAGTGGACTCTTAAAAAGCAGTGGACAGTTAAAAGATGTGGAGGATAAATCAAAATCACTGAAGAAGCGTATGAGATCATTTTTTATTTATCAACCCTCCCTTGAGAAGACCTGGATTTAAGAAGCTAAGCACACTGATTCTTATTGTTTTTCCTTTTGGATCATTTCAAAGGATAGGATGATCAATGAAAGAGAAAGGATAGGATAACCAATGAAAGAGCGCCGAAATTCTTTTTGTTGGCGAAATTAGAAGCGGTCAAGGAATGGTTGGGAAATTCAAAGGAAAGCCTAACCAAACCTTCAAGATGTACAGAAAAATACATTCATGACATGGGAATCTCTCGGGTAGAGACCCAAAGTTTAGTAGCATAATTTTTCAATGGTTTAGCATTGGATTTCACTAATAAGCGAAAGGCCATAAACCTAGGATCTGAAACTAGAGCCAGAAGAAACCAAATATTTCTTTTATCTAGATAAATTGTATAAACACTAAGTTGGAATGCTTTAACCTTTATCTTTGTCGGAACACTAAGTTGCAATAGGGGGTGAGGTTCTTTTAGCATCAAAGATAGAGGTAGAGAGTGGAGGAGAGGAGACAAGGTCACATATATAACATCTTAGTCAGCAACACTTGAACCAATTCCAGATCCCATTTACTAAATAGGGTTCTTTTGGAATCAAAGATAGAGGGAGCGAGCGGAAAGAGGATGCACTCATATAACTAACATCTTAGTCAACAACATCTGAACCAACTCTAGATCCTATTGATGAAGCAAGGGAAACACTAGGAGTATTTAATCCCAACCACAACCATCATGGGAATGGTTATTGTGTTCAATAGCCTAATGTAACGCTTGTTCTCTTTGTCAAGAGGTTCAACTGGAATTTTCTTTGATGTCTGTGATGATAAGATTTATCCTACATAATACCTTGGCCAATATTCACAAGACTTTGGAGATGCTTCACCCAGATTGGTTCCCTTTGTTCATGAACTAGGATCACCAACCTTGTTACCTCAAACAGTGAGTTCACCATCTTTGGTCAAATCTAGCACGTCACCTTTAAATGCTTAAACTACACTAGTGCAAGTTTTAAGTCCTATGCATTATTTGGTTGCAAACTCTCTTCCTCTATATTGTTGGTGATGCACAACGAGTGGTAGCTCAAATAGAGAATTCAAAGATAAACCATGATTCAATGATTGCACCCATTCCCCTAAACCTAGAAAGATAGGAACATGGCATTCCAAGCCATTGCTCAACACAATTCGACTCTTGTGGTGGAAAGATAAGAACATGGCATTCTAAGCCATTGCTTAACACAATTTAACTCCTGTGGTGGAAAGTTAAGAACATGGCATTCTAAGCCATTGCTTAACACAATTCATGGGGTTTTCTTCAGTGAAACCATGTCATAGGGCCTTTTTTCATGGGATATTAAAGAATACCCCTACTTTCACTAGATATTGATAATTACCTACAAAAATCCTTTTCTTGAGCCCCCCTCCCAATACATATTCCCAATTTAAAAAAAACCTTATTTTTACGATATATTCCTTATTTTTAATAGAAACCCATGTTTATACCTGCCAATACATATAGATCCCCCATACCCTACTCCTTTCCCCCCCAATACTTACAATATATTGACCTTATTTTTCATAATTAACCCCCCCCCCCCCCCCCTTTATGAATGAACGTGATAAGATATTGCTCAACAAGGTGAATGCCCCATGACACAATTCAACTCTTCTAGTTGATGGATGGATGGAAGGTTAAATTGATTTTCCTTAGAAATTTGTCCAATATTAAAATGCATGTAGACTTTGATTGGTCTTATTGGTTTCTACATTGTCCATTGCTGTGGGTGACCATATAGTCAAAATAATGACAAGAGTCACTTTTAAAATGGATTCTGATTATTTGTTTTTTAGTTTATGTTGTAGGTAAAGACTATATGTTTCATCTTGTTTTATAATTTTATATATTGTAATACAAAGAAACAAAAGATATATTTAAAATTTGTGAAAAATGTTATTAATTTGGTTTTTTAACATAATGTATTTTCTTATATATTGAATGTTAATTGTACTATAAACCTTGATCAATGATTAAATAAAAATAAATACTACCAACGTTGCAAGTCTTGCATTTTTAGAATGATTGGTTGAAGTAAAAGTATGGCATATGCTATTAATTTTATAGGTCCCCGTATGTGATTTATGAAGTGTTCTTTAAAGCACTCCTTCCTCCACTTCAGCAATGTGGTCCTCATGATGTGTTGTTGTGCATGCCCTACCTTTCTTTATGTTCATGGATTACATTATTAAAGACGAATAATATGGCCAGGATAAAGCAATTGGTAGATAAAGCAATTGGTAAATGGGGTAAGTTGTGAATGTAAGGTTTTGTGTTTAATTTTTCTTCATTTTAATTATTAATTATATTTTTTAATCATTAATTATATCTCATGTTTCAAGTTATATGGGTTTTTATTTATTTTTATTAGAAGAATTAAAAAAATTAACATTTACAATACCATATTCTCACTTCTCCTAATAAAAAAATAATAATTAACATTTGCAGTTCCATATTTTGTACTTGTCTATTATGATGTCAACCCAAATTTGTTGTAAAAGTGGTCTCTCTACTCTCCTCTTCGTCACCGACAACAATAAATTGGATTATGTTTACCATATTTTCTTGATATTTACATAGAGGGTTTCAAATTTGTGTTCCTGTTATGTATACATCGAAACTGCTAAGTTATTTTGAGTCTCCTCCAGGTTAAACACTAAATTTTAATCAGAGTGAACATAACCTTCTGGCTTTAAGATTTAATTCACAAGAATAGTCTTGTGAGAAAAAAACTATTTTATCGTATTTGTAGACCATTGTTAGGCATTATTCAAGAAAAAATCATGTCGGATCTTAATGAATTTTTAACAATGTTGCTTGCCATTTTTTATTTTTTTCTCTGGTTTCGAAGAAGATCAAGAACGAGCTTTCATGTTTTTCTAACCTTGTTGTATGGGAAGCATGGTACTGTTCCAGGTTCTCTACATTTCTTCAAAAAATCATAGGCATTTTGTCTCCATATTATGCCTCCATGACCAATAAAAATTAAGAAATGAGAAAAGATTCATCGAGAGTGACTCGTATGTGATGGTAAATGGATTATATTGAAAAACAAATTGAAAATATTTTTAATGTAATAAATTATAATCCCTGCAATAATTTTGTCTTTCGACTTTATAGCAACAATATCATCTTAATAATGCAAAACAATGAAACAACCTAAACTAAACATTGTTAACATCAATCAGATAATTGTTGGGTACTGGTAGGGGATTTGAACAAAGCATACACACAACTACAACTGATTGAGGAAATATGATATTATAAGCTCTTTTTTATTAACATAAAACTCACACACTTATTACTGAAAAAGAAACAACATATATATAAGCAAATCTAGACTAGTTCGGGAAGTTTCCTGTATTAACTAATTTACCTAATTGTATTTAAAACTATCACTTATAATTTTAGAGCTTGTACATTATGCAGGTTACTTGTTTCATAGCTACAAGTATTCGTTTACATATGCCAGAGGCTTACAAACTGATTTACTTGTGACAGTGAAAGAAATTACTTCTTCCTACACTCTCCCTTAATTTCTACTTTAGACATTTCATGACTACCTATGCTAAGATCATTCCTTTGATTTACAAATTTATCTTTTGTCAATGGCTTAGTGAAGATATCACCTAGTTGGTCTTGAGATTTACAAAATTTCAAACATATTTCTCCATTGCTTACAAGCTCGCTGATAAAATGATATGGGGTGTCAATATGTTTTTATTTTTTATTTTTTTATGGAATAAATGATTTATGGAAAGTGTTATGGCTAAGTTGTTGTCCCAAAATATTTGTGTTGCTTCATTTTCCTTATGCTGAAGTTCTTCTAATATTCTTCTCAACCATACAGCATGACATGATGTTGATGTTCAATGCCACATACTCTCCTTCTGCTGAAGATATTGACACAATGGGATGCTTTTTGGATGCCCATGAAATTAAACCTGATCCAAAAGATGGAATACATAGCCTGAAGTGCTCTTTCTACCATCAATGCTTCCTGCAAAATCAATGTTAGTGTATCCAACCAAAGATTTGGAATTTGTGGCTGAATACATGATGCCAAAATTAGTTGTACCTGCAATATATCTCAAAATTATTTTACCTACTTGGCAATGAGAAGTTTTTGGACTTTCCGTGAACCTGGGAATTAATCTTACAATATACATGATGTTTGGTCTTGTGGTTGTTAATTAGATTAGGTTACAAACAAGTCTTTTGTACAAAGTAGGATCTATTGCTGCTCCTTGATCTTGCTTGCTCAAATTTGTGCCTATTACAGCTAGAGTGTTTGTTGGCTTGTAATTTGACATTCTAAATCTATTCAAAACTTTTTAGCATGCTTTTGTTGACATATAAATATGCCATTGTCTGATTTCTCAACTTAAATGCCAATAAAATATTTCATTAACATAAGACCTGTAATTCCAAACTCTATCTTCATGACTTAAATGTCTTCATGACTTTTTTTGAAAATTTTTAACTTAAATGCCAATAAAATATTTCATTAACATAAGACCTGTACTCTATCTTCATGACTTTTTTGAAAATTTTCACCATTAAATTTCATGTATAAATCATGTCATCCACATACATACATACAATCAAAATGTTGTTTTGTTGATATGTTTTGGTGTGCAATGTTGGTTCATATTTACTTCTACAAAATCGGTTACTAATTAGATATGAATCAATTATTCCATACCATGCTCTTAGATCTTGCTTCAATCCATACAATGCCTTTTCAACTTATAAAATTTGTAGTCTGGATTCCAGATTTCATAACCAAGTGGCTAATATGTGTACACTTCTTCCAAAATTCCATTTAGGAATGTTGATTTAACAACTAACTGATATACTTTCCATTTATTTGGAGATGTTAATGCCAACATTTTTCTAATGGTGTCTAACCTTGCTACTGGAGCAAAGGTTTCTCCATAATCAATTCCAAGCTGTTGTACAAAGCCTTTTACAACTAGTCTTTCCTTATGCTTATCCACTTCTCCTTTTTCATTGAATTTGGTTTTATAAACCCACTTAACTCCTATGCTATCCTTGCCTTCTATAAGATCCCAAGTATCATTCTGTTCAATTTCTTCATTCATTGCATGGATCCATTTTTCTTCTTTAATGGCTTCTTCAAAATACATAAGCTCACATGCGAATAATGCAAAATGAACTTTCATATCTACTTCATCATATTGACTATAAATTTTTCTTTTACTTTTAGTCTTTTTGTTTCTTAATTTTTTTTCACTAAAAAATATGCCAATACTTGTTATTCTCTAAAATCAAAGTATAATCAAATTACATAATCCACTCATTAACATAAAAACTCAAAAAAAAACATCATATCACTTAAAAAATAAAAATAATAATTTAATAAAATAAATTAAAAACCTGCACTAATTTAATACTTACCAAAATAAAAATAATAAATTAATAGAATAAATTAAAAACCTGCAATAATTTAGTATAGATATCTGCTTCTCAATTTATGGCTCCGTCCAGGATTTGTGCTTCCTCTACATGTTTGATGCTCAGCAATATGTAACTATGACAATTTCTGAGTTTCACTTCCACGTTATGGTTTCAGAAAAACGCTTAGAGTGGATAATGCTTTACAGATTATGACAATTTCTGAGTTTCACTTCCACTTTATGGTTTCAGAAAAACGCTTACAGTGGATAATGCTTTACAGATGCTTCCATCACTTTAGGGTGAATAATGCTTTAGATATGCTTCCACCACAACTGATGTGAGGTCATCAGTGGGACCACTTCAATGGCACATGAATGGCTAAGACAGATGGTGTGTGCTCCTGAACAACAACATCTAAATAATGCAAAACAATGATACAACCAGAACTAAACATTGTTAACAGCAGTCAGATAATGGAGGGATTGCCATTCTTGTTTCAGGAAGGAAAGATTGCCCAACAACAAATTCTTGAGGATGGTGGCCTCTTTCCCACGCTTCTGCTGCCCCCATCTCCAGGCTCCCAAGAACATCAAGACCCGTCGATTGGCCCCTTTCTCAACGCCATCCAACAAAACAGAGAGTGGATTGACAATCAGCTAAAAAGGGTTGGGGCGTTGCTGTTTAGAGGATTTCCAGTGAGAAGCGCATCTGATTTTAATGCTGTCATTGAAGCATTCGGATGGGAAGAACAGTCGTATTTGGGCCAAGCTTCCAGGACGAAGGTTGAAGGAAGAGTCTATACTGCAAACGAAGCTCCTCTGCATCGTCCCATCAACTTCCATCATGAGATGAGTAAGGTGAGTTTATTGCAGTTTTAGACAAGATCAGTGCTCTTACAATACTGCTGTTTGGGATAGTTAATCTAAATTTTTGAAGGTAGCATCAGTGTTCTACCTTAATCTGAGAGGAATTAACTTGGAATGATTTTCCTATATGATCAACCCAACGCAAATCTTCCATGTTCTAATTCGAGAAAAACTGTTGTGCTACCAGTTTTCTTATATTACCTGTTTTGTGACAACTGACAACCAAATACAGAGTTTAGCAACCGAATGCAATATTTCATATTAATGTCTTAGCACCGATACCTGTACCTTTTTTGAAAATCCTAGTCTGATACCTTGAGAGCCCACAACAGTGCCAGAACTGTTCAAACACGATAAAATCCCTTATCAGTGTAGCCAGTAGCACTGAGCCCTTGAGGTAATACATTCCTAAACTGAAACAGCATGGTATAACCGCTGCATGGGTACAACAGCATGGTATAACCGGGGCATCTTTGAAATTTCCTAGTGATAAGGCTTTGTGTTGAGTTTCAAATGTTCATCAATATCTTTAGGTTTTGGGTTTTGGTGTGGTATCAAAGCTCTGCTGCTAGGACAAAGAAGCACCAATATTCTTTACCTGCAGGTTTTGGTGTAACTGCAAACAACAAACCTTACAGAGAGATTGTGTTACTTTAAGGCTTTAATACCTGTCGGAAGTTTTATCTTCTAAATGCTGGATTGATCTGGAGATTGTGTCACTTAAAAGCTTTAATACGTTGTTTTACTCTAAATGCTAGATAGGTCTGGAGTTTGAGATAGATATACACTAATCCTATGCACACTATAGATCTATGCTAATCCTATACACAATATAGGAGCACTTTCTCTTTCAGTGTTTGGTTCTTCAAACTTATTCTTGGTATTGTTTATCATATGCAGTTTCCTGAGTTTCCTACGAAATTAATGTTCTTCTGTGAGATTGCTCCTCCACAGGGAGGGCAAACAGCAATCGTATTAAGCCATAAGATCACCCAAAGAATAGAACAGATATACCCACAACTTGTAAAAAAACTGGAGAAAGAGGGGTTGATCTATCGTTCCAGCATTCCTCGGGAAGATGATCCTGAATCCTTTTTAAAGGGTTGGCAATCCCATTTACAAACCAAGGATAAACAGGAAGCAGAAAATAAGTTCAAGTAAGAGCATAGATTCATGACAAGCATAGTTTCGTAGAGGTTTGCATCTGTTTTTGTTTTTCAAATGCTTTAGTAATTTGGTTTCTCCTATTTCCTTATGTAGCTTCCATAAGCACAATTGCACATTTTAATTAACGGATAAGAAATTGATCATGTATTGAGCTTGTTGCTTTCAGGGCTGCTGCTCGTTCATTGTCCAAAGTCAGTTGGGCAGATGATGACAGAATGATATTTGAATTGGGACCTCTTGTTTCCATCAGAACATTTGATGGAGAGAAAGGAAAGAAAGCCTGGTTCAATAGCATAGCATTAACAGAAACACCCCCAGTGCTCGGGGATGGCTCTCCGCTTCCTGTAGAAGTAATTGAATCATGCATCCAGATAGCTGAAGCAGAATGTGTGGAGATCAACTGGGAAGTTGGTGATGTGCTCGTGCTCGACAATCGGTTTGTACAGCATGCCAGGCGGCCTTCTGCCCCACCAAGAAGTGTACTCACAGCCCTATGCAAGTAGTACTACCAGCATCTAAGTATGAAGATTCAAAATCTTTGTAGGTAATTCTTCCCCTCAGATACTCATCTAGTTATAAACTATATTGATATATGTCCTTCTGGGATCGATTTCAGATATTAATCTCAGCGACTTTGTCGATGTTGGGATAATCTTATGGGTAAGCTGCAAAGCGGCTACTCTCTATCTTTGCCAGAACTATCGAATGAGATGTGGTCGTACTAGTGGTAGTGACAGTGCCTTTGACCACAGGGAAATTCGAAAAAGATGAGTGAAAGGAGCATGCAACTAGGATTGTCATCTGTACTTAAAAGCATGATATATTGTCATTTATGTTTAAAAGCATTATACTAGGTTATCTTGTACATGTTATTTGTTCTGATCTAAGCACATAATTACAAGATTGAAGTTTATGGAAGAGGACCTAATAATAAATTTGTTTAATTTTCAAAGCAAACCAGAAATTGTATTAATGAGCTTAACAGTAATGGGACTTGAATTGAGATCGAAAGATGATGCAGTTTTCAAGATTTTGAGAAAAATGACTAACATGATTTCAGTTTTCAATATTTTTAGAGGATTAACTAACATGTTTAAAAAAATCTAAGATTTTTACTACACTTAACATTGATACTCTGTATATCTAGAATGCTTTAATGGTTAAACAAAAAAAGTTTTTTGACATTCACTGATTCACCATCCTATCCAACTGTAAAGCTCCATGATTCCAAAATATAGTAATAATATTATAAGGAAGGGGGTGCTTGACATAGCTTAGGAAACTGCATCTCTTCCCTCAATTGGCTGGAGCCCAGGGTTAGGTGATCAAGGGTTTAACCTAACAGGCTACTTTCAGTTCATATACTCACAAAAGTTTACAGCATACTTGAATTGGTATTAACTCGAATCCAATAAAAACTGGCGATACTCAGATTCCACTTTGAATCCAATAAGAACTAGCGATACTCAGATCCCACTGAAGTCTATCCTCATCCCACTACCGCATTTTAGAGTTGAAAATATATCCCAATTCACTTGGTTTCCTACCACAACCTCCGCAATTTAACAAAATGGTCATACTATCATACAAGTTGGTCACTAATTTTCTCAACATGTAGACCGGGACAAGGTTTAAAATCCATGCGATTAAATGTTTTTACTGGACCTGTCCAAGAAAAATGACAAGTTTCATTAAAGCCAGTTTGCTCTTGTATCACCCTATTTTCCAAGCGAATATGCTGGTAATACCATAGGAAATACAGTGTCTACATGTTCAATGATCCATTAATGCACGCTAACACTTTAGAAAGCTCTCTACAGGTGAAATCAATTGCAATTTGTAATGGTGAGATCAATAGCAATTCGTAATGGTGGGAACTCCTAAGACCGAGACTAAGTTAGAACCTTAATTACAGTAGTGAACACGGATAAATTTTGATTGTGCAACATAGCAAAACAGCCTCTCTGTTCCTAAAGTCGAGCTTGGGTAATAGAAGTCTAGACAATATCAGAAAAAACAACTATCTTTATGATTCAAAAGTATGAACTGCCAACCCAACTATAAAATCATTGACCATTAAACAACCAATTCTGATATTGAGATTCTGAACTTGAAACTAGAAATTGTCGTTTCTTTGATGACAGTCGCACAAGTTTTCAAGAGATGAGAGTGTGTATTATATAACCAGTTGCTCACGATTTGAGATATCACCACGGCACCTATTACTTGAACATTCTATTTCATTCCACATTTTGTTCCCCAAAGTTAGAAAGAACATAAGTCAACATAGTGATGGCACACTTTGCTTCAGATAAAAATGCATAAATATATGATTGTGTTGTATCGACGTGAAAACCTTGTTTCCTTGTTTCGACATGAAAACATGTTCATGTACCCAATTGAAAATGTTGGTGACTTCTCATTTTGAAAGAAGGAACCTGTCACATTAAACCGAACCTATCAATCCCAGAAGAAAAACTACGATGATATAAATAGCTATAGGTTAAACACATAACAAATCAATAATCCTTAAAATCTTGGAGACCAAAGCAGTTTCAAAATTTGCATAAGAGAGTACCAATATTCCTTGATTTATATGTTCCATGGCAGGAAACAGGTTGTCGTTATACTTGCATTACCAAATACAGAACACTGGGGCGCCTTAATGGTAAAGGCAGCCAAGACATTACCTTTTCAATTAAGTTACTGACAAGGTTTACCGACCCAAGAACTGTAGCTACTTGCTTGAGGTGAGACAGGTTAATGAATCAATAGTACAAGGCCAAGCAATTGAAAAGAAGTTGTTGAGGGGCGCTCTGTGTCCTTCTTAGTCATGTTCTAAGGCCAAAAAAATATTTTACATGCAGCAGAGTAATAAATGCTGCTGCGGTTGCACTGTGAGTTGTTGGATCTCGACTTGTTTGAGATCCAACAACCCACAGTACAGCCACCCCAGCATTTATTATTCTGCTGCATGTTGAATATTGTTCTCCATGTTCTACCTCTGGGACTTGTTGTTAGGTTTGGTTCTATCCTCTTTCCCAGTTAAGCGCAGTAACAGGGTCAATCGGATTGATATGGAATGGATGCATGCCTGCCTGGTAAAAACCCTCACGACTTCCCTGTTTGGTTTATCATCTAGGGTTTTAAAATTCCTCGCTATAAAAATGGTATGCATTACGCAACATATTGGTCACAAATTGTGGATACCATAGGTTGTGTTGATATGCTACTGTGCTTCGACAAACTTATGAGATGGATCTCCATTCATACCATTCTTTGTCTCTCCTAAGTTGGAAAATAATAGCTTGGGAGGAAAGTGAAAAAGGTTGTATTCTCAACAACAAAGGTTTATAGCATCCTTATCCTCTGGGAGGCTAGGAAGGTGTGGTTGATCCTAATGACTTTGGCGTTGGGAACAACAGAGAACATGATTTCCCTGAGGCAATGTTATTGACATGACCAAGGTGTTTCAAAGAAAAAATGACCTTTTCAGATAGTGTTTCTGACTTTTGTTCAATGTTCTTGTTTGGATTGCAGCTTGGATGTTGTGTGTCTTGTGAATCATGTACTCTCAACAGATGTTATTTTTACTTCGGTTATGCAACTGATCAAATTATGTTGGGCAAAGTGAGTCTATATTGCTAACATTTTATTGGCTGGGATTGATATTCTCACTGAAGTATAGGGGTTAAGATTTTTCTTTTCTAACATAAAAAATTAATTTGAGTTTTTTCCAAAAAAAAAAATGGATATCAATTTATATACATTTTTACAATTCTACTATCTAGAAAACCAAATTGCATATCTGATTTACCTGCACTATCAAAAAGATATATTCGATATCAATCAGGTACTTGTGTATTCAATATGTTTATAGGAATCTATCTACTTTGAAGACATAAATATTTGAAATACCAAACCAATTTGTTAAACATAGTAAAGGTGGAGTTCAATTGGAAAATTCACTTAGATAATCAAATCACAATTATTTCTCATGTTACGCTCGATTATTTCACCATACTGTAATGTTTCTAGTGAATTTATCCAAGTATATTCGTAATGTCAAGAATATCAATTTTAATGTCTTTACTCATATCTCGTCCTTCAAGAATAGGAGTAACTGAAAAAGAATCTTAGAAAATGCCTGTATAAGAAGCTAGTGCAAATCCAGATTAGCCTCAAGAATAGGAGCAAGAGAAAACCTTGAAGCAGACACCTCACCAAGAAGCCGGTTTAGAATCAGTTCAGCCTTTGAGAATAGGATAAGAGAAGATATGATGGAGGTGACAACTAAAATGATGTGGCACATGTATATAGAGAATTGTTTCAACAAACAACCTAATTATTCAGGGTAATATAAAATAACATGATTTATTAGTCCCTGCAAAGATTTGACAAATTTTCCCTGCTGTGCAAAATATTAATTGAATTATAAAAATAATTAAAAATATGAAATTGAAAAAAAAACAAAAACTTGCCACGTAGCCGCCCTATCACTCTTAAGCATCACTGCACACGAACTCACTGACAAACTGTATCATGACTGCAATTAATGGAAGCGACGCGCATTTATTTTCCATCCGTGCCAAAGTCACCCTATCTTCTTCATTCGTTTCGCCTTCCACTAGCCAGTTAGCGGAATTTCCACGAACGCTTCGCAGTGTTCAATAATACGTCCACCCACTCCTGAGATGTAAGCAAGGATAACAAAGAGGACCCAAACCAAAGAAGAGAACAACCAATGCAATCGATCTCTTATCTGAAGCCTGTCACAAAGGGGGCTTACGGTGGAGGCCTCTACGGAATGGAGAAGGATGCTAGACAACGACCCATGGATTACCAACTAAAATTAGAGCGCTAGTGCAATTGCCGAGAACGTTTCTTCGGAAAAGTGTAATTTCACAGTTCACAATGTATTTGAAAAATAATCATTATATGGTAAATATCAATTTTTTACATAAAAGAATTAAATTAAATATAGATGTGTTTTGGACTTAATTTTATTTATTTATAATTATTTTATTGCAAACATCACTTATCATAATTTATTATCGAAGGATTAAACCACAATGCATAAGCAAACTCTAGAGTTTACGAAGTTAATCCTCAAATGTGATTTTTATTTGGAGTGTACGACCGATAACACCTGGCCTGCGAATGATGTATCCCTCAGTACATTATTTATTAAGTTTGCTGTCATTTCATGTCCAGAGGTAGAAATGTAATGGCTTTCATTCAAGCCCATCGTCCTAATGACGTCATATATTCTATATTAAACACTATAATATACATATTTAATTTATTATCAAAGGATTAAACCACAATGCATAAGCAAACTCTAGAGTTTACGAAGTTAATCCTCAAATGTGATTTTAATTTGGAGTGTACGACCGATAACACCTGGCCTGTGAATGATGTATCCCTTAGTACATTATTTATTACAATATATGCTTATTTTAAAGAATTCGCCATGAGTCCTTGTTGAAATATTTCTTCGTATCTATGTTAACATAGCTTGCATTTTTTTAAAAACTTGAATCCACATTAAATGAAAAATCGATTTGGTAAATTGTCTTTTCAACCCAACCTTGTCACACCAAATACCATGATCCACTTGTATTTTTAGATATTGTCTACATTAATGCGAATAGTAACTAGCGCTACATATGGATGTGGTTTAATATCTCAAGTGCACCAATGATTTCCGTCAAGGAAGCTTTCTAGATACGGTGGCAGAGGAAGATGAAGGTGCTAAAGGAGAGAAGTTACATACAGTGAAGGTTATCAATCATTTTTCGATGTGAAGGAAGAGAGTTTTATTAGCTGTTTACTTTGGGTGTGAAGCTGGAGCAACAAGAACCGTAACGAGAACCACTTTGATTCTGAAGAGTGAAGGGTCTGAAGAAGGAGTGACAAGCGTGACTTTGATTATGAAGCAAACTTGACTTTGATTGTGAAGCAAGCCTGGGATCGACTCAGTTCTGCGTTAAAGGTATGTAAAAAGAAACCATTTATTATTTTCTGCAAACTAATAATAGTGTTATGTCTATGATTGTTATTATTGTTTATAAATTTACATAATTTTTTTATTTCTAGAGATTCTTGAAAGTAATAGCTCTTTGAAGTTCAAGAATCGAGTCTGTAAGTCAATTTATCCGAAATTAAAAGATTTTGTAAAATTCTCTTTTGAAGCTAACAGATCTTTATTATTATCTGTATGAAGCCATTGTTATTATTTATTATTATTGTGTGTACATGTTTTACATTCTGAAGGTTCAGGCCGTCATGCACAATGAAAGAGTACTTTTAGACTAAGATCTATTTTTCGCAACTTGAAGTGCCGAGAATTATAACCAGTTAGAGATGTTGGAGACTTTAAGATTACTCTTGGGAAGAAGATTTTTACATAATTCCATGATTGTCTACGCAAATGATTTTTGATTCCTGAAAGCGTACTGCAGAATTGAGACCAATTGATCTTTCTAACGTTCTAGGCACTCCAATATGTCTTTTTGGAAACTTAGATGCCGAGTTTGAAGTGGTCAGGAGGACATTTGAGTATCAACAGCTCATCTGGTCAGTAAAAATGCCAAGATTTAGGCTAATCGGTGATTTTAAGCTAATATTTAACCTACTGGAGCTGAGTTTTTAGGAGGATCAGAAAATTCAAACTTTTATTGCCAGGTTTTCAGTTTGTGTGCTATTAGACTTAAGATTTTAGTTATCATGAGCTTCAGCGTCGAGAAAACGAGCTATCAACGTTGTGGATCCAAATTAAAGTTTAAAAAATCGAAGTTCCATAGGAATAAGTTAGTGAGTAATTCCAACTTCCAAGGAAACTAATATATTTAAGGGGAAGCATTTAGGGTATGTTTAGAGAAGGACGACCTTTCTGATAGACGATGCCACAGTCGTCCATAGCTAGAAAGCTAGGAATAAATAGCGTGATATAAGACAGAATATGTACAGAGTTAGCTTGGGTGATACCTTCATGGTTGTAATAGGTTTAGCATATAAACTAAGCTCTCACGGCTACAATAGTTTCATTCTATTTGAACACCAACTTCGTAAATACATATAATGTTTTGATTTAATTATCCAAGTGTATTGGTATTTCATATGATGTATATTTTGCATACCCTACTTCTAGAGTCTATTTCCAATTATTTCCAGAGATCCTGTTTCGAATTAGTGGAGCTAGAGCTCGAACATCAGGACATACCTGTATCGGAAGATTGATTAAAGATGTCCACTATTATATCCACCGTTCAACTACTATTGTCTTGTTGTTAATCTGCATATCAGTGCCAGCACTACCGTTCAACTACTATTGTCTTGTTGTCAATATGCATATAAATGCCAGCACTAGTTTTTTGTTGGGTTTCTCCCTTTTGGATCCCATTGTTCGGTTTCGCTTCTTAGCACCACATTGCACATGCTCCTCAGCTACTCGGGCAACCTGGTTACACACACAATACAGGACAAAGCCAATACATGCCATGATAAACCTAGATTGCCTGTGGAATAACTGATTGTGAGAAGATTGAAAACGATCTCACTGTGCCTTAGTCAAATTTGTTTCTAAATGAAACGTAAGCGAAGCTTGGTCTAAGCCTATCCCCTGTATATCCAACGGTGCCAATTTTGAGTCCTTTCTCCAAGTATCTCATTTTATTTCATCTACAGTTTGACATTCCAGAGCAAACCTCTCTGTATACATTATACATAGTACATATATACATTCAGGGATTGCCTGCTTACTAGATGTATTTGTCAATTGGGGCGGTTCATTCTCTGTCCAAAATCTCTCATGGCTTATGATAAAATGGTTTTTGTTAACGCCATCCATTTATTATACAAAACCCATAACTAAATCTAAATTAAACTGAACGGCACTCATGTGACCGGGAAAAATAAACTATTTGAAGATGTTATTAGATCTTTGAAATAAAGCTATGCACAGCACAGCTTCTACCACTGCAATAGTGGGATTTTCCATCGGAGAAAGAGAGGGTAAAATGGGGAACGTAGAGTCCACATAAGAGGGTTAACTCATGGAGCTTGCCAAACCGAAAATAAAAAACCGAAATTCGTCTGAATTCTATGACATAGACCTTGGTCGGATGGTACCTAGTGGAGAGAGGCACACTGCATGACACACAATTCCTTGGGATTAGAACCGAGTTTGGTTTCTTACCAGCGAAAGTTGAAGCCCAAAACCTCCCACCAAGCAAGCGACCACATTTCGAAATTGGGTAAGACCTTCACACTTTGAAAATGATTCAGAGTTAATTTTATTTATTTATAATTATTTTGATTGTAAACATCACTTTTTTGAACTCATTTTTATTTATTTAATTGAGTTATTTTGTTTCATTTGAATCTGGTGGCTTCTTCTCTGCTCACTTCTATTAAGTTGGGTGCTCTCTACTTTCTGTCTGCAACCTTCGTCAAACTAGAATTGCTGACCTGTAAAAATTAATAAAAGCCTTAATACCATGTTGGGTTTTTTGAACACATGTGCACACTGCAGACAAGAAAACGAGGTAATTTTCACAGTAAACTCACTTTTAAACTTAACTCTACTCTATCTATAACAAAATAGGATGACCAACTAAAATGGCCATTACATACTTTAACAAAAGTTCTCTAAAATTTATATACATGCGTCTATGTTATTACACTCCACAGTTCTTCAATCTTAGTTTATCCTTGTAACTACAGTAGATTTCAAACAAAGGAAGGTGACGATTATAGCTGACAAAGCCCCTAAATGATCAACCCAGATATACAACCCTTTTACCCCTTAATGTTTTAAAAGTGAACAGAAATCCTTTTCTACTAGGCTCACAATTCAGTGCTTAAAAGATATGTAAAAGTGGCGCTGTCAAGAAAAAAAGCCCAGCTTTGTTCATTGGCATTTGAATAAAATAAACTTCAAGTATCAATTTGAACAATCCTTCTTGAATTTCAACACAAGTTTTTCAATCCATCTGCTTCGTCTGCAAGCATCTCCACATGGCCTTCTGTGACATTCAACAGACCTTGCTTAAAAACACAATGAAAATGAAACATATGAAGATGAATATAAAATTGAGGAGACGAGATGATGAAGGGCCGATCATAACCTGATAAGGATCGCAGACTAATAACTCTCCATGGATGCCAAAAGCGAGGCCCAGAGGACGACCTCCAACGTATGTCCAGTTCTCCACAAGAACATCAAGATTATCAAGAAAGGAGATTCGTTTGATCCACCCATCGCCACAACCGGTATACAGTCTGCCTTGAGAATCCAAAGCCAGATCTTCAGAGCTATACATTTAGCGATATCTTTATGCAGGAAAGGTTACAGGAAACACCTTGAGATTGACAAATAAAAATGGAAATAACACAAGCTTGTAGCAGATTCACATTACAAGCTTCAAGTATTATACAATTTACATTTCCTGGTGTGCCGGATATACGGTTTTCAAGTCTTGAAAACCATCTTGGACAAAGCTGCGCCCTGATCAAACCACGGGGAACAACAAACGAGTCCACGCGTGGGTTTCCAATAGAAATGAGACCAACAAATGAGTCCATGCAGAAATGAAACCACCATAAGAAGCTTCAGCACCAAAGGAGGCTGCACAATAGGTTCGATCCAGTAGGCAAGAAGAGCAGAGCCCAACTAGCCCGCGCAGGAGAGAGAGAAACACTGTTATAAAACTCCTTTAGACACATATCTCTCGATAACGCATGTGTCAAGCATGCACTAAGCTGGTCAAGTTCCGTGACATTTGTAGGCATAGGTTTTTAGGCTTGCACTAAACTCACCAGGGGACAAACACAAACTAGCCCACATAGGCGAGAGAGAAATGAAAATCGCTCGATAGCGCATGTGTCAAGCATGCATTAAGCTGGTCAAGTGCAGTGACATTTGTAAGTTTAAGTGTTTTAGGCTTGCACTAAACTCACCAGGGGACAAACACTTGGTTATAAATGGGGTTATTCCTCTTTGCCATGCGTAAAACTTTGATGAAGTGAGACTCCAAGAAAAGTCGAGCTTTATATATATATATATATATATATATATATTTTTATTGTTTTAAAATCAACTGAAAGAATTTTAAAATTTAGATAGGTAATAAATTTTAAAATTGAGATTTAACTCAAATTATAGTCATGTACTTAAAATTTAAAATCTCAAGGTGGTGAGAATGTTTTGCCATGATAAACCTAGATTGCCTGTGGAATAACTCATTGTGAGAAGATTGAAAACGGTCTCACCTATGCCAAGTGTTGATTTTTTGGCCAAAGTAGCAACGGATTGCCTGGCGACAAAATACACAGGATATTATCTACTCAGGCTGACTGAAAAATATTTGAAGGTTTTGCACCCATTGCTTGAACAGGAATTAAGTACTCACCTTGTGACCGGAAGATTGGCGACTGTAATGGATTTCTTACCACCAACAACATGGACATGGTTCCTGAAGGTCAACATATTCATAACCCCTAAAATCTATAAATGCATCGTCAAAATACGCCAAAAATCAGCCGATCCCTGCACATTCTTCATATATTATGAGCAGTTCCTTTTACAGGCAGTTGATTTCCTCCATGAAGAAAATCCATGCTCACCGACTAGCTTCCATGCGCAGATGAGGGGGCTGAGATTGTCAATGTTAGGCACTGGAGGCATTGGATCAATGTTAGGCAATGGGTCCTCTGCCTCTTCTATTTCCATTTCGGAGATTTCGTCTATATCCTCCTGCCATGAAATAATACACTCTGAAATCATACCATTCTGTCATGTAATGTTATTACAGTAACCTAGAGGTGTTAAGCCCTACCCTTTTCTCTGGAGCTCTTTTCTAGTAATCTCATACCAGAAGTAATCATATGCGTGAAAACACAACCCTTAGAAACAGATAAATACATACATAACTGACCTTGTTCTCAACTGACCTTGTACCTAGGTTACCTATGAAAATGAAAAATTAGTTGACTTTTAAACCTTAAGTAAAGATTGATAATATCTCAAAACATGGGAAATTGTTCCCTGCACAATATACATTTGTTTGAGGGAGGGTCATACCTTTATGTTAGACTCCTCGATTTCTGCCCAGATTTGGTGGGGTCACGATACAAATCTCGAGTTTCACTGTCATCCGAATTCAAAATAATTCAATTGGTAGGGTCACTATGATAGATTTCAAGGATCTTCAATCACCTTTTTAATATTATCGATAATTCATTGCTGTTAGATATTTTGGAGGAGCTATTTCTATGCATTTTAACTTTCCCACATGTACATGGGTTAAGAACATAATTTGACAAGGGTCATCATTGGTTAAATCAATAGGTTCAAATATGAGCCGAGACTTGTAACTTCTGAAAAGTGAATCTACTTCATTATAAAATGTGATTTCATATTCATCAATATGAGATAGGCAGTGAAACTTAGAGATTGTAAAATCAATATTTTGTACAATTACAAATTTCTCCATAACTTTAAAATTTAATCTTTCAAATTGATTCAACAACATACCCACCTTCAATGCTAATAGGGATCTTCATACTATTCTCCAAGATCAAATTGATTTCGCAATATATCAACCTTCAAAGCTGCTATTCTACATCTCATAGCCATGTTGTTAGTCGTCCCAATCCCAATGAAAAAACCTATAAAGAAAATGTAGAAATTAAACTACAAACAAATTGTCATAACCATATTGTTAGTCTTGCCAATCCTAATGAAAAAACCTGTAAAGAAAATGTAGAAATTAAACTACAAGCAAAATGTCTAAATGCTTCCTCACCATCGCATGCCATTTCAATATCTATGGAACTTATACATCTCAACGAAAGAATGTTTGAAGATTGATAAAAGTCTCAAAGACTTTTTCTCTTACAACTACATGAGACCGAATTTTTGGGATCCAATGTCAAAACTTTGGTGATCAAATATTATGATCAAAGTACTACTCAAACTTAAAACACCAAGTCCAACTTGTCTTTTAATGCACTTTGCATTAAATGCAATAAATAAAAAGAAAATTCGAATGTTCTACCTCAAATAATGAAACCATTCAAATGTTCTATATTAGATATGAAGCAATTGTGAACACCTAACTAAATTTTTCTAATAATTTAAAAAAAATATATATAACCAATTATACAAATTATAAACATTATTTTGGAGCAGGGACTAGCTGCTTTGCAGCTATTTTTCTTGTTGGATTTTCAACCAATAGTTAAAAGTTAGTTTTTAGTATTTTTAAGTTGTAGGCGTTGAAACGACGGAGACGTTGAGTAGTCACTGTAGCAAGATTCCTCTTCTTTGCGATGAATGGAATAATGCCACATGCTCAATTTCACTGTTTTGGGTTCTCGATTTAGGTTTGGCATGTTATCCTCATTCTTGTCATGTTTTTTTTGAGTTTATGAAATTCATTTAGTTTAAGCAATATCACTCGCAGCAGCAAAGGGCGTGAAGCGGCAGCGATAGCGATAGACGGGAAGAACCAAAGCAACAGCATCAATACAATGAGCAACAATGTCATGTTGATTCTAGATTTCTGCTTTCAATACACCCATCCCATTAGTCGTCGAATCCGGTAGCTTAAAATATGCTCTGTTTGTCTTTCCGGCACTTCGACACTGTGAGCAATGGTGGCCTCAATCTATTGGTGGTG
>LPNX010916224.1:72153-204980 GCA_001517045.1 Pseudotsuga menziesii | reverse complement strand
TAACCATTGTTACTAAACATAAGTAAGCATATGTGAGAAAAAGTACCATTGTTACTAAACATAAGCAAAAGCCTAAGCCTCTTACAAAAGAATCCTATTTTTTTTTCAGAAGAAAAAATACCAGTCTTTGTTATTCATAGGAATCAAAAGACATCATTTACATATACGTTTTTAACTGAGAGAATATAGCATCCCAGAACAACACATAGACATAAAATAAAGCCATACTGACAACTGTCATCCAGAAGTAAAAGTCTGATCATAGCAGACTTTTCTCATCATCCCTGAATAAATCAGGTCAGAATATGCTGAGAAATATCGAAGATGATCGTCAAACAGACATTCCTGAGCAAGACTTGCTGGCTGAAAGGTCTCATACATAACAGTTAAAGATAATCAATCATATGTTGTAAGTCAAAAGCTGAAATACAAGAGACTCAACAACACTAAAAAAGAACCAATTGGCCATGATTTATGACCATTCCATCCAGAATTTCAGAGAAAATACCACATCCCATATCCAATTTTAAGCCCTGTTTAGAGAGACCATCAGCCTACGAGTTGTGCTCATGGAATATATGCTTGAAAATCACCGGAGGGGCCAATTGAAGCATATTTCTTATATATTTACGCCAATGCATCAATGAAGGAACATCAAGTGCAGAAAGTCTGTTGAGCCAAGATATAATAACCATAGAGTCACCAAAAATCAGTTGCATGGGAAGACCCATCAACATGCCAACTTTAAGAACCGCCCAGAGAGCCAATAATTCCGCTCTAGTATTCGTGCTACATCCACATCCCATAGAGAAACTGAAGAAATGAGAATCATTTAAGTAGTTCACAAAACCTGAACCACCTATATTCTCTGCAGCAGCTCCATCGAAATAGCCACAAGGAAAGACCTTCAGACGTTTGGTACCAATATTCCGGGTTTTTTGTATTTTTATTGGAGCTGGGTAAGATTTTAAGAAACCTTCAACCTTGGAGATAAGAGCAAAGTAGGCAGGTTTCCTATTTTAAAAAATGCAGAGATTCCTATGGAGCCAGATACCCCAAAAGATAAATAATGGTAGATATCTAAAGGGAGCAGAACGCGCAAGGGAGTTAAACCAATATGCCAGAAGGGACGAGACAGAACTGAAGGTTGGAAAGGAGAATCCAAACTTTCTTGCAAAATGTGCATAAATTCCCATGGTTAAAGGGCAAACCAGAAAGAGATGATGTATATCCTCTTTGTCCCTTTCACACAGCACACAATGGCTTGGACCATTGAAACCTTTTTTCTGAAGCTGATCCCAAGTTAATATCCGACCGCTAGCCAATAGCCAAGTAAAACATGCTATTTTCATAGGTATATTAAGAGTCCACAGGATACCCAGAACCAGATCAATAAACTCAGATCAGATGTCAAAGAGAATACACTCATAACTTTTTGCAGCAGTTAAATGGCCCACGTAATTATTATGAGACCAAAGAAGAGTATTGCAGTGATCAGATAGTCAGATTCTGCCATATTCCAAACCCCTGACAAAATTATCCCACATAGTTTTCCACTCACCACTGAGATCAAGTTCTTCAGCCGAGAATCAGTAGCCCGAAGCATAGGGAGTATGATTCCTTGCTTGGGCTAGGGAGCTAATCCCATAATCTTCCAGATATTCTCTCAAATCTCTCAGCAGAATAAAGGAGGAGCCCATACCAACCACAGGGTCTGCGCCCAACCTGATAGCAGAGCCATTGCAAACATGCCAAAGAAGGCCCTTTCCAATCCATGGTAAGGTTGAGATAAAACCTCTCCAAATAATCGAGGCATTCCGAATTATTAAAGCTTCTTACCCGAAACCAGGAGTGCAGAGGCAAGTTTTTCAGATATTTAATAGAGATGAGTAGATGCCAAATGCCATTGCTGTTCAAAGCAAGCCAAAAAATTTTCATTCTCAAGGAAAGACTGAAGCTGGGCAGATGTTTTATTCCCCAACCACCAAGAGAAGTAGGCCTCGCCAGAATATGCCAATCAACTAAATGAAATTTTTTTATCTTTGAAGTATATCCCCATAGGAAAGAAAATATCAGCTTTCTGAGTTTATCTAGGATTGAGGATGGAATCGGAACCAGAGCCATTCAGTACACTGGAAGACTCGACAGCACAGATCGGATGAGGACTAAGCGACCACCAAGAGACAGGAACCAGTTTGTCCAATGGGAGATTCTCTTCTCAAATTTAGAAACAATCCAAAACCAATCCTTAACCAGATAACCTGATGGTTTGAGGAAATATCCAAGATAGTCAAATCCCTTATTAAGATAATCAAATCTATAAGGGAGGAGACTAGTAATTCTGCGAAGAATGGCCTCATCCAAATCATTATGAAGAAAACAAGATTTATTCATATTAATACACATACCGGAGGCTTCACAAAAAGTATCAAGGATAACTTTGAAGGCTATCCATTCCTCAAAAGTACCCAGACCAAATAAGATCACATCATCTACAAATAGTAAGTGAGTGAGAAAGAGCTGAGACGAGATCTTAATACCTTTGATTTTACCATTCCTTTTGGCATCTTCGATCAAAAGACTTAGGCCTTCAATAACCAGAATGAACAACAGGGGAGATAAAGGGAAGCCTTGCCTAATTCCACGGGAGGCCGAAAAAAAGGTAGAAGGAGAACCATTTACTAGGACAACAAAGTTGGCAGAAGAGAGACAACCCAAAATCCAATTTACCCCTACAAGAGGAACCCCAATTTGAATAAATATAAGATGGATACAGGTCCAATTAACACGATCAAAGGCTTTAGATAAGTCCAACTTAAGGATGAGAGCACATCTCTTGCAAGATTTGACAGTATGTAAAACTTCTTGCGTTATGGCTATAGGCTCAAGGATCTGGTGGTTCTTTAAAAATCCAAATTGATGAGGAGAAATGGAAGCATCTAAGAAGGGTTTAAGTCTCAGGGTCACAATTTTAGAGATCAACTTATAGCAGAGATTACAGAGAGAAATGGGGCGAAATTCAGCAAAGGAGACAGGCAGATCAACTTTAGGGATGAGAGCTAAGAAGGTGGAATTAAGTGTGGGAGACACTCTGCCCAGAATCCTAGAATTTTCTACCATATTGACAAGGAGAGGTCCCAGAAGATCAAGAAAAGTCAGGTAGAACTCAACAGGCCAGCCATCTGGGCCTGGTGCCTTATCTCTTTTAAATGTTTTAAGGGCCCTCTCAACTTCCAAAATTGTGATAGAACTAGTGAAAGCCTCATTCTCCCTAGCACTGATATAGGATGGAAAAAGACGAATAACCTTAAGCTGGGCAGCAAGGTTTGTTAGGTGATCATCTTCAAAAATATTCTTAAAGTAACGAATCCCAAAGGATTTGATACTATTATCATCCGAAACCCAAGAACCTGTTTCATCTTGCAAACTCCAGATGGCATTGTGATTTTTCCTGGCTGATGCCACCACATGAAAATACTTAGTATTGGCATCCCCATTAAGAGCCCAAGTAACCCTGCTTTGAAGTCTTGCTGAGTAAATCTCATGATCAAGCAGCTTTTGAAGATCAGCTTTGAGGGAGTTCAATCTTAGTTGCTGTTCCTCATTTAAAATAGCGGATTGAGAAGCATAAAGAAGAGAACTAATTTCCTCTTCCAAAAAAATAGACTTGTCCTTCATCTTAAGAGCTTCGACTTTAGTCCATGATTTGACTTTTCCTTTTAGGACCCGAAGTTTAAAAGAGAGTTCTTGCATAGCATCCATCGAGGTATCCGCACTAATAAGAGGCCATTCAGCTCGAATCATCTGGGTAAAATCCTCATTGTCTAACCAAGATTGATTAAACTTGAATGGATAAGCACAAGAGCTTTGATGATCCGACCAATCAAATAAAACGAGAAAGTGATCAGAAATCCCGCATCTATGAGCCCATACCCGATACCCAGGGAAAGAACAAATGAGCTGATCCGATAACAAAAAACGATCAAGTCTTTTAGAGATACCATCTTCCCTGTCATAACCCCCAATTTTCTGAAAAATTTAAAATTTTTAAAATTTCATATTATTAACGTAAATGCAGTTTAACTAATCATTTAATTAGTTATAAAATATCACATTCCTTAACTGAAATTTTCTGTTGGTTATGTTTAGTAGTAGAACAGTTCTTTTCAGTTTACTGACTTTGTTTTCTTTTCGTCCACAAGGTGAGACTGTCATGCAAAACTGGGCTTACTTAGCTTTCGAGCTAATGCAGAGAGTTTACTTGTTTTTATAGACTACAGGTAAGAGATTGTGGTGTTGCTTTTCGCAATTCTAAAGTATTTAATACAAGTTCGTCGTAAGAGAAAAAGTTCAATAAGAAAGTAAGAGTTAAACCATTCCAACGCTTGTTAAGGTATATTCAAGCTGGCTCTTTTCTAGCAGAAGTAAATTATGCTCTTATTGATTATGGAACTTCTTCATTTCTATTACAGTTGTAAAGTATAAAAAAATAGCTTACTGACTCTTTATAACGAAGTAAGAGTGGCAGAGTTATGAAATCTATAGTATGAATCCATTTGTAAACAAACACATTACATAGTCAAATGAAATCTGATAAGGGGTTTTATGTATTACTGTGAAGGTGTGGCCTTTCTTTGCCAAGTCCTAACTTATCATTAAGGATATTACCTTAAGCAAGCACTGTTGCCATATAGTAGTTACTACTCTCTTTTCTTTTTGTAACTTTGTACTACATGTTCTACTTTAATCATTCTAAATAAATCATTTAAGTATTTATGAGTAAAAGGACCTATGTCATGGCTTTCTACTTTAATATCCTCCTTTACGATCTTCTAAACTATACTATCAAGTAAAGGAAGTTAGCTTACAAAAGATAAAAATCATTTAATGACTCTATAATACCTTTCATAACCTTTGAGCTTTGAATTTAGACAAAAAGACTATTTGTTCCAAAAATGATTTTTACACTAGTGATAAAGTTGTTATTTTAAATGCAAGGGATGATCGTAAGGTTAGGAGTAAAAACCATAATTATGATCAATTGATCACTTAACTTGAATTATTATAATTCTATAGTCTTTATACTATTATCCCCTATACTTCCTTTATGAACTATGGCACTATATAATCTAGAGAAAAGGTTTATATAAAAACAGCGCCAAGGTAAACTATTATTTCCCTTTTGCTCTTATATATTATTAAATAACATTACAACCCTCCATACGTATATGTGCTAGGATAAACAATGGTTAAGGTTCCATATTAAGGAATACTTTTCAAAACACCAAACTTTATATGTTGAGGAGTCGTCATAAGGTTTATCATAATTTCGATGATTACCTAATTAGGGTTGAAAATAATGAATACTTTATCATTTGCATGCAGCATAAGGGTTTGATGGATCTCGCACGAGGACTATGAATAACCTTTGATTAAAAAGAATGATTGAGAATCATTCTTCCAGCAAGATGTTGATTATAACTATACACAAAACCCACTACTCGTTGAAATATTTACTGGCTATCGTGGTATTACCACAGCCATGTGCTGTGTTATTATAAGAGCTGTTTGACAAACCCTAACTTACATTACCTCATTCTCCTTCGGCTTCTGTCATTCCGCGATGGTGCTGGTGTATCCCTGCATTGCCTCCCCTCTGTAACGGTATCCTCCAGCTTGTCCTCTTATTGAGGCTCGTTCTCTACCTCCCAGTAGTGTCATTCCATACGTTGCTGTCGGTATCTAGTTGGTCGTTCTTCCCTCGTGTTTTCCTCTGCCATACTGGAATGAACCGAACCCTTGTCTGTGATAATCACCTCCCTCCGTGAGGTTCGAAGGTTTACCCTGCTGTATTTACAATTTGAGCATGGCTGTGCGTTAATCTTTTTTTTCCCTCCTTGCAGTAGGGTTACCTCCTTGCTCTGATGATCGTAATGCTATTACTAGAGGTCGTGTCTTCTCTAAAAGAACAGGTATGAATAATGTACTTCTTCCTTTTCTTTTTACTGTTCGTTCTTAAACTCAAGCTCATTATTCAGGTTACAGAGTTCTAATAAAAAGGTTTCCATTCGTTATTACAGGTCTTTGTTCTCCTTCTTGTGCGGCCTTTGGTATAAATATTTGGGCGGCAGCTGCAAGTCCTAGTAAGCCTGGTTACACCATGGCTCTTTCTCCTTGTAGGGTTACTTTGGAACTTTCAAGGGTTGGCATAAAGAATCCTGAACCCTTACAGCTTCAGTTTTATCTTGTTATACTGTTGGTTACTTGGATTTGGTAGAAGAAACCCCTGCGCTGTGCGAGGGTGTTTCAGCTGAGGCCGAGGTTGTAAATATTAGTTTTCCTTTTGTGATTAAGTGCTGTGTAAGAAGCTAGGATGTAAGCCTGACTGTGAAAGAGGTTACGACCTCGAATTCTTATCATTACTGTAATTTTGAATGTACAGGGTTTTCACCCTAAGTCTATAATATAAGATATTATACTGTTTTTCTTTTCCGTAACTCTTGGTTTGTATTACCGCATTTACTTTTTAATTCAAAAAACTGTGTAAAAATAACTAAGAAACAGGCTTATGACAGCCTTATTTCATTGATTTATAATACGGCTGTAAGTAAAATATTGTCTTGTCTTCACAGTTGTTGTTTTACTTGCATAAATTAGATTTATAGGGTTAAACCCTAATTTGGCAGTAAGAGAATAAGTACAACCTCTTCTTCTAAAATTCTTTGTTAAATTGTAAAGCTCTTTTTGTAACTGTGGGGTTATTAATTAAGTATTACAATAATGGTTAAGATCGATAGTCGAGCATTCTACCATTCTGCTATTTACTTACTACCAATTATGCACTTGATTGTTTTTCTATAGGTACTTTCTTTTATGAAGTTATTATCAGGACTTATGTACCTGAGTTATACATTGACGTACTTGTTATGTATAAATTGGTAAGTGTTAAATTGGGTTTATCTCCTTCAGTTATATAGGGTCTTCATATTTTGTTTTAATTTACTTTAACGATGTTCATAGGTATTGTCAAGTTACCTTGTAGTACAGAAAGTATATTTAGCTCAGGATTGTAATTTAAAACAATAAGGACATTACCTTAAGTTTAAAATAATAATATTTCTATATTGTATAACATAGAAGTAGATTATTATTATAAAATAACAATAATACTTATTATTATAATATACGATCTTATCTTTATTGAGAGTATTAGAATCTCCATATGTTTATCCTTTATTTATTTTACAGCACATAAAAAGATAGTATTCTACTATTTATTTCCTGTATTGTTATGCAATTACTTTATAGAGTTCTGTTAATATTTAGTTTGTCTGTTGAGTTAATATATTTACATATAAAAATCGAATAACACTGCTTAGGATCTATCTCGTATAATTATATATAGTAGCATTCATTTACCATCTAAGAAAAATAGGATAACAGCTTTGTAAACTATTCGAGCTTAGTCAAAAATTAAAAGGAAGATTAATAAATAAATTGACTACATCACTAAACATACATACAGACTAACATAGCTTGGTTTAACTGTAGAGTCTAAACCGTATTTAATTACTCCTACTTTCAGTGTTGTCATTTCAGCATATAGAAGTTAAATTCTTTAAACTGAAAGAAATAGTTGTAAGGTTTAAACCGCAAGTAAACCTAGTCTAACCTTTCTTAAATGCAAGTATTATATTCTTCTATGTGTTCTTTACAAATAAAAGAATCACTGAGAGTAAAATACTATACAAAGGAATAATTTTATCTATAAACACATGCTAATGTCAGTAAAACAAATATTTCTTCTGATGATGGGTAAAAGAAACAATCTACTATTCTACAATCTCATCATACTATCTTTTTATAATTTTACCTCTGTGCTGGAGTACGGTCTGGTAAACCCAGATGTGGAAAAACACAGTGGGTCTTTACTCTTCATCAAAGATTCTATTACCGATAAACTAAAAACAATTACATCACTAAACTAGTTAAATCTTTATATCATAACTATAAACATAACATTCAACCATTCATAGTTATCAAAACAAAGATAGTTAAGTGATAGAACCTGCTTAAGCTTTGGACAACAACAGCAATGGGAGGCCGTTCCTCCCTACCAACTCCTGGAGAGCGCTCAAACAACGACTCCTCAGGACCCTTGAGCTTGCTCTGGTCTCCCTGGCTGGAACTAGGTGCATCAATAGTCAAATACCAATCTTCAAACTCAATATTAATCCAGAACTTATCAGTAAGTTCTCCCAGCTAACAAGCTGTAATAACCAAGTTACTGTAGCATTCCTCTCAAAACAAATTCCTTACTGTTTTTCCCCCTTTCCTCAATGAATTTCCTGAATATCATTCACCTGAATGAATTCTCTTTGTAAAAAATTTGAGCATCCTCAACTCTATTCATTGAGTACTTTTAAAAGATTGCCTAAGTCTTTTTGGGTTAGTTGTCATTTAATGAGCCACCTGCTCTGATCCCACTTTCTTGGGGGATCATGACCCCAAATATAGGGAAGTTGCCACCTGCAACTTAGGAAGTGTTTGAGGATGCTGCCACTTGTCTTTTTCCCTCCACCTAGTTCCATCCACCAGTTTGACCAGTAACCTCTTTTTAACAGCTCTCCCATGCTGTTGTCTCCACAATTTATTTATTAATAATAAAATATTCTGAATTACATTCCACTTCTGTTGACTCTGATGAGTCATTAGTTCCTACTTAGCATTAAAGTTAACATAATGTCTCAGGAATATAACTAAAACAATTAACATTATTTTACAAAATTGGGGTATGTGACATACACACCCCCTTAAAATGTAACATCGTCCTCGATGTTACTTATTTTTCATCCTCTGCAACCTCTTGGAACAGATTTGGGTATGCTTCCCGCATCTTACTTTCCAGTTCCCAGGTAGCTTCTTCAGGACTAAGGTGCTTCCATTGCACCTTCAACTATCCAATTGTGCGGTTCCGCAGAGTAATTTCCCTCCTCCTGAGGATACAGTCCGGTTCCACTAGAACTTCTCCTTCTGGTTCCACCTGTACAACATTCCAATCAATCACATGAGTAGCATCATGAACATACTTTTTCATAACATAAATATGAAAAACATTATGCACTTTCAAGTTAGGTGGTAACGCTAGCTGATATGCAACTTGACCAATTCTGGATAAAATTTCAAACGGACCACAGTAACGTGGTGCTAGTTTTGCACAACTCCCCAGTCTTAGGGAGCTTTTCTTTGGTATTACCTTTATAAACACGTGCTCACCCACCTGGAACTCTTTGGGAGTTCTTTTCAAATCTGCTTGGCTCTTTTGCTGATCCTGTGCTACCTTCAAATTTTTCTGCACTTGTTTCACAATCTGTTCCATTTCCTTCAATAATTCTGTTCCTAACACTAATCTATCTACTGGATTATTCCAGGAGATAGGAGTGTTACATTTACGCCCATACATAATTTCAAATGGACTAAAATTAGCTGATGAGTGGTAGTTATTATTATATGCAAACTCTACTAGATGCAAATAGTCCTCCCACTTACCTGGCTGATCCTTAACATACATTCTTAACAGATATTCTAGCACCTGATTCACTCTTTCAGTCTGTCCGTTGAAAGTTGGGGGCTTTATTTTTTTAAACTCCCCGGAAATCTCTTCATATGGTTTGTACTTCTTCTTTCTGTCATACAACTCAGCCTCACTACTGTCACTAGTAGTGTAATAACTTCGTTGTTCCTTGAACCCTTCAGATGATGAACTGCTTTCAGCTTTAGCCAGCTTCATCTTTTTAGATCCTTTCTGATGGCTAACTTCCTCAGATTTGGATCTTTTTCTCCTCCCTTCAGTCTGAAATTTTTCCATCAAAATTTGGTTCAACTCTTCTTGAGTTTTCAAAATCCTTTCATTGTCCTTCTTGACCGATTCCATTTCAGTCTTCAAATCCTTTATAGTCTGCATCAGCTCTGAAGAGTGAGCAGTTACCTCTTCTAAAATAGGTTCTATGGACATCTGTCTTGTCTCGGTGTTTGGAGTCTCCTCCTCATCATATTCTCCTAGCTTCTCCATACCTGCCTGTTAAATTCAGAAAAAGAAATTTTCTGTCCTTTACATAAAACATAATATAGGTTGGTACATTATTTTACTGTTCTATGGAAACTAGTTGGGCCGCATCAAGGCCTAGTATTTGAACCATGCTCTGATACCACATGTCATAACCCCAAATTTTCTGAAAAATTTAAAATTTTTAAAATTTCATATTATTAATGTAAATGCAGTTTAACTAATAATTTAATTAGTTATAAAATATCACATTCCTTAACTGAAATTTTCTGTTGGTTATGTTTAGCAGTAGAACAGTTCTTTTCAGTTTACTGACTTTGTTTTCTTTTCGTCCACAAGGTGAGACTGTCATGCAAAACTGGGCTTACTTAGCTTTCGAGGTAATGCAGAGAGTTTACTTGTTTTTACAGATTACAGGTAAGAGATTGTGGTGCTGCTTTTCACAATTCTAAATTATTTAATACAAGTTCATCGTAAGAGAAAAAGTTCAATAAGAAAGTAAGAGTTAAACCATTCCAACGCTTGTTAAGGTATATTCAAGCTGGCTCTTTTCTAGCAGAAGTAAATTATGCTCTTGTTGATTATGGAACTTCTTCATTTCTATTACAGTTGTAAAGTATAAAAAAATATCTTCCTGACTCTTTATAATGAAGTAAGAGTGGCAGAGTTATGAAATCTATAGTATGAATCCATTTGTAAACAAACACATTACATAGTCAAATGAAATCTGATAAGGGGTTTTATGTATTACTGTGAAGGTGTGGCTTTTCTTTGCCAAGTCCTAACTTATCATTAAGGATATTACCTTAAGTAAGCCCAGTTTTGCATGACAGTCTCACCTTGTGGATGAAAAGAAAACAAAGTCAGTAAACTGAAAAGAACTGTTCTACTGCTAAACATAACCAACAGAAAATTTCAGTTAAGGAATGTGATATTTTATAACTAATTAAATGATTAGTTAAACTGCATTTACGTTAATAATATGAAATTTTAAAAATTTTAAAATTTTCAGAAAATTTGGGGTTATGACATTCCCCTATCCTACCATTCCGCCAAGTAGGGCGTGCACAGGATGGGGCCACATCCACTAAATGATGATCAGAGAAAAGCTTGGAGAAAAAAGGACCAGAGGATCCACCTACGCTTTAGAGCCCCAAATCTCTGAGGCATTTAGGGTTAAGTTCAGATCACCAGCCAGGATAATATTTGGCAGCGATAGAAGACCACCAGAAGCCACAACACTCCAGAAAGTATCTCGATTAAGGTAGGGGCCATAGCAATTAAGAATAGAAATCTTGAAGGAAGAGCCACGAATCGATGCTTTAAGTAGGATACCAGCAGCAGTATGGAAGGCTTTACATTTGAGCATCTTCGGGTTCCATCCAGAGAGAATTCCCCATGAAAGGCCTTTCGAGCTAAGGGCACGAAACTCCCATCCCGAACAGAGCTTGGAAAAGACAAATAAAGCAGGGTAAGAACTGGTCATAGTCTCTTGGAGGAGAACAACATCAGGTGAGAGCGAAGCAAGCAGATGATGGAGGCTTTTTTGCTTGGCCAAGCCCCCTAAGCCATGGACATTTAGAGTGAGAATACGCATTAGGAATCAATCAGCTGAGGGGTTGAAGCTCTAAGGACCCTTTGTGATGGAGAGGAGGGATTTCGTGCTGCAGCTTTAAGTCTTGAGGATAAAGGAGTATAAGGAGCCGGGACGAAGTCCTCAACATCAAGAGGAGATTTTTTCTTCTTCCTCCTTATAGTCACATTCTCAAATCTTATGGAGTCGAGAGGAAGGACTGAGGGGGAAAGTGGCGTCTTATCGGAAAAGATACTCAGATATTTTTGTAAAGATGGATCTGAAAAGGAAGGAGATGTAATAGGGCTCTGAGGAGGAGAACCCACGGGCGAAGGACCAGAAGTGACAAGTGGAGGGAAATCAGCCTCAGTGAAGAGAGGAGTGGGGGAATCACTAATCGGAGGATGAGATGGAACAGAAGAAGAACACGGAGTGACCACGAGGTTAGCTGCTTCCGAAACTCGAGAAGGAGGAAGGGGAAAGGGAAGAGTAGTAGTATCTAAGGTTGAAGGGGGGGGATTGGTAATCGGGACATCGCATCCAAGCAAAGGAGGACAGGAGCAAGGAGGAGAGATAACTAAAGGTTGAGGAGCAGTAGGGGACTTAGGAACATCACGATCAGCAACCGTAGAATCCAAGATAGCTAATTCAAGGTTCGAAGCATCATAAAAAATGGAACATGCATTACTAAGATGACCAATAGATGGGGCTAGAGGGATCGAAGTCAAACAAACCTGAGTATTCGCGTTCCCATGTAATGGAGAGGAGTTTGGAAGAGTCGCAGAAGGAGATCGCCATTCCGGGGAAGCTGAACTGATCCGAAAAGATGGACAGGCACGACGCAGATGGCCCGTTTCCCGGCAACAACTGCATTTGAAGGGGATGCCTTGATAATCCAGACGTTGTATAAACAAACGTTCCCGACAAAGAAGCTCGATTTCAGCTGGTAACCCTTTTGAAATATCCATCTCAACTAGGATTTTAGCCATCCTCTTATCGAAGGAATTCATAAAATCATCATCAAGCGCCACAAAGTGGCCTATTATGTTCCCGATTCCCTCCAATAAAGGTCGATTCCAGAGCAGAAATGGAAGCCCCGGTAGCAGAGCCCACAAATGTCGTTTTTGAACTCTTTCACGCGCGGGATCGAAATTAACATGCCAACGATCTAAAACCTGAGATCCTTTTCCCACTCTCCACAGGCGATTTAATACCTCTGTAGCATGTGCGTCTTCTAAAAAGACAAATACTATCCAACCCCGAACCAGTAGGCTAATAGCTGGAACGTAGGACAAGAAGGGCTTCCAATGATCAGTAGCCCAGGCAAACCAATCCTTTTTATCCATTGAGACGTATTCTAATATGCCTATTAGCGCACGGGAACACAACACTTCCACTCTGTCAAAATAGATATCACGCCCCACAACATATCACAGTCTCCCTTCCAGGATTTTGTGGGCCTTAGCTTTCCTACGACGTCGAAAGCGCACAGAAGCAAGATCAGTCGAAGGGTCGGGAGACCCATTATGATTCACCAACATATAGTCTAAAGGGAGATTCTCAAGATTGACTCACTAGTCAACCCAACCAACGAAACCAGAGAAAGAGACAAGAGAAAACTGCAACCATAACAGTGAATCCAAAAGCAAACCTAGTTAGGGTAAAGCAAGGGAGGAATCTGAGAGAACCAAACCCTAAACAAACCCAACAAAGAAGAAATAACAGCTCTTTTGGACAAAGAATCGGTGCGGAGAGAGACAGGGAAAAACCACTTATGTCACACAAAAAACCAGAAACAGCAGGGTTAGGGAGAATCCAGACCAAATCAAATCACAAACCCTGAAGACGAAAGCCCCCTACGGACAGAGAACGGCGAAGACGTGGGGGTCAACTAAAGCCAACGAGGCCGAGAAAGTCAGGAAAAAACCGCATGTGCTACAGAGTAACCCCGAACACAGCAGGGTTAAGTTTGAAACAAACCCTAATCATATCCACGATCCATGAAAGAGACAGCCACTAACGGACAGAGAATGGCTCGGACAAGGACAGGAAAACCCCCAAAAAACCAGAAAAACAGAATCTTCTTGAGGCCGAAAAAATCAAAGAACGACTCTAGAAAAGGTGACGGATCTAAAAAATACAGTCACCTGAGGACAGATGACACAGCCAAGACAAAGCCAACTTCTATGTACAATTCCCACTTCTTTTAGACTGGTTGGTACTAGTCCTCAACACGAGGATGGACTCCAGTCGTCGGCAACGGCTTAAAGAGAAGAACATGCCAAGCCAACAAATCAAAAAACAAGTGCAACGGGAGACCGAGACGAAGACAGAAAACCCAACAGACGAGGGACCAGATAGCCCATAGCACATAACAAAAAACCAAATCAGGGAATGGCCTGTTACCTATGTGAAAGCCAAGAAGGAATCCAGCGCCATGGCCAAGGGGAGGATGAAGCACTGTCTAGAGTTCGCCTTCCTGTTTTCTGCAATACCCAAACCCTCGACCTACCATTGAAACCCTCCCGCGCCACGGTTCCATCAAAAAGCAGTTTATACATGTAACGTGGAGGATAGTCTTCACTAACTAGGGGGAAAATTAAAATCCGCTTGATTTTTTACTAAATCCTATTAAAATTTGCAAAGACACTTTATATGTGGAGGTTTAAAATCAATGCTTTATGAAATCTAAAAGTTGTGAGAAAATCAATCTACTAATGAAACATAAATATGGTGTAATTCATGAAATAACAAAAACACTCATTACAACAACAAGCATATGTATATCAGTATTAAGCAGTTTATGTGGTGTATGACAAGTATTAATGCCACAATAATCCATAAATAATCATGGTTGACTCAGTCATCTTGACCATATTCCTTTATTAACAACTAGACTAATCATGGTTGATTCAGTCATCATGATCCTATTCCTTATTAACAACTCGACTTCGTGTGCATATCTTGATAACAATAGTAATAAGTTATTACTACCATAGCATTATAGATTCAATATTCAAGTGCATGTATTAAGGGGCATATGTAATTAATCAAATGATAAGTGAGTAAACAATATCATGCCATGTGTCATTAAGAACAGATTATTAAGCAATGTGCAAGGTCATAAACAAATATTTCCCATAAGTATTATTTAAGTATTATTTAGATTTACCATGAGCGTTTATCAAATATCAATATAAAATACTTGTGGAGGAGTATGTATATTAATCTATATTAACATGCAATATAATTAGCTCTTTGCATTTACATAATTTGTTTAACTATATATATACACATAAGTTAGTTGACCAAAGATTCATTCCATCTCAAGACAGCTTTGGAATAATATCATTACAGGATTTATGTATTTCGGCTATTTTCTCAAGCCTTTGGGCTATAGAGTCCGAGACTGGCCTTGGCTAATTAAAAAATTTGAACACAGAATCTCACATTGGGCCCACAAGCTTCTCTCCCTCGGGGGCCGTCTGAATCTTGTGCAAGTGGTTTTGATCAGTATACCTGTCTACTGGATGGGACTAGCCCCCATCCATGTCTCAATATTAAACAAGCTCATGAGTCTTGCCTTTGCTTTCCTCTAGGGCTCCTCGGATCAGAAGCGATGGTATCACTTGACCAACTGGCGAGTTCTTTCATGGCCTAAAGTTCATGGTGGCTGGGGTATCAAGCATTTACACTGGTTCAGTATAGCATTAAGATTGAAGAATTTATGGCTGGTACTCCAAAATGATGGTTTATGGCACCGTGTAATTATTAGTAAATATCTGAAGATGTGCATGGTTGAATCATGGCTTAGAGACAAAAATTTCCAGTCCTGTGGTGTATCTGCTATATGGAAAGGACTCCTACTCACTCTCCCGTGGCTTGGTAGACATCTTGCTTAGCAAGTTGGCAATGGTAAGAACGTTCTTCTCGGTATAGATCCAATTGTTGGTGTAACCAACTCCCTCACGATTCCACCAGGGCTTCATGAGTATTTGGCAGATTTGGATATTGTGACACTTGCATAGGCCCAGAATACCCTCTCGGATGCTCATAAATATTGGTATTCTGCTGAGGAACTCTGTCTTGGTGGTGACTGGAAGGATGCCTGGAATTCTTTCATGAGAGGACTGGAAACATGTGGCTTACGACTTGTCGATCAATTGGATGCCCTGACTTGGTCTTTCAAAAGATCTGATGGAACTGTGTCTGCCAAACTGATATATGACTGCATTATAAATGCATCTTCCCCACTGGTTGGCAACATACTTCTTGCTTTTGTATGGAACAACACTCTTCCCCAGAAAATATGCTATTTTATATGGCTGGTATTGCAGAACAAATTATTGACCTTGGACAACCTACAAAAATGTGGATGGTCAGGGCCTGGGTTTTGTATCCTCTGCAGAATGGATACATAAAGTATCGAACACCTCTTTTATTTTTTCCCTATTTGGAAAAATTTACTTTTTGTCCTCTTGGAACAACACCATTTGTCCCCTCCTCACCAGTCTGATAGTATTTGCTCCTTCTTGGGTTTGTGGACTGTCTCCTTCTCAAAGCATTCTGGATACTACTATCTCCCATTCCTCGCCATGTGGACATTATGGAAGGAAAGGAACTTATCTATCTTTGAAGGGAAAATTGTAACGATTATCAGTTTACTCCATCAGATCACATACTCCTCGTAGCTCTATTGCCCTACTGTCACCAGAGCCAAAAAATCTAGAGCTATAGGACCGGGACCTACTCTTGCTTACCCCTGTGGGTTTTTTGATGGTGCATCTGTCGACAGTACTGGTGGGGTTGGATTTTTTTTGCACCTGAATGAGACACACTCCTTCAAGTTTTCTTTGGGGGCTGGACTCAGCACCAATACTAGGGCAGAATTAATTGGGCTCTGGGCCCTACTGCATACTTCCCAAATGATGGGGTTACCCAAGCTCCAGATATTTGGCGACTCTACAGTCATCATCAATTGGGAAAAGGGTACTACTTCCCTCACACCACCTGAGCTTATCCATTGGTGTAGGGACACCAGGAAGATCTATTCACGCTTCCTTGAGCTATCCTTTTGCCATGTCTATCATGAACACAATCATACTATTGATCGCCTATCTAAAAAAGCCCTTTCTTATGCTCCGGGATCGGGATATTATTCTGAATTTTATGATGGTCATTTGACCACACAAGATAGGTTTATGCTCTTTTGAGCCCAGTTCTAGATCTCCTCTTTTATAGCACCTTGGTGATTGTAATGGAGCGGACTCTTTTAGATGGATGAGCTTATCTTTTTGGTTCACGGTGGATATGGTCATAAGGGACAATATCTTTATTACTGATGGGAAATGTATGCAGTTTTTGCTTTAGTCCCCACTCTGCTCGCTGGGGTTGTAACTCTTTCAGGTTTCTACAGTAATACATATCCACAGCTACATTGTCATGTATGTTACCCATATATTGGGAAGGCACATTAGATGCCCTTTGATTCAATATGAATATCAAGGACAGGCTTTTTTCTTCTGAAAAAAAAACGAAATTCAATAACGAATTGACAACGTAAGACTACTATAAGAAACTAACCCTAGATTATATTTTGTAGGAGGAAGTGTGAAAACCTAAGAAAAACCCTAGCATGAGCCCTACCTAACCTAGGGCATCTAGGGAGGATGACCTACCCAGAGAGGAGTGAATCATAGGTCAAAAACTATCATAGAAAAACTAATGAAAAACCCAAAGGAATATCACAAGAAGACGTCTCTCCACTTGCTAAGGTGACAAGAAGGCTTAAAATGACCTGTCCTAGGAGGAAATGAAGCACTAGGTAAACCACTTAGTGAAGAACATGCACTAAAAACCAGCAATCAAACAAAGAGAGAATAAGCCAGACCTCAATGTGCTCATGTTTATCCAACAAATTAGAACATCACCTTGCAAATAATTTCACCACAAAAAACTAAGAACAACATGCATAACCATAAAACTTACTTCCTCAATAGAGGCACACCACTCCATAGAAAACCCTACGCAGGGTAGAACAAATGCATAGCGTATTATCCCATAAGCTATGATTTACAAATGAAAGTGAGGAGATCTATTTATATGATCTCACACTCACTTTTTAAAATAAAATCCAGGTCGACATGCCTTAAAACAAGTAGATTAAATGTCAACTTAAAATTAAAAGAAAATAATAATAAAATGTAGACTAAGGTAGGGTACTTGGGGTATTTGCATCCCGAGGTGCCAAAACATGCTCAAATAAGTGAAGCGCTTTGAACAAAAGGCTAGAGTGTGTTGGAGGGAGGGCGTTATACCCCATTTAATGCCTAGAATATTGTAAACTCCCTCAACAACCTCCTCAAAGATGGAAATGACCTTGCATGGAGGATGCCTTCGTTTGAGGAATGAAGGCTAGGGAGAGCAAGGACCCACTCACGACCCACTAACTAAAGGGCCATGAGGGTGTATGAAGTGGTTGTGATAGAAGAATAGTGTCTCATGGCTGAAGCAGAGGCCACCAGAGCATGTAAGAAGGGAATGGACCCATGAGATCCAGTAGTCAACCTTTAGGGACCCCAGACATCAAACCTGCGGTTAAAAACCTCTTTAAAAGGGAAGTCAGTAATTCCATTAAACCATAGAACTCTTAAAAGAGGACCAAAGGGTCCAACCATGACCGCCATCACTCAATAACACCCCTCTTGGTTGAAAAATTTGGTCTTCTCTCCCTAGGGTATACCTGAAGGTGCGATGGGTACAAGTGTAGCGTAACACTGTCTCCAACTGTAGGATGAGTGCTCTTCTCAGGAGTGCTCAAGAACCTATGAATAGACCTACAAACATACCAAATTCCCAAGAGATTAAAATCATCTATAGGTAGACATTTTCATCCTTCCTTATTCACAAAATGAGGGAAACACACCGAGAACAATGAAAACTAACTGGACATCAAATGCAATGCACAAAAATATGCCTAATGCAATTAACCATACCTACTCTAAACATGGTAATCAAAATAGGTTAAGTGAAATCATACCCCCAATGTAACCATGTAAGTAAACAATTCATACCTATCATCTTACCTTTTTCCTTTAGTGTAGTCCAAGACAATACCTTATTGATGATATCTTGAATTGGTACTAGGATATTTATCTTGATGAGTGTAGGAAACTTGACCTTCTTAAAAACTTGGAAAAATTGAAACTGGTGCCATGGAGAAGCATCAATTTCACAAGCTTTGTATATCCATTCTTCTATTGGACTTATGTATGGGATACCTCCATCATACATATCTTCAGAAAATGTTTGCTTGAAACCCACCTGTGAATCCTGAACTTGGGAGGCTATCCGTGGAGTTGGACTTTGCAAACATTCACATGTGAGCCACAACTTGTCTCTGCATTTACTTGAGCTTTTCTTTGTACATACAAGTATATTGCTTATCTTTTCCTCAATCATGTTAGTAACACCAATAATCCTTGAAATTTTGAAATTGTCAACAATATAATCCATACCTTAATGCTTCAAGTGAAAATATAAACAATAAATATTATGATGCCGAGGGATTGAAATGATACCTGTCCACCTACCTTCCTCGGTCTCGTTGATATGCATTATTAAGGGCTTGTTGATGTACATTAGAGCAGGTCAAACAACTTCGTCTATGCTGCTTGAGGGACACAACTGAGAGTGATAACCTAGGCTCATCATATGTTGAACATCTGCAAAGAAATCCTATGTGCAACCAGCTTCACTGCTGTAGGATGAGTATGATGGTGACATCATGGAAGAATAACCAAATATACGAGGTTCCAAGTCTTCGAAATTTTCATCATAATGGCCCATTTGCACATAACAACTATCTGCAAAGTCTTGTGCTGTTCCATTTTCAATTATGGTGGAAAAAGGATTGAGCCACCCTTCATCATTAGTGTCATAAGGGGAAGGAATGATCATATCTCTTTCAAAAGGGTCCTCATAAGTTAGTCTTCAACATCCCTACTAGAGGTGATTAAGAGTTCCTCATCCCAAATAGTGTCAAGTTCTGGATCTTCCCAAGTAACTTCATCAAGCTGCTCTTTCTCACTGCAATGTATGGAGACAATGCTACCTGGTCACAAGGAATCATATAAAGGTGGACCCATAAATGTCCAATAACCATCGTCCTCAAAATTCCTGTCATTATGTTCCCAGAGATCTAGTATGTCATAAGTATCTTCTGTATGTTGGAAGGGAGGACTCATCCATCTTTATGTTCCCCAGCTTCTTCAATTGGGACTTCCGGATCGTCATATATGCGACCATCATCATATTCATCTACTTAGGAAGTTTCATCTATAGTTCTTAAGATATCGCCAGTTAGACATTGAACAATGGTTGCTTCGACTCGATATTTTCTTTGGGATTCCTTACCAAACAAGTCCTTCACATGCTTGACACGAGGTATCCATTCGTCATGGCGCCCTGAATCCCAGCGGTTATAGAACGTTTCCACCAATTCTGAAAATGACGATATCATTTCTTTATCTAGGCCCACAAACCAAGCGAGAGCCTTTCCTCCCAGGTGAAGGAAAAATGATTGCATGTAAACATATTCTTCTTCTTTAATACCATATTCTAAAGCCATAGTCATAAACCATTCCACATGATATGTGGCATTATCATGGTCTCCCTTGACGGCATGCCAAAATACCTTGGGTAATTCATTTGAATATCTTGTGAAAGTTGAAAAATCAATAGGAGCAAAACCAATTTATATTTCTGTAGCAGTCGGATTATCATGATCTTCAAACTCGAATGGAATATCATCTATGGTTCCTTCTCTTGCATCATCTTGACTCTAGCTTTTTCCCATAGTTTCTTCCCATATTTTGTCGATCATGGCCTTTCTTTCTTCTTCATCGACACCGTAATCCTAATCCATGTTGAATGAATTAATGAACTGTCTGAGTGAAGAAAACTTTTGCGAGGAAAACCCTCATACCAATTTCTGACAGGAAAATTGTCCTCTAGGTGAAGAGATAACATAAATAGCCTCATCCTGATGTCTTCATGCACGATGTTACTTTCCCAGATGAATTGCATGAAGGCTTGCACATGGGGTACTGCATGGTTCTTATACTATTGGAACAATGGGAAAAGTGCCTTACCATGATATTGAGTGGCATACTTATGTGGAAAACCTGCAATGCGTGAGAAGTCCAATATGTCCATCCACAATTCATAATTGGATGCCATCTCATCAGGATTCCCTTTCTTTATAGAGTGATTCTTTTATTTTCCTTTGATTGGAGTCACCAGGAGAAAATTGCCAGGTTAGTTAAGAAAATCTCACGAAACTACTAAATGAAACAATGGCGTACTTGATAGATGGGATAGGCTGAGCTCTTTGTGGAGATGCTAGGTAATCCTGTAGGTTAATCCTTTCAAAAAAAAATGTATGCAATCATATACAACTAAGGACTTCAATACTTACCAAAATGTTGTTTCTTGCATGGATATATCACCTCAATGAATTTGAGTTACCTGAAAACGACGCCAAAATGTTGCCAGATGAAATGGTAGTCCAAGCCACTGGTAAGCATATGCAAGACAAGTTACCACTATCACCTTAGTCACTTATCCATAACTTCTTTGGAAGTCCAATCCTCCTAGGGGGAAACCCTATTAGACCCTACAAAGACACTTAAACAAAGTATTCTTTGTCGAGGTTTAAGATCAGTGCCTAATGGAGTCTAAAAGTTGTGAGAAAATCAATGTACTAATGAAACAAAAGTAGGGTGTAATTCATCAACAACAAAAGCACCAATTAAAACAACAAGCATATGTATGTCAGTATCAAGCAGTTTAAGTGGTGTATGACAAGTATTAATGTCGTAGTAACCCATAAATAATCATGGTTGACTCAGTCATCATGATCCTATTCCTTAATTAACAACTCGACTTCGTGTGCATATCTTGATAAATGCAGTAGTATTGGCAACAATAGTAATAAGTTATCATTCACAATCATAGCATTATAGATTCAATATTCAAGTGCATGTGATAAGGGGCATATGTAATTAATTCAATGATAAGTGAGTAAAAAATATCATGCCATGTGTCACTAAGAACCGATTATTTGGAAATGTGCAAGGTCATAAACAAATATTACCCACAAGTATTATTTAGAGTTACCATGAGCGTTTATCAAATATCAATATAAAATAGTAGTGGAGGAGTATGTATATTAATCTATATTAACATGCAATATAATTATGTCTTTTCGTTCACATAATTTGTTTATATATATATATATGCACATATAATTTAGAGCACCAAAGATTCCTTCCGCCGCAATACAACAATGGAATAATATCACTCCTAAACAAAATTCAATAACAAATTGACAATGTATGTAAGCAATGAGTGCAATTATGATCTTTATGCACAACCAGTTTTACAGCAACAATAACAATAAAATTATTTTAAACCATAGCAACACTAAACGTCATGACAATAATCCATCTATCTAGGTGTTTGTATTGGCATTTATGCAGAGCGCACATTGGATGGCTGCACACAATTGGGTTTGGGTAAGGAGGTGGAGCTGCGGGTCGATGCGAGCGGAGAGGAGGAAGAGCAGCCAAGGATCTTAATAAGTGTCTCAATGATAGGGAAGGAGAGGATAGAAGCAGGTGTTAGGGTAGGCTGCGGGTGGAGGTTACCATATTTCTACGCCAGTCCAGGGATAGGAAAAGGTAGACGCAGGATGAATGGAGAGTGCGAAGGTTTAGAGTGATGTAGTGGGAGGGAAAGGCAACGAGAGAGGAAGAAGAGGATGCCACAGTCAGCAGTAGCAAACTCGATGATAAGCACATGAAGAAGAGGATGAGATGATCGAAGGGTTCTACTAGCGAAGGTGGAGAAGGGTGTTAGAAGGTGGATGGTAAAGGCCGAGGGACGGAGGCCCTAGGTTGCAGATGCGAGCAGACACAACATATATGGAGAGGTAGTGAGAGTATGGGGGTCACATGGAAGATTGCACGGGAGTGAAGTGTGAAGACACAAAATGTGAGGCTAGGAAAAGTGCCAGGGCTAGCGAGGGTTTGGAATGTGGATGTAAGTCCCCGACCCTCAGACTGATGAAGAGGATGCTCCCGATGCTACTATCGATCCGGGTAATCTAGCCCCATGAACATGTTAATCTAAAAATGCATTGAATAATGAAGCATACACAGATGCAAATTCCTAATCATCAATAAGTAAAGAGTGGAAGCAATCACATACATTCAACACATTTCAACATTGTTCATATTGTCCTCCGTAAATCAATTACAGTTGTAGGAGTTATAAAGCACAATAAAACTTATCTTGAATTGAAGCTTGATGCCTCCTGCAACCAGCTATGTCGCAGCACCGTTCCACCCAGCCATATACCAATATGCTCATCCATCTCTCAGCAACGCTGTCACCCCTGAGCTGGGCATGATTCCACAAGGAACAAGGGAACAACAGGCTTACATGCAGCAAAACCACACACCCATAGTCAAGCCAACTCACAGTAGGGTTTCACAGACAACGTGGGGGTTCCTTGGACTTACCCAGCCAAGCCAACCAATCAAATCCCAACTCAGTCACCCATCTAACAGCTAGGTTCCTTGGACTTACTCAACCAAGCAAACCAATTAACAGATGGGTTTCCTGGACTTACTCAGCCAAGCCAACACAAGGATGTACATAACCAAAAAATGCACATGCAGGGCATGAAAGGAAATGTTTTTCAACCAAAATAATTCAGTGAAAAGGAAAACAAACCTTTGAAGGCAAACACGGTTTCACAAATCACCCACGGTAATTTCAAGGGACAAAACAGCCACAATAAATCCCCAAATCACAGATCTAAACTCAGAAAACGTTTATGGGAAACATGGGAGCAAAAACGACCTACCCAAACTTCCAAATCGAGAAGACTTGGCTCCGTAACCATTGAGGAACCTAAATAGACGAATTCTAGGCATGGAAAAATGAGGAAAACCACAAAATCGTGGAGGAAAAATGCCTAGCAAACTCAGCCGTGTGAAAAAAGGGAAAAACGTCCCCTTAAACCCCCAAAATCGTGGGTCTCTTCTCCCATCCATTGAACACAACAAAATCAGGTTTCCCAGCCATGGCAACGAGATTTAACTGCATAAAATTGTGAGGGAAGGAGTTCATCAAGCTTCACTTACGTGAGAGTGCCCAACCTCCATGGGAATGGTGAAAAATGAAAGGGTGTGTGTGAGTCATAGCTTGGGCATGATTTTCCAAGCATTTACTTTCCCAACAAGTCAAGTACACACTTTTCCAAAATGGGTGGCTCCCCAAATTCGAATTTGAATCCCATATTCTTCCCATACCCATGCATTAATTTCTCAACCACTGCCTAAATGACTGGGCACAAATGACAAAAAGGGTAGTTGACAACTTTATGGGTTTTCCCATTGACATTTGGCTCTTCTCCATTGGCCCAAAGGTTTAAATGGTTTCCCCCCCTTATCCTTGTGAGATCATGCCCCTTCTCTTCAACGATCCCATTGACATAGCTGACTCTAGTACATTTTATTAATTGCATAGTTACATGATGTAAAATTATAATGTGCCTAGCTAGCACAAAACACCATCGGAATCTAATTTACTTGTCGAACTACAACATGCTAAATCGATGGTGGGGATTTTTTCTTGAGCTCCACACCACGATTAAATACAATATTTACATCATATACTTTAAATGCAAATGGGGTCAAAACCAGGGTGTTACAGTGGACTTAACCCTGTCCTAAAAAAAATTACTAGAAAGTGTCCTAACAATTAGCCTAAACTAACTAAGGAAAAAAACCTAATATAACACTAAATTAAACTAAATACTAATCAAAAAGTAAGTTGGGCTAACCTAATAGTACTCTAATAAACTAACCCTGTATTAGATTTTGTAGGAAGAAGTGCAAAAACCTAAGAAAACCTTAGTGCGAGCCTTACCTAAATTAGGGAATATAGGGAGGATGACCTACCAAGAGAGGAAGGAATCATAGGTTAGAAACTATCCTAGAATAACCAAGGAAAAACCCAGAGGACTCTCACAATAATATGTCTCTCTACTTGTTAAGGTTACAAGAAGGCCATAATTGAGCTGTCCTAGGAGGAAATGCAGCACTAGGGAAACCACTTAGTCAAGAACATGCACTAAAAGCCAACAACCAAACAAAGAGATAAGAATCCATACCTCAATGTGCTCATGTTTATCCAACAAATCAGAACATCACCTTGCAAAGAATTTCACCATAGAAAACCAAGAACAACTTGCATAACCAGAAAACTTCCTTCCTCAAGAGAGGCACATCACTCCATAGAAAACCCTAGGTAGGGTAGAACAGATGCAGAGTGTATTATTCCATAAGTTCTGATTTACAAATGAAAGTGAGGAGATCTATTTACATGAACTCACACTCACTTTTTCAAGTAAAATCAAGGCCGATATGCCTTAAAACAAGTAAATTAAATGTCAACTTAAAATTAAAATAAAATAGTAATAAAATATAGACTAAGGTAGGATACTTGGAGTATTTTCATCCCCAGGTGCCAAAACATGTTCAAATAAATGAATCGATCCGATCGAAAGGTCGAAGTAGGATGGAGGGAGGGAATTATGCTCCATCTAACCCCTAGAATACTGTAAAATCCCTCAAAACCCTCCTCAAAATGGAAATGACCCTTCTAACTAGGTTATGTGGATAAGATTTGGATCTACCTACTGAATAGCTAACTAGGAGTGTCTAGATCACTACATGGGAGCCACTAGTCTAACTCATGATGTTTAAATAAGTTCAACGGTTAATTAAACTAGTTAAACCAGTTAAACTGATGAGGTAGGTGGAAAACAGCACCACTTCACCATGTATCCATGCAAAACTGGCGCTAGACTAATTGAGAGTGATCCAACTGAATGTAATTGGAGACTAAGTTAGCATAACTGCTTACCAACCATGACCAACTGATGGAGGCTGTCGATGGCACTCAGAGTGGCTCCTATAATGTGGGGATTGGTCCCAGAGGCACATAAACTCATGCATGAACAAGCAGTACGTGGCAGTTAACCTCTATATGAGTTCCCCACACTCTATTACAGTAATAATGTCCCCCTAAGCTAGGAAAAATAATCAAATAGACTATATGTTGACAAGGGAGGATTATATAATCCTAACACCTCTTTCTAGCTCCATTTGTTGATTCCCGAGGTGTAATTTTGGAAATTTACAAGGCAACAACAAGAAGGATAAATCTCAATCTGAAAGGCTTCAAACAACCCTGTGCAAGGATGGTTCTATACCCAAATTTTTTGGTGTGACTAAATCCTACCAATATGAGGCCTTTGATGTTAGTGTATGGGTAGATCCAAATGTATCTCTCTTCCTGTTGGGATATCTAGAAGATCTGTGGTGAAATTACAAATGATGTTAATTTTAAAACTAAACTACTTGAGTATGCTAAACCTAGGAAATGTGATTGGAAATAGAAGAACAATAAGATCTAAGGTGTTTGATAAATGTTATACCAATCGATAAACATATCAATTATATCTAACATTATTAGATTCAAATAAAACAAGACAATGAAAAATGGGTTATTTTATTTAAAGAATTGAAACATAAGATTGTTTTGTAAATGGTAGGCCAATTAACAAATTAGAATTAAAATGAAGATGGTTGTTTAACAATTACATAAATAAATGATATGAATCAAATAAATAAATATATTCAAAACATAACTTACACATAAACTGAGTGATGATAAATCAACACATAGATCAATGTATTTAATAAGCATACAACATGAAATAGAGTTATCCAGTGGTTAAAAGAGAAACCAGAATTGATCAGATAAATTTGACAAATATCACAAAATAAAGGTCAAGAGAAACTGACTGAATTTTATTTAGATTGCAAAAAATTACAACTCCTCAAAATAGAAATCATCTCCAGTTCTCCCCTTGGTGGTTTTATTCCCCCCTTGTCCCCCCTTTTCATTGATATCCAAGGCCCTTTAAATAATAATTACAAAAAATACAAAGGGGAAAATCTCCCACAGAAGTAGGGATTACAAAATATTGTTTTAAGATTTTCCAAGGACAGATTCCCACTTGGTAAATACATCCAACAAATTGTCAGCGTCTTGATATTGTGCATGCTCGAGTTGTAACTAGGAATGAGGAGTTGGCATGGAGTGATTCTTCTTCAACATCACTATCTATCATATGATGCATAGAAACGTGTGGTACTGGACATTCAACCTTTTGATTCCTAACTAGAGGGGTTGAAGCTGTTGCTTGTGTTTCAACCACCAATCTCATTAATGCTAGGCTCTTCTTCATTTCTGTAGTTGATTTCATGAGAGCTTTGAGAATATCTAATGGTTTAGGTTTTGGAGGATCCTCAACAATGGCTTCTCCATGGTCATATGTTTGATAAGTTAACATCAAAGGAGTGTTGGCTTGTGCTTTCTGGGCTTATTTCTCCACTGACTGTTTCTAAGTCCTTTCCTCAACCGAAAATTCAATCTTCATGTGGTGCAACACCTTGGTCTTGTGCTCTTGTTGATATTGGAATATAAAATTCTTCTCTTCTAGAGAATAAGTCCTGTTCAAAACTTTAGAGAAGGAATTAGCACCTTGATAAATGGAATCATCAAGAAAAGTTTGATGAACATAGGTAGTATTTATATGCTCCTATGTGAAATGATTAGATAAAAATTATTTTTAATCGTGCATCCTCTTGGGAGCCTCTCCAAGCTTCAGAGTGGTAATCCTTTTCCCAAGAAATATTGCATGTGTAGAATTTTGAATCACCACAGATATGAGGTTAAGGGGGAACCTGGGCCACCCTTTCCTTTGATCTATAGTCAGTTTTTGAAATACACCATCAATCATTGTTTGGAAATATATTTATTCCAACACCATTCTTTCAGGTACAATACTAGGAAATAAGTGGGTTTTGTTGTTGCCCCAAATTCTGATGTAGGAGAAATATTCTCCCACATACCAATCTCCCATTATAGAAATTAGTGCCTTAGCTTGGGTTGAAAAAATAGGAGCATCCTCCTTGAAGGTCTTCCCATAGATGGAACCCATGAAGTGAACACATATGTCATAAATAATAGGTATGAAGTTATCTTCCGATAATGCAGAACAATAGATGTGGATTGGAGGTCCAACCCTTTTCCAATTCCACCCCATGGTAGGGAAAGGAAAAGATGAGCAGGAGAAATACATAATATAAGCAAAGAGGTAAAATGTTAGCTTCCTTGAAGAAGGAGTATTTTGGTATTTCTCTATTTCTTCCTTCAATACCATTGACAAAATCTGGGCCCAATTGAAAGACTCTCCTGTGGTCAAAACATGATGGGATAACGGTGCCCTTTTGACATTCAAGACTCTACAATTCGGTAGTCCATATATTCTACATAACATGGCTTCCATCAAAGAGAAGGGATCCCTAAACCAAAAGATTGGGTAAAGTTTATCAACTTTGGGTGAAAAGATAGCAGGGTTTTTCATCCAGGATTTAAGCATTTCCTTGAAATTATACCAGGTCGCAGAGGACTCCATGAATTGGTTATTAAGAAACTGTTCAGGTTGTTTAAGCACGTAGGCTCTAGAAAATACCTCAGGTCGAAAATAGGCCAATTAGGTTTCAGCCTTTTCATTAAAGGAACCATCTTGCAGGTTGGTGTGGTTAATAATCCACTTGACTGCATCAGCGTAAGGAATTAGAGAGGGCCTATCTGCTATGGCATGGAGATGGGACTTACTGATGTTTATAAAGGCTACCTAGTCATGTTGAATCTCCAAGAAATCATCATTATCGAATGTGGAGTAAATTCATGACCAATCGAGGTGGTAGGTTTTAGAAACCCTTCCATTTGTATCAGAGAAGATACCACTATTTGGGTCCTTGTTTTTTAATTAATTTAGGGTTGTTCTGGACTTGGGGTTTCTTGCCATGGTTGGAAGAAAACAAACAAATTCTGATAAAATGAAAAAAAAACAATTAATCAAACTGAATTTAGTTTCCGAATTTGTGCAAATGATTAGTGAAAGGATTGAAAAACCTACCAATAAATCGATGGAAAAAAATAAATCCGTTGACAAGGTAAAAAATCGCAGTAAAATTGTTCACCAAGGGTAAAATTAAAAGTTTAAAAACAATGTAAAGATAGTAAAATTTTGAAATATTTAACAAAATATTAATGGCGAAACCAATATGGATTGCAGATTTAAAAGAAAACAATGGTTAAGATTAAAACGAGGAAAGTAGAAAAGAAGATTGCAGAAGTAATTTTTAAAATATTGATTTTGGTTTCCGCTATCCACAATATGCATTACGGGTTGCAGAATTACGGAAGTGAAAATTCCCACTTAAAATAGTTTATTGTTTATGCAATCCGCAATCTCCATTGTGGGTTGCAGAATTGTTGAAGTGTAACTTTTGATTTGTTTACTTTGGTTTTTGATTTCCGCAATCCGCATTGTGGGTTGTGGAAATGCAGAACCGAGAATTCATTTTTTATTGAACAAATTCTTTTTGACATCCACAATTTGGATTGTGGGTTGCAAAAAGAAGAAATTCAAAACTTAAAAAATTTGGACATCTGGAATCCGCATTGTGGATTGTGGATTGCGGAAAAAACACGTTTCAAAGAAAAACTGTGTTTTCCGCAATTCACAAAATGCATAAAAACAAGACTTTTTAGTAAATTTTATTAAATCCAAAGCATGAAAAGGCAAAGGGATAAATACAACAATTATGGAACCCCACAAACAAGATAATGAAATTCGAAATTCCCTTCATAATAGGTAAGTGTGGTTCCCATTTTTTCAATTAAAATGGGGTTTGTTGTTCCTACAACATGTTCCTTGTCAATGATGTCACATAGTAGGGCCACATAGTTGATGTAAGGTTTTGGTCTTTTGCTTTATCTATGCATCCCTTCTTGAGTGTCATACCTTTCTCGTGCCCATGTTGGTTTCCTCTTGTGGGAGTCCATCTCGCAAAGTGTCTCTACATTATCTTGTGGTCCTTCCATGTCATGATATTCATGGTCTTATAGAATGTGTTGATGCTGCAACTATTCCCCAATTTTTTTTTACATTTTTTAGGACCCCCTTTAAAATCTTAGTTTTGCTTCTTAGGCACTTTGAGTTTGAAATCCAACATTGATGATTTGGTTTTAGCATAAGAAAGTATCAGATTTTTTGGTTTTCCACCAAGAGGGAAAATTTGCTTTTGACCCGCTGTAGCAGATGGTTTTCCAAGTTAAGAGATGCTACAACGAACAACTTTGCATTTTCATGCCGCTATGGCGGATGCTTTCTCAAGTTTGTGCTGCAACAGTGGGTGAATTTTTGGTTTGCATATCGAAAATGATTCTAATTTCTTTTATCTCGCTACGATGGATGGGTTCCAGATTTCGAGCCACAACGATGGGTAGAGTTTCAGTTCAAATGTCAGGTAGATGCTCGATGCTTTGTTCCGTTATTGCAGATGGTCTCTCAAGTTCACGCCCGCTACGATGGCTGACGTTTTAGATTTAGGCCCACTATGGCGACTATCATTTTTTGTTTTGTCTTAAGCGTCGTTGGGTCGGGTTTGTTCGTCGTATTGGAGGATTGTTTATCTCTTTACTGCAGCAGCAAGCATGCTTACAAATTCATTAGCAGAACTTGTGCTGATCTTTTAGACCAGCTATGGTGGATGTATTTTCCTGTTGCTGCCACTACGATGGATGAGTTTCCTCATTGATAACCCGATCCTCATCAGGTTCGCTTCAACAGATAATTTTGAGTCTTGGAGGCGCTACATTGGCTATCATCTGCATTTTTTTTCTGATGTTGTTTTGACTGTTGAAGCCACAAAAGAAGTGCGGGCATACTGAGCCAATGGTTGCGACTGTATTGGGATGTTAGAGCCGCCGTTGTTGGGGAAATTTCCATTTTGACTTATCTTTTTTCACCTGATGCATAACGTTTTGGCGCCAATGGGGTTTTTCCTCGTGTGTGTGATGTGAATGCTTTACCTACCGACTTAAATGCTTTTTCCCGTGAACACTTATTTATACTCCGTTTCAAAGTTTTACCACTCATTGTGTTTACGGTAAGGGTTTGAGAGCTGATGTGCATTTTATCTTGTTTGAAGTGTCATGTGGTTGGTGGAAATCATCGCTGGAGATCACGTGGTGCGTCTTCACCAAGCGTCTTCGACCGCGTGTCTAGCCTCCTTCCTACCAGGTAGGTCTCGATTGTTTTCTTTGATTGGTTGATTTATTTTGAGCTACGAGCTGTCATTGGTTGGTACGTCATATGAGGGGGGAGTAGGTATTTTGGTTTTTGATAGGTTTAAATGGGTATTTCCATTTCATTTTAGGTATATCCTTTTCCTTCTAAACATCAAGCTTTCCCTCATCGCCCTACCTGCTCTGAGAATTTCACTAGCTCGACTTGAGGCGTTTTCTCCCACAGTTTGTTAGGTTATGATAAGTATCCAAACGCTCGAGCTTTTAGCTGGCATGGAACAGATTGGTTGCTCACCTTCATGCGTTATTAGGGACTATAGTCTTCTCATCTCAGGAAAGATCTGTATTTTTTGTATTTATACCTTTCGGCCATGGGATGTTGAGCCTGAAGATTTGAATCGAGGGCATCATCGCCGCGAGTTTCGGAGCATGGCCTTGGGATGTGAATCCTTTAAAGTCTTGTGTCTAAGGGAGAAAAAACTTCGTGGTTGGTTAAGGTATTTATTTTTCTTCTAGAGTGCACAGATTGAGTTCCTTCTGCTCCAAAGTTTTTCTACCTAAGTTTGACCTGTTAAACTGTGGAGTGTGCTTCCTGTCTCAATGGGCGAGGATGGCGTGGTAATACAAATGTTGTTGTCTGGGCGGTTTTACATAGTATATTTTGCTCATTTATTTTTTATTTCCCAAATGCATAAGTTTGTTTAATGATGTAGATGCTAAAACTTATTTTGGTTTTTGTAGTCACAGATCATACTAGACAACATGACGAAAAAAGGAAAGAAGAAGGCTAGGATCGTTGAATATGATTCGAATGAAGAAGTTGCAAAAGTTTCACCAATAGAAAGGGTTGAAATAGTATACGAGGACATTAAGGCAGTCACTAGAGTAGAGCCTAAATTCATATGGGGCCAAAATTACCACATGCTGGTAGAAAGGAAAGTTCCAGAAGCAGGGTTGGAAGACTAGCCCTATACAATAACATACTGAGATCCGGGATTACTAAAGTGGCCACTAGAACAAAAAATTTTCCCTGTGCAGAAGTCATCAGATGGATGTTGCCTAGGATAGACATATTAGGGATGATGATGAATGATGCGGAGAACTAAGGTTTTGCCTCTTTCACACCTGCATTTTTATCAGCAGCATACAGCTTGCTAGAGGAAGAGCTTATTATGACCATTGAGTGGGTGAAGAGCTTAAAGCTTGACTATGTAGCCACATCAAAAATGATGGTGGTGGAGGGAAAGAACTTCAGACACAAACAATCCAGGGAGTATGAGACATCTCATCTACGCACCCCATACAGGGTGATAGTGCTAATGTTGAACAGGATTTATGGTAGAGAAAATGGGAAATTTTACAAGTTTGGGTGGATCCCACTGATCTAACACATAGCTATGGAAGGGACAGTATTCAACTGGGATGACATAATAGCCAGAAATCTGTCCACCTCTATCAAAGCATCCCAAGAAGGCTTGTGCCTCGGCAAGTCTGAATTCTACATGTCTTCGTTCTTAGTGGACTGTATACTTTACCGCCACTAGTTTGAAGGGATAAATTGTACATGGAAGGGAGGGAAAGCTCCTATATACACAACTTACAAAATTTTTGGGTCACACAAATATCATGACAACTATAAGATGATCTGTGAAGAATTCCTGATTCCCTTATACCAGCTGATTTTTCTAGAAGAATGTACATGGTTATCTGAGGGAGCCTTGGAGTCCATCAAGGAGTATGGAGATTACTTCTTCTATGAGGAAGTTACATATCTGAGGATGTATGGGGGGATAAAGGCACCATCATTGCTGCCAAAGTATGCCACAGATTACATAGTTATCAAGGAAGCTATTAGGCATATTTTTCTAGATGGTTTTGGAAGTCACCTGTTTGATCTAAAGAAGGCCGTGTTCCCACCATTACCTTTCTATGTGGGGAGTTATAAGTTTTCCAAAGTTAAGAGTGCTACAGAGTTTGTCAAGGAGATGGAAATCTTCCATTTTGGAGAAAAGAGCTTTCATCGAAATGATTCTTGGGGGAAGGTAGTAGCATATAAGGCATCCATAAAGGTAAATTTTGAATATACTAATTATGTGGAAAAAGACGAATAAATATATAGTAATGTTTCAAGCATGACCGAGTTGAATAAGCGGTTGAAAATGAAGACCAAAGTAATTGGGGATAAAGGCAACATCAGTAATCTAGAACCAAAAGAACAGGAAGATGAGGCTGCAAGAAAAGCAAAAGAAGAAGCTGCAAGGAGGTCGTCAACAGGTGCAAAGAAACTTTTAGCTGAGGAAAAGAAATGAGAAAAGGAAGAAGAAGAGGTAGATAAGAAAAAGAGTGAGGAAGATAAGAGAAAGAAAGAGGAGGCTATCAAAGAAAATATTATAGAACTAGAAAGGGCCATAACTCAAGAAGCTTTAAATCCGAAACAAGAAGTACAAGACCAAGAAGGGATCACAGAAGAACAAACCAAGGAAAGTCAGTATGATGTAGGTGGTGAGGATCAAGGATGGAGCCCTATTGGGAATGAACTTGAGGACCTTCCATCCACTTCAGAAAATATACTTACATGAGGGCATCTCCCTTTAGTTGAGTTTGATTTGGTGCCATTTACCCCATCAAAGTAGTATGATGTTGCATGGCTAGAAGATGTACAGTTTGATCCCGAAAAGAAGTCCATCGTGTGGAAAATAGAGAAGACTCTGAGGATGGGAAACCAACCCTCAGTCACCATAGTGACAGAAAGAATAGTAGTGAAAAATGTAGAAGATAATGTGAAGCAATTGGCCTCCATGGGAATTGCAACTGCATGTGAAAATGCTCATAATGCTCACAGAAACCCTTGATCAATACAAGGGGAAAATGGTAGAGATGAAGGAGGTTTCGAGGAAGGAAGAAAGAGTAGGTAGGGAATAAAAGAGGAAATATGAAGCTACTCTTTTAAACTATGAAAAGATTCAACAAGATCACTAGAGTTTGAGGGAGGAAAGGGATGAGTTGAAGCTGTCAAACATGGCCTTTGAAAAGGAGAATCAGAAGCTGGAAAGCAAGATAACAGAAGTGGAAGGTCATAAATTTGCAGTTGATCAGAAAGCAGAAGAGTACGGTGCTAGGATTACTGAACTTGAAGCACATAAAAGCTCTTTAGAAGTACTCTTGAAGGCAACCAATGATCAAAGAACATATATAACACCTTTGACAAAGCATTCTCTTTTTCTTAGGAGTAAGATCTATCAGATGCAGGTTCAGATCGTGGGAGAAGTTTTCAAAGCCAAGCAAGTAGAAGATTGATTGCAGGAAATCTCAGCCACAACTATAGAGTTCAAGGGAAAAAATCAAGAGGTTGTAGAAGTATTTTAAGGATGATTGACATGGTTGGAAATGACCAAGGAGCCTCTGGAAAACACACCAGTCAAAGCTCTAGAAAGATTGCAGCTTGAGTATGAGTTGATAATTTTCAGCAATAGAGTTGCTGAGAAATTTATAGAGGCAGTCCAGAAGACAATAGACAAATGCACGGAGTTTTCTAAGAAAGTTCTCACAACCCATAACAGATGTCAAACATCATCCAAGAGGAGGCTAAACGAGCTTCCGCCTCATGAAGAACACTTGAAGCAATTACATGCTAGATTTCAGGAGGTCGATGCGCTTGGCATACAGTTGATAAAAAACTTAGATGAAAGGGTGATTAAAAATGTGATTGCTCAACCTATAGTGAGTAACTGCCTCTTAGAATATCAACTTCGAATACTCCCAGTAAGGATGGCTGACATAAAGGATCAGGATTTCAAACATGAAGTCACGGTCAGATTCCTGGATCCAACGTATTTTGAGTTCATTGTTTCGGATTCTATGACATGGAAACAGTTTATTACTGAGTTGATTGGGCCCACTTAAGCTTTTTTCCTAAGTACATGTGGAAATATAATTTTAATATTTTGTGTATTTAGTTTTTTTACAAGTAGACACACTAGAAGACAAATATTTTTGTAATTGAATGTAAAGGAAGCCCAAAGGGAAAGCTAACCAAGATTCATTGTGTAAATGTGTAAATATAGCTAGAACCAAATAGAGAAAGGACTTTTATAGCTCTCTTATGTGAATACTTATTGTAAGAGGAACTATTTCTGATTATAATAAAGATGATCGAATTTTCTGCTAGATACGGAGCTGTTAAGTTTCAAATGCATGTTGTGTGGATGGCTAGATAGAACTATTTATGTATTTGTTGACTATGCAAATTTGTGAGATCGTTCTAAATCTGAACTATTTCTTAGTCGTGAATGATTTCATTTCCTTGTTTTGAATCTTGTGCAACAAATGAGTAATGAATGCTTTAATAAAAAATGAGCTATATCTATGTTAATCTTTCTATTGTGTTCCATGTATTCTAAATTATATCAGCTATCTGTAAAAATCTGTGTGCATAAAATACAGTACATTATGCATACAAATAATCATCTTGCTCCCTACGGATAGGTTAGTTAGAATTATCTTAGTTTAGCATAGCTATTATTTTCTTTTTGTGATTAAGGAAAAAAGGGAATAAGATGAGAGGTAAGAACCTACACATCACAATGTGAAACCTTTGCTTCCTAATCATCTGCATTTAATCTAGGTACTTGAATGTCATTTAGAAAACATAAAAAATCACATAAACGATGGACCGGGATGCAACCGGTAAAACATATTTAAACTGTTAATTAACCTTATGGTAGCTGAACCGTTAACCGGACAGATTCCCCATACCAAATGATAAACAAGATAATTGGGAGCGGTTATTAGGGAGAATCCCTACTGTCGGTACCTAGGATTTTCCAGGGATCAACAATTTTGGTGCTAGAAGGAGGGCTGCCAGTGCATGGCTGGTCGAGAAAATCCATTTTCTCGAGAACATTCTACCAGTGACAGTTTTGAAACTAATTTTCCCAAAAGAACTAGTCCTAAAGGAAAATTTAATCCTAAGTCAGACGTTCTAGAATACCTTTATCATGTCTCTAATGAAGTCGTTGATCATTTAAGAAGAATCACAAGGTTGTATGCAAAAAAGCTTAGAGGATTTCCTAATATCCCTGATATACCTAGAAGACAAACTTGCAGAAAAGAACGCCCTTACACAAAATATTCAGTGTTAGTAGGAGATTTTGAAGAGTTGGTATATTTAACCTTGCATGAAATTGTTCAACCTCTCAATCAGTTGGGACTTGAATCCTTGAATTGTTCACCCTTTTGAATCCCTGTTCAATCTCCATCTCAGCCTCCACCCCGAATCATGGCAAGAAATGTACCTCCTAATGCTAATCAGATTCCTCTTGTACCACCTTGGAGCGCTAGAACACCACTGAACTTAGCTCCTCTAGTATATGATTTGCCACAAAATTATGAAAAGTCTTTGCCTAGATTTGACCCCGGGGAAGAAATATCTGTGGACGACCATCTAAAGAGTTTTTTCTTGGATTTGGAAGCATTAACAGTTGAACATGAGGATGTGGTTTGTAGGATTTTCCCTCATACTCTCAAAGGTAAAGCAACATCATGGTATTTTGGCTTACAGGCCAATTCAATCATAGACTAGGCCACTTTCGAGAGAATGTTTAAAAACAAGTTTTGTAGCCAAAGAACTACAACTGCTCTGATGAAAGAACTGTTAGCTGTAAGAAAGGAAAAGAAAGAAAAAGTGCAGGACTTTACTCATAGGTTTTCTGCTCACTTAAACAATTTTAACGCAGCCATAAAGCCCATTGAAGAGACTTTAATGGAATATTACACATCGGCTCTTGGCCCTGACATGGCCATGTTTACTAAAATATCAGTTAAGACCAATTTGGCTGAAACATATGAAGAGGCTAAGAAGATAGAGGCTGAGCTAGAAAGCCTAAACAAGTATTTGGTGGAGCGAGAAACAGAGACCTTCAGTAGTAAGAAGCCTCTGTTATTGACCAGACCCAAGGATGAAGGATCAAATGAATTAGAAGGGGTGGTAAAGATGGTACATAAATTCTCCAATAAGATTGTTGACATGGAGAAGGAGAGAGAATCCAAGAAGCAATTCAAGCCTTATTATAGGAGAAAAGATGAAAGTGGTTCCTCCCAACCACCTACGCACAGTCCTTCCGTCATGAATATCACTGAGGTTGGGATGGATAACTTCTGCACTTTCCATCAACAACCTCACTCTGAAAAAAGTTTCCCACAGCGGATTAACTCTATGAATTTAGTTATGAATCAGTTACTTGATTCTAAATTAACCAAGCTAGTGGATGAGGAAGAAAAAATTCACGAATCAGAAGAGACACCTGAAGAGACTACCATGGTCTTGTGGGATTGTGCACCTATGCTGGGTTTAGAAGAAGAAGAACCTAATGAAGAGATACAACTGTCATATGTTAATGTCACAACTAGAAGCAAGGGTCCAATAATTGAAGATAACACACTCCTGCCCAAGATTAAAAGAATTTAGGAAAACTTGAAGAAAGTCAAAAATAACACTCAAACCCAACTTATACCTAATTTGGTCATAACGAGGTAGAATGCTCCAACTGTCAGTAAGCCCATAAAAGATACTGAAAGAAAAGTAGAAGGTGTGAAGAAAAAATCAATGGATTGTGAGATGGGGTACGATATAATAGAAGACATCAAGAAGACCAAGGCTAATATTTCTTTGTTTGAGATGTGTAGCTTACCCCAACAGAAGAAGAAGCTTTTGGAAGCTTTGAACCCACCAACCAGTAAACCCCAAGAAAATGTTTAGTCGAAAGAAGAAATCAGTGAAGCCAGTATTGGGGGAAAAGTCCAAATACAGAACTTTACCTTTTCTGCTTACATTTGAGATTTTCAATCATAATGTGCACAACTATTTGGTTGATTGATGAGCATTTGCAAATGTTATGCCTTTGTCGGTGTGTAAAAGGATGAATGGCCAACCCAAGCCATCTAATTGCAAGATACTATATTTGGATAGAACAACTATGAAGGTGGTAGGAGAAATGGAAGACGTGCTGATACGTTTATCTGCATATGAGAGAGTGTGTCAATTTATAGACATCATGGTAGCTGACATACTAGAATCTTATGGATTAATATTGAGCCGAGACTGGTCTGCGAAAATAGATGGATATTTTGCAACTTATTCGTCTCATTTATGGTTACCCTGTCAAGGATGTCAAAATCATATTAAGGTAATGAGAGAGCCGCATATGAGACACAATGTGACACAATTAGAAGGGAAGAATGAGCCGGTAAATTTTTCACACTCAGTATTGGAAAATTATTTCATTGAACTAGAACCAGGAAATTACCAAGATGAAGAAGCCGATAATGGATCAGATGCACAACCCAATCTCCTTCAGTTTTCGCGGGATGATAAAGTTGACTGTAACATAGTTAGCTTAGTTTTAGATGTAGAAAGTAGCAATAGTTCAGTAGAATTAGCAGATAAGTTTTGGGTACTGTACTTTAACGTTTCAAAAATGCAAGAAGGATCAGGAGCTGGCTATATCCTGATGGATCTAGAAAAAATAAACATTTTTTCTATTGTAGATTAGAATTTGAATGCACAAATAATATAGCCGAATATTAAGCATTAATACGAGGATTAAAAAAGGAAATTGAATTCAAGGTTAAGAATTTAAAAGTCTATGGAGATTTTGAAATTATCGTCAAACAAGTTCGAAATACAATCCATTGTTTATCTCCACATATAAAAGGCTACCAAAACAAAGCATGGGATTTGCTAATGAATTCTGATGCATTTAATATAGTTTCGATTCCTAGGCTAAAAAATGCAGCAGCTGATTTATTAGCTACATCAGCCACCAAGCTTGTTCCAAATAATAATCGATGTTCTATTGAATTAATTTTCAAGCCTGCTGTACTAGATAACATCACGAATATAAGAGTGTTTGATGATGACCCACATATCTTATAATTTCTGAGAAATGATGAGAATTTCTAGGGAGCAGTAATTGATGATGAGGAACATCAAGCAAACCTTCAAAGGGGAAATTTTATACCCAAAGGAGTTAGAAATTTGGAAGGAATGTTTGATCTAAACAACAAGTTTAGAATACCAGTGGATGTCAAGATGCACAACTCATCTATACAATTTGAGCTGGTAAATTTGGGATTAGAAGCTGAGGCTAAATATGTAAACTTGGGAAAGTGCTGCTCACCTGGAGAAAGGAACAAATTCATTAGCTTGTTTAAATAGTACAAAGACATCTTTGCTTGGACATATGAAGATCTTAAGATGTATGACACCCACATTATATATCATGTTTTTCCAATCAAAGTAGGAGTCAAGCCATTTCAACAGTCGTTAAGAAAGATGCATCCAAAGCTGGAACCTTTGATTCAAAGCGAAGTGAATAAGCTGCTTGATGCAAGGATTATTTTCATAGTCAGACACTCAGAATGGGTTTCAAATTTAGTACTAGCGAGGAAAAAGTCTGGTGAGATTAGACTTTGTATGGACTTCAGAAACTTAAATCGGCCTCCGAAAAAGATAACTACCCAGTCCCTCCCATGGAACAAATATTGCAGATGGTCTTAGGATCGGAATCATTTTCTCTGCTGGGTGGTTTCTCAGGCTACAACCAAGTATTGGTAGCAGAAGAAGATAGTCTGAAGACTACTTTTAGGACTAAGTGGTGGACTTTTGTGTATAGAAAAATGCCCTTTAGACTTATCAACACTAGAGAAACTTTCCAGAGGGCCATGGATATAGCTTTCCGCGGGTTGATTGGCCGAAGCATGGTAGTTTATTTGGATGTCATTATAGTTTTTTCCAAAAAAATAGAAGAACACATGTTTCATTTAAAACAAATTTTCAAACGCTGCCGAAAATACGGTATTTCTTTAAATCCAAAGAAATATATGTTTGCTGTATTAGACGGAAAGATTTTAGGTCATATAATTTCTAAGAAAGGGATCTCAATAGACACAACAAGGATCAAAGATATAGAACATATCCCTTTTCCCCACAATAAGAAAGGAATGCAATATTTTATGGGGACCATAAACTTTGTGTGAAGGTTTGTGCCCGATTTTGCTCAGATAGTCAAACCTATGCAACAAATGATTAAGCAAAGTGCTCAGTTTAAATGGGTCGACTTAGAGAAAGGTGCATTCGACAAAATTAAAGCAGCGATAGCTCATGCACTCTCTATCAAAAGTCCAAATTTTGAGAAAGATTTCATCTTATACACTTTTGCTTCAGACAACTCATTAGTAGCAGTTCTTATGCAGAAAGAAGAAGGGGAAGATGAGTACCCTATATCATTCATGAGAATTGGACTACAAGGTGCTGAGTTGAATTTCCTCGCTGTTGATAAATAAGCATATGCGGTATTCAAGGAGGTAAAGAAATTCAGGCCATATATACTAAAGAACAGAACCAAACTTATTGTACCTCACCCAACAATTCGTAATATTTTTGTACAGAAAGAGTTAGGATAAAGAAGAGGAAACTGGGTTACAGCCTTGCAAGAGTATGAATTGGAGTTTAATCCAACGACTATCGTCAAAGGACAGGGGCTTTGCAAATTAATGGTTGAAAGACAGGACAATGAAGAGAATGAATGGGAAAATGAAAAGGAGCTACACATGGTTGATGTGAATCCCATATATACAACCCCAGAATCTTGGTATAGATATTTAGTTCACTATCTCCAACAATGTTATTTTCCTGAACACGAGAATTCCAAGCAGAGAAGGGCCTTGCGATTAAAGTCCGCTTCTTACTGGATAATCAATGGAGTGTTGTTCAGAAAAAATTATGATGGAGTTTTCCTCAGATGTTTAGAATGAGAAGATGCAACCAAGATCATTAAAGAATTGCATGATGGCCCTGTTGGAGGTCATTTTTGAGGAGATACCACAACACATAAGATTCTAAGAGCTGGATACTACTGGACGAATTTGTTCAAAGATGCTCATGCTTATTTAAAAAAATGTTATACATGCCAAAATAGTGGTGGGAGACAAGCGAAAGCAGCTGGGCCATTAAAACCAATTATTACCTCTGAACCATTCGAGAAATGGGGGATTGATATTATTGGAGAGATTAATCCAAATTCCTCATTACAACAAAAATACATCCTTAAGGAAATAGATTAATTCACAAGATGGGTGGAATCCATCCCGTTACGAAAAGTAAATGAAGATGCAGTCATGGATTTTTTACAAGACCATATCATGACCAGGTTTGGGGTTCCAATTTCCATGGTTTTTGATAATGCATCTTATTTTTCATCTATTAGACTTACTACATTTGAAAATGAGAAAGGAATTAAACAACATTATTCTGCTAACTATTATCCACAAGGTAATGGGTTAGATGAATCTATGAATAAGAATTTCATTAGAATTCTAAAGAAGACCGTCATAGAAAACTAGAGGAACTGGCACACAGATCTTCCAAATGCACTTTGGGTTGATCGAGTCACACCTAAGAACTCCTTACGTGTGTCAACCTAAACCTTAGTTTATGGGAAGGAATCCATTCTGCCCCCTAATATTTTATTTCCTTCTTCTCAACTAGCCCAAGTGTCTAGAGGATCTAATAGTGAAGTATTACAAGCATGAATCAACACTATGCTGAAATTAGAAGAGTCTAGATCCAATTCCAAGGAAAGGTCTAATCATAAATAAGATATTGTGAAAAGATGGTTTGACAAGCATAAGTCTGGGAAGAAAGAGTTTGAAGTGGGATATTTGGTTCTGAAGTGGGATCACCCACATGATGAAAAGGGCAAGCACACTAAGTTTCAACATTTATGGATAGGTCCATTACAGATTGCAAAAAAGTTAGGCCCCTCAACGTACAAGTTACAAGATTTGGAGGGGTGGGAAGAGAATCTTCCAGTCAATGGTTTGGTTCTCAAACCTTATTTTACTAGATGCTTTTGATTTTATTTTCTGTACATAAATAAACCTTTGATTTTTGTTTATTTGCTTTGTATTTAGTTTGCCTTATTTACATTTTCTTTCTTAGAATTTGATTTATTTCAGTTTGTTTATTTTCTTTATTTTAGTTTTCAAATAAGCCAGTACAACCTTTGGTATTTGGGGAACATTGGAATTTTGGGAAATCTGCAAATTTTTTGATTAAAAAGATGCTTATTAAATATATATATTTCATGATTCATATTCTTTAAGTTGGTATACTATCTGAAGGGAGGTTATGAACACATTTAAGTCCTTTTTTAACCCCTATCAAATAACAAAGGTTAGAAGAGTCCAGAATACTATTTTGGGGCTCCATTCACTACACATTAAAATCTTTCCTAGGATGCTAACAACAAAGGACCCACGGAGAGGAAGAAGAGTGGACATATGTATAGTATTTAAATGATCCCATGCCACAAATAAAATCCAAAAGGCTAAAAAGATTAAAATATCCTAGAAAGAAAGCATAGATCAAAAGACATACTAAATAAATCAGTATTGTATAATATTTCTCAAAGGTTCTTCTTCGTCTGTGAGCTGAAAGAAAAATATCTCTCACACAAAAGGACACTATGGATGGAAGAACCTAAACCAAGTTTCAAATGAAAGAAGCAATCCAGGAAGACTCAAAACAACAAAAGTCCAGAAGCATCATAAGAATGCAAAAGGAATGGGAATGAGGAACAAATGAATATGTTTGTCCATACTCTGTTACGATCCCGTGGTGTTCGAGCTATTAGAAATACTAATGCAGAAATAAATGAACCTCATACCTTGGCCTCAAAAGAGTTATCATGACTTTTGGAAACCCTGGTTACCTTATCCTAGTGGACCATAATCAATGTTAAAGTTCTAAATTTTGCACTCTTGGAAAGGTCTAGTCATCTTAAAGAAATATTGAGAAGTTTGGGAAGAGTTGATTTAATAGAATACCATGAAGCAACTTTTGGTTTGAAAAGTTACTTTTTCCAGAGATATGTGTTCACCATCCATTCGCCAATGTTGTTGCTGCAAATATTCCCCAACTTTTTTTTTACATTTTTTAGGACCCCCTTTAAAATCTTATTTTTGCTTCTTAGGAACTTTGAGTTTGAAATCCAACACTGATGATTTGGTTTTAGCATAGGAAAGTCTCATATTTTTTGGTTTTCCACCAAGAGGGAAAGTTTTCTTTTGACCTACTATAGCAGATGGTTTTCCAAGTTAAGAGCCGCTATGGCGGATAGCTTTGCGTTTTCATGCCACTACGGTAGACGCTTTCTCAGGTTTGTGCTACAACGACGGGTGAATTTTTGGTTAGCATATCGGAATTGCTTCCGATTTCTTTTATTCCACTATGGCGGACGGGTTCTAGATTTCGAACTGCAACGATGGGTAGAGTTTTAGTTAAAATGTCAGGTAGACTCCTGATTCTTTGTTTCGCTATTGAGGATGGTCTCTCAAGTTCACGCCCACTATGGCGGATATATTTTTTCATTTTGTCTTAAGCGTCATCGGGTTGGGTTTGTTTGCTGTATCGGAGGATTGTTTATCTCTTTACCGCAGTGGAAGGCATGCTTACACATTCATTAGCGGAAATTATGCCGATATTTTAGACCCACTACGACGGATGTCTTTTCCTGTTCCTATTGTTGTGATAGAAGAGTTTCCTCATTGATAACCCGATCCTCATCAGGCTCGCTTCGGCAGAGAAGTTTGAGTCATGGAGGCACTGCGGTGACTATCATCCACAATTTTTCTTCGATGTTGTTTTCACTGTCGAAGCCATGAAGGAAGTGCGGGAATACTGAGCTGATGGTTGCGGCTGTATTGGGACGTTAGAGCCACTGTTGTCGAGGCTGTTTCCATTTTGAATTATCTTTTTTCACCTGATGCACAACCTTTTGGCGCCAACATCTTTTTCCCTCACGTGTGTGATGTTAATGCTTTACCTACTGACTTAAATGCTTTTTCTCGTGAACACTTTTTTATACACCGTTTCAAAGTTTTACCACTCATTGTGTTTACGGTAAGGGTTTGAGAGCTTCTATTCGTTTTATCCCATTTGAAGTGTCATGTGGTTGGTGGAAATCATCGCTGGAGCTCACGTGGTGCATCTTCACCAAGCGTCTTCGACCGTGTGTCTAGCCTCCTGCCTGCCAAGTAGGTCTCGGTTGTTTTCTTTGATTGGTTGATTTATTTTGAGCTGCAAGCTATAGTTGATGGGTACATCATACGAGGGGGGAGTAGGTATTTTGGTTTTTGATAGGTTTAAAAGGGTATTTCCCCTCGCATTTAAGTTATTTCCTTTTAATTCTAAACATCAATCTTTCCCACGCCACCCTACCCACTCTCAGAATTTCACTAGCTCAACCTAAGACATTTTCTCCCACAGTCTGTTAGGTCATGATAAGTATCCAAATGCCTGAGCTTTTCACCAGCATGGAACATAATGGTTGCTCACCTTCGGGCATTATTAGGGACTATTGTCTTCTCGTCTTAGGTAGACCACATAGGTTTTGGATTTATACCTTTCAGCCATGGGATGTTGAGCCCAAAGATTTGAACCTAGGGCATCGCCACCACGAGTTTTGGAGCATGGCCTTGCACCGTGAATCCTTTAGAGTCTTGTGTCTAAGGGAGAAAAAACATCGCAATTGGTTAGGGTATTTATTTTTATTCTAGAGTTCAGAGACCGATTTCTTTCTGCTCCAAATTTTTTCTACCTAATTTTGACCTATTAAATTGTAGAGTGCGTTTCCTGGCTCGATGGGCGAGGATGGGGGGGTAATACAAATGTTGTTTTCAGGGTGGTTTTACATAGTATATTTTGCTCATTTATTTTTTATCACCCAAATGCATAAGTTTGTTTAATGATGTAGATTCTAAAGCTTGTTCTGGTTTTTGCAGTCACAGATCATACCAGACATCATGATGAAAAAAGGAAAGAAGAAGGCCAGGATCGTTGAATATGATTCGGATGAAGAAGTTGCACCAGTAGCAAGGATTGAAATAGTATATGAGGACACTAAGGAATTCACTCGAGAAGAGCCCGAATTCTGATGGGGCAAAATTTACCATATCCTGGTTTAAAGGAAAGTTCCAGAAGCAGGTTTGGAAGTCCTGTCCCTATACAATAACATACTCAGATCCAGGATTACTAAAGTGACCACCAGGATAGAAATGTTTCCCTGTGCAGAAGTCATAGGATGGATGTTTCCTAGGATAGACATAACATGGATGATGATGAATGATGTGAAGAACAAAGGTTTTTCCTCTTTCGCACCTGCATTTTTATCAGTAGCATACAGATTGCCATAGAAAGAGGTTAGTATGACCACTAAGTGGGTGAAGAGATTAAAGCTTGACTACATATCCACATCAAAGATGATGGTGGTAAATGGAAATACCTTCAGACACAAATAATCAGGAGAGTATTAGATAGCTCATCTACGCACCCCATACAGGTTGATAGTGCTGATGTTGAATAGGATTTATGGTAGAGCGGATGGGAAATTTTACAAGTTTGGGTGGATCCCACTGATCTACCACATAGCTATGGAAGGGACAGTCTTCAACTACGTTGACATAATATCCAAAAATCTATCCACCTCTATCAAAGCATGCCAAGAAGGCTTGTGCCTTGGCAAGTCTGAATTCTATATGTCTTCCTTCTTAATGGACTGTATACTTTACCGCCACCGGTTTGAAGGGATGAATTGTACATGGAAGGGAGGGAAAGCCCCTATATAAAAAGCTTACCAGATATTGGGGTCACACAAATATCATAATCACTATAAGATGATCTGTGAAGAATTCCTGATGCCCTTATACCAGTTGATTTTTCTTGAAGAATGTACATGCTTATCTGAGGGAGCCTTAGAGTCTATTAAGGAGTATGGAGATTACTTGTTCTCTGAGGAAGGTACATTTTTGAGGATATATGAGGGGGAAAATGAACCCTCATTGCTTCCAAAGTACGCCACAGATTACATAGTTCTCAAGGAAGCGGTTAGGTAGCTTTTTTTGGATGGTTTTGTAAGTTACCTGTTTGATCTAAAGAAGGTTGTGTTCCCACCATTACCCTTCTATGTGGGGATTTATAAGTTTTCCAAAGTTAAGAGTGGTCCAGAGTTTGTCAAGGATATGGGAATATTCCATTTTGGAGAAAAGAGCTTTCACTGAAATAATTCCTAGGGGAAGGTAGCAGCATATAAGGAAGCCCTTAAGGTAAATTTTGAATATACGAATTATGTGGACAAAGATGAAGAAATATACATGAATGTTTCAAGCATGACCACTTTGAATAAGCAGTTGAAAATGAAGAACAAAGTAACTGGGGCTAAAGGTAGCAACAACAATCCAGAACCAAAAGAACAGGAAGACGAGGCTGTAAGAAAAGCAAAAGAAGAAGTTGCAAGGAGGTTGGAAGCAGGTGCAAAGAAACTTTTAGCTGAGGAAAAGCAATGAGAAAAGGAAGAAGAAGAAGTAGCTAGGAAAAAGAGTGAGGAAGATAAGATAAAGAAAGAGGAGGCAATCAAAGAAAAGATTATAGAACTAGAAAGGGCCATAACTCAAGAAGCTTTCAATCCGAAACAAGAAGTACAAGACCAAGAAGGGTTCACAGAATAACAAACCAAGGAAAGTCAAGATGATGTAGGTGGTGAGGATTAACGATGGAGCCCTGTTTGGAATGACCCTGAGGACCTTCCATCCACTTCAGAAAATATAATTAGAGGAGGGCATTTCCCTTTAGTTGAGTTGGAGTTGGTGCCATTTACCCCATCAAAGAAGTATGATGTTGCATTCCTAGAAAATGTACAGTTTGATCCCAAAAAGAATTCCATCGTGTTGAAAACAGAGAAGAATTTGAGGATGGGAAACCAACCCACAGTCACCACAGTGACAGAAAGAACAGTAGTGAAAAATGTAGAAGATAATCCGAAGCAATTAGCCTCCATGGGCATTGCAACTGCATATGAAAATGCTCATAATGTTGATAAACTCACAGAAACCCTTGATAAATACATGGGGAAAATGGCAGAGATGAAGGCGTTTTTGAGGAAGGAAGAAAGAGTAGGAAGAGAATCAAAGAGGAAATATGAAGCTACTCTTTCAAACTATGAAAAGCTTCAACAAGATCACCAGATTCTGAGGGAGGAAAGGGATGAGTTGAAGCTGTCAAACATGGCCTTTGAAAAGGAGAAGCAGAAGCTGGAAAGCAAGATAATAGAAGTGGAAGGTCATAAATCTACAAATGATCAGCAAGCAGAAGAGTACATAGCTAGGATTACTGAACTTGAATCACTGAAAAGCTCTTTAGAAGTAATATTGAAGGTATACAATGATCAAAGAATAGATATAACACATTTGACAAATCATGCTCTTTTTCTCAGGAGTAAGATCTATCAGACGCAGGTTCAGATCACGGGAGAAGTTTTCAAAGTCAAACAAGTAGAAGATCGATTGTAGGAAATTTCAGCCACATCTACAGAGTTCAAGAGAAAAACTCAAGACTTTGTAGAAGTATTTCAAGGATGATTGGAATGGTTGGAAATGACCAAGGAGCCTCCAGAAAACACACTAGTCAAAGCTCCAGAAAGATTGCAGCTTGAGTATGAGATGATAAGTTTCAGCAATAGTGCTGCTGAGAAATTAATAGAGGAAGTCTAGAAGACAATAGACAAATGCACGGATTTTTCTAAGAAAGTGCTCACAACCCATAACATATGTCAAACATCATCCAAGAGGAGGCTAGACAAGCTTCCACCTCATGAAGAACACTTGAAGCAATTACATGCTAGATTTCAGGAGGATGAGCTTGGCATACAATTGATAAAAAACTTAGATGAAAGGGTGATTAAAAATGTGATTGGTCAAGCTGCAGTGAGTAAATACCTCTTAGAATATCAGCTTCGAATACTCCCAACAAGGATGGATGACATAAGGGCTCATGCTTCCAAACATGAAGTCATGGTCAGATTCCTAGAGCTAAAATATTTTGAATTCATTGTTTCGGATGCTATGGCATGGAAACAATTTATTACTGAGTTGACTGGGCCCACTTAAGCTTTTTTCCTAAGTACACATGGAAATATAATTGTAATATTTTGTGCATTTAGTTTTTTGACAAGTAGACAGAGTAGAAGACACATATTTTTGTAACCGAATATAAAGGAAGCCCATAGGGCAGGCTAACCACGAGTCATTGTGTAAATGTATAAATATAGCTAGAACTGAATAGAGAAAGGACTTTTCTAGCTCTCTTATGTAAATACTTATTGTAAGAGGAACTATTTCTCATTATAATAAAGAGGATCGAATTTTCTGCTGGAGAAGGAGCTATTAAGTTTCAAATGCATGTTGTGTGGATGGTTAGATAGAACTATTTATGTATTGGCTGACTATGTAAATTTGTGAGATCATTATAACTCTAAACTATTTATTAGTCGTGAATGATTTCATTTCCTTGTTTTGAATCTTGTGCAACAAATGAGTAATGAATGATTTAATAAACAATGAGTTATCTCTATGTTAATCTTTTTGCTATGTTCCATGTATTCTAAATTATATAAGATATCTGTAAAATTCTGTGTGCATAAAATACAGTACATTACTCATACAAATAATCATCTTGCTCCCTAGGGATATGTTAGTTAGAATTAGCTTAGTTTAGCATAGTTGTTATTTTCTTTTTGTGATTAAGGAACAAAGGGAATAAGACGAGAGGTAAGAACCTACGCATCACATTGTGAAACCTTTGCTTCCTAATAATCTGGATTTAATCTAGGCACTTGCATATCATTTATAAAACATAAAAATCACATAAACAGTGGACCGGGCTACAACCGGTAAAACATATTTAAACCGTTACTTAACTCTATGGTAGCCGGACCGTTAACCAGACGGATTCCCCATACCAAACAATAAACGAGCTAATTTGGAGCGGTTATTGGGGAGAATCCCTACTGTCAATACCTGGGATTTTCTAGGCATAAAAAAATTGTCAATTCGATTGTCGTATGTCGCACTCTCATTCTTTCAGGTTCCTCGACCCCTTCAATAGGTAGCTTCCTAGATCTGGAGTATGCAGAGTCCTCATGAAAGGTTACATATCTACTGATATCGATCTTCTTGAATAATGGGAAGTATATTATGTAGGCCTTTCATGTATCATTGTATCTTATGAATATTCCTGTTTTTCCATAAGGACCGAGCTTGGCCCTCTTCTCCTTCTGGATATGTATGTACACTGGGTATCCAAACATTCTGAGATGACTAACTTCTGGTTTCTCTCCTGAGAAATTATCTTCAGGAGTCTTGTTGTCAAGTACTTGATGAGGATTATAGTTCTGTACATACACATATGTTCTTGTTGCTTCCACCCAAAGGTGCATTGGAAGATCCTGGTCATGTAGCTTTGATTTGAGTGCTTCTGTTATGGTTCGATTCTCTCATTCTGCAATGACATTCTGCTGAGAATTGTATGGAGTTTTATAACTCCCTCTTAATCCAAAAATATCTACAAAATTCCTTGAATTATTCTGAGGTGAATTCTTCACCATTATCTGAACGCAGAGTCTTGATATTCCTTTCAGTTTGGTTCTTGACCAAGGATTTGAATTCCTTGAACTTATTGAATACTTAATTTTTCCCTTTCAAGAAATATATCCAAGTATTACGTGAGAAATCATGTATAAAGGAAACATAGTACACCTACCTACTTAATGAGCTGCAAGACATGGGACCACATACATTTGAGTGTACTATCTCAAGTATTCTTTCACCTTTACTTTCACTACTGGGAAATGTATTGTTTGCATTCTTTTCTTGTGCACATCCTATGCAAATGACTTCATTCTATACCTAGTTTTCAGGAATTCCCAAGACTTCTTTTCTTGGAATTAGCAGTGCTCTGTAATGCACATGTGCAAGCCTTCGGTTACATAGTTCACTTGGTTCTATTGCCTCATGAACCAATACTTGTTCAGGTTGTCCCTTTAGTTTGTACAAGCATTCGTATTTTTCTCCAATCATTGTTGCATCATCTATTGTATTTCATTTATACCATATTAGAAATTTTCCATCAACAAATGCAACTCTCACTCCCTGTAATGTCCCCATTCAATAATTGTAGAGCAGGAAAATTCCATCAATCCTACTAGTTCCCTAGGTTGGGTGGAAACATTGGGAAGTTAATAAGGGAGCCAATAAATCGTGTTTATACATTATAAGGAATAAATATTTATCTAATGGATTTAATTAAATTAATGCAAGTGAAAAATTAAATGGCTATGGAGAATGGAGACACATGGAGACTATGGGGCCCACTCAAGCTAGAATTCCTATGTTAAATGGCATCCTCCTCTTGCAATATCGAATCTATGGGAATCCTAATGTTTTTGGATGGATTATTAGGTTAATATACTTGTCCATATACTCCATAGGTCAAATTTTGGATGAATTGTAACTTATATGGGGAGAGGAAGAGCCAAATGGGAGTTTCATGGACACTTGGCTAGATTCCCCTTACATTTATGACATCTATGACACCAATGATGGAGATTCTATGACAGTTATGACACAAGTCAGATATGAAGGCTGACATCTGACATATTTGACATGTTAGGCCTAAATAGAGCATCTTATAGGGCACTCATTGGATTTGGATAAGGCCAAGAGGGTCCTACTCGAATTTGGGAGAAGAGGGAAGGTGAAGAGAGAGGCCACATGGCATAGCATGAGCAGCCACACCAATTCGACTTGGATTTGGTTTATGGATGGATTTGGAAAATTATAAGACCAATAATGTTTATAAAATTTAGTGATAATCCATGGGAATCCCCTTTTGATCATTTGTGAAAATTGTTATTGTGAAGAGATAGAGCTAGTAGATAACTAGTTCATGCCTTAGCCAATTTAGAGGGTGAAATATTCCCATCCTAGTTGGTGTTTGGAGAGGCCACTCATGTATTTAAAGGATATTTAATGGAGTCATAAGTTACATATTCAAGCTACAACAGCTCATGGACATATAAATTTCATCTTGTTATTCCTTTCACCTCAAGTTTTCTCACCATATTTCAGCTCTATGGAGTGAGGCGCACTTGGTGAGCTATTAATCTCTTTGAGGGAGCTTATCTTTCTCCAGTATTTTGTATTCTAATTTAAATTCTATGATATTTAAGTTCAGAAATATCTTAGGTCGAAATTCCAAGAAATATCATGCATTATTGCTCAATAATGAAGAAAGAGTGCCATTTCCCCACTACCTTGCTGTAAACTCTTGTAATCTTGATGGAATCGAATGCATGTATAAAATATTGATTATTTATGAATGAATGGACTATTATTAAAGTATATTATGGGTTTCATGTTCATTAACTGGGAATTTTTGGCCATTGGGTCTAATTTCATAGCAATTGGAGCAAACTAAACCTCATTTCCCTAGGGGTCCAAAACTAGTTTTTTATATCTGATTGAAAGAAGTGATAACAACCATGGTGTTGGAGACATTTACCACCTTACACACTCTTTTTTGTCAATTTGGCCTAGTTAAACCACTATCCTAAGTATTATTGACTTAATTAACATCAGAGGAGCACTAGGTGACATCAGCTAGATCACACCCACGCCTACCATCAGTCAAGGAGGATAACTTAGCCTTCTCCTACATTTGGGGAGGCTAACTGGAGCACTCTGGGGGTCATCTGAGTGTCATTAATGCCCCATATTGCTAACTGATGGTTACAATCAGTTAAACAGAGTAGTGAAGGCACCCTCCATCATTAAATTGAGTATTTATTGATTATTTGATGAACTGGAGTCAAGAGAGGCGCCTCCAACCACTTTTGATGTTCAGTTACACTTCAGTTAACCTCATCGGGGTTCATTGGAGCCATTGATGTGCTACCACTTGATGGTTGGATTGCTATGACATGTGTCTGACCTCTTTCAGTTAGACTCAATCATTTATTTCACTTCGAATTTAGTTAGGGCTTAGTTGAGTCAATTAGGGTTTTGATCAGTGGTTAACTTGAGTGTTGACTATGGCTTACATTCAGTTAAGTTAGACTCACTCATTCAATTCGAATGAACTCCTTGGGAATTTGAATTGCTTTGTAATTCATGCTTGCAGCATGACATTTGTATTGTATTACTCATTCTTTGTGTGAATATGAAGTGCGACTACTCATTCTGTATCCCGATTACACCATTTTCATGACTTATTGTTATTAATCTTTGATGAGACTTGTGTTTAGTCCCTAGATCACTGTGTGAGATTAATATGGTATCAGATCTCACAGTGGGACGAAGATCAGATCTCTCAAAAGCAAGGTTTTTGACAGATCTTGCATGAAAATTGAGCAATAGGTCAAAAATCCAGCACTACACCAGAAGCCAAGGCTTACCACTTAATACCCCAAGGAAAGAACTTGTTGATCAAGCTTGCTTGATTGACTATGCTGGGTGTGATGAAATCCTAAAATGTGTAGGCTATCTGACCTTACATTTCCCTTTCTGTTGTGATTTTCAGGTTTTCTACAGGTGAAGCATTCACTCCAGCAGATTCAGATGGCCTCTTCAGTAGATCTTTTGACTCCGTTCAATTTCCACTCATGGAAAGGAGACATGGAGATTCAGCTACAAGCCATAGGACTCTATAGAGTCACCATGGACAATGAAGATGAGCCTGGTTCTACTATAGACAAATCAAGATTCTTGAACAAGAAGGATGAAGCATTCAGATTCTTGTGCCTCTCTATTTCCCGAGATCTTCTTTTCCATCTTTCAGGATTGAAGACTCCAAAGGAAATTTGGGACAAATTGGAAACCCTATATGGAAATTAGGATGATTTGAGAGTTTACCATCTCAAAAATGAACTGATGTCTCTCCAGCGTTCCAATTTCGAGACCTTGAATGACTTTTTCACAAAGTTCAAGCACACTGTTTTACTCTTGAAGAAATGCAAAGTGGAGAAGGCGGATGATTTGCTCATCCTCACCATAATCTCCAAACTTGGATTTGATTATTCAGTTTTTGTCTCTACATTCGGTGTGGGGAAGCTCACAACCCCTAGATGGAAGATGCCTACACTCAATGCCTTCATTGAGTCCCTAACAAGTGAACATGATAAGCTTGTCTAGATGGGGATCATCAGATCCTCTCGTGATCAATCCCTCCATGTCTCGGGGCCCAAAGATATGAAGGGTAAAGGAAAGTAGTAGAAGAACCCAAAAACTAAATTCGAAGCTCCTAAGCCTAAAGTTGAAAACCAGTAGCATGATGAGTCTTCCGACTCAAGGAAGAACAAAGGGAAAGGGCACCATGGAAAGGAAAAAGTCAAGTGTTCATACTGCATTAAGGGCTTCCAACCTAAACATGCCTGCATGAAGAAGAAGCTTGATGAAGCTACCTCTCTCCTTGAGAGAAATCACATCAATCTTCTGGAAATATTTTGGAGGAGAGATCAACAAGATCGGGAACCACAGCATGAAAAAGGTCATGCCCTCATGGCAAGCACTTAGAAGTCCAAAGCACTCTTGATTGATTCTGGAGATTCAAACCACATGATGGCTGAAAGAGACTCCTTTTTATCCTTGGAGACCAGCAAATCCATCCCCATCCACATGGGAGATGACTCCACCATCATTTTAGAAGGACAAGGTACGGTTGATCTCGAGAATGGCTATTTTTCAAATGTTTTGTATGTACCGTCTCTAGAATCAAATCTCCTTAGTGTTTATCAGATGACACATATAGGAGTGCCTAAGAGAGTTTCTTTCAGCCCAAATTATGTTGAGATAACGGAGCTTGCATCCGGGAAACTCATTGCTAAAGGCCTTGCAAACCATCACACAAAATCCTATGAGTTCTCTCACTTTGTTGCGGATGCAAAGCCCATCGCTCTGCTAACTCATGGAAATGAAGTTAGTAGGCTATGGAATGAAAGGTTTGGCCATATAAATTTCAAATATTTGCAACGATTATAGAAAAACTCCATGGTTGAAGGCCTCTTGGTCATCAAGGAAACCACTGGAAATTGTAAGGGCTGTGTGATTGGAAAACACCCTGAGCACAAGTTCGATTGGGGGAAAGAAAACCGAGCTACATGCATATTGGGGCTGATACACTCTGATATTAGCGGTCTGATGCCTGTCACATCCATGAATGGATCAATGTATCTTCTGAATTTTAATGATGATTTTTCAAGGTACACATGGGTCTTCTTTCTCAAAAAGAAGTTTGAAGTATGTGAAAAATTTTCTGAACTGAAGGCCTTGATCGAGAATGCCTCTGGGATTAAGATCAAGATATTGAGATCTAATAATGGTGGGAATTATGTCAGAAATGAGTTTTTGCACATATGATCCTAAAGTGGTATTCAGGTCCAACATTCAATTCCCTACACTCCCCAGCAGAACGGAGTAGCGGAAAGGAAGAATCAGTCTCTGAAGGAGATGACCACCTGTATGTTGGAATCAAAGAAGTTGACTGCAAATTTGAGGGCTGAAGCCATGCATGCTGCAGAATACATTCAAAAAAGGGTTCCACACTCATTTTTGAAAGGGAATACCCCTTTCGAAGTATACTTCGGACACAAGCCGGATGTGTCGAACCTGTGGGTGTTTGGGTCCATTGCATGGGCCCGGATTACACTTGATAAAAGAAGGGCTTTGAAACCGCAAAGCATAGAATGTCTGTTTATTGGGTATCCTAATGAATAAAAAGGTTTCAAGCTACTGGATATCAAAACAAAATAGATCATTATCGAGATAAGTGTCAAGTTCGATGAGCCTCTTCAGGAGGTGGAACTAGTGAAGGAGAAAACTGCTGATTTTCCTTCCTATTCTAATGAATATTTGGATGATGAAATTGGGGGTGATGACCCTGATTTGGATCCTATGATTTCTAATATAAATGTGCAGCAAAAATTATATGCTGAATTAGAACCTAAAGTACAAAATCATCTTCCCACATGGGCCCGACAGACACTCTCCTCCGCAGGAGATAACATTGGAAATCCGGATGATCTAAGGAGAACCCGGTCTAATTTCCAAAGAGCAGGTATTGTGCTCTCTTGTCCTGATATTTTGCTATTTAAAAATTGCTATTTGATGATTAGTTTAGACCCAAAATCCTACTATCATGCTCAGAAGTATTCGAGATGGCAAGTTTCCATGGATGAAGAGATGAATTCTCTTCAGAAAAACACTACTTGGGAGCTAGTTTCTCTTCCTCCGGGAAGGAAATTGGTTCAATGCAAGTGGGTGTTTCAGACCAGGGTTGCTGCTGATGGAAGAACCTATGAATATAAGACAATGCTGGTGGCAAAAGTTTTCTCTTAGGTCCAAGGTGTGGACTACCATGAGACCTTTGCACCGGTTGCAAAAATGGACTCCATCCGCCTAGTTTTGGCAATTTCGGCATCTAAGCACTGGGAAGTGTATCATATGGATGTTAAATCAGCCTTTCTACATGGAGATATTCATGAGGAGATATACATGAAGCATCCTGAGGGCTAAATCACTGATCCATCTTTGGTTTGCAAGCTAAATAAGTCACTTTACGGGTTAAAACATGCCCCAAGAGGGTGGTATTCCAAGATGGATGCCTTCCTTCTCTCGCAAAACTTCCAAAGGTGTAGATCAGATCGAAATGTGTATTTAAAATAGTATGATGGTAATTTGATTATTATTGTTTTATATGTTGATGACTTACTGATCACAGGTAGCACAGTTGCTTCCATTTCGGCCATCAAAACTGCTCTCCACAATGCCTTTGAAATGAGTGACTTGGGCTCCTAAAACAAGTTTTGGGGCTCGAAATTGAGCAAAATTCTCATGGGATTATGGTCACTTAGTACAAATACATATCATCCATTTTATTCAAGTTTAACATGTGTAACACCCCAGTTTTGACCCCATTGCATTAAGTGTACATGATGTATATATTGTAATAATCATGGTGCGGAGCTAAAGGCCAAGGCCCCACCATCGATTGGTTATGCTATGTTTCGGATTTAAATTGTCACCGATGGTATATCGGGGCATGCGACATAAATATTGAGTTTTGTCATCATGTAAATATGCATATTTAATTAAATGAACCCAACCAACTACGCTCGCGGAAACTAAATTGAGAAGGGGCATGATTTTCACAAGGATAAGGGTGGGGGAAATGTCAAACCTTGAGCCATGAGGGAAAAACTCATGTGTCACCACCTTGTCTTACCCAACCACCCCCATTAAGAATTACTGCTGGTGGTTGAGGCAGTTATTGTTTTTGGGAGTGGGGTGGCAGGATTGTCAGTCCTTGCCTACATGCACACTCCACCCGTGGTTGACAGTGGCAAGGGAAAACCACCGCCATCACTCCAGGGGACTCACGATTGCATTTCACTCCACTGCGCATCCTCTCCACTATCTTTTCACCTCCACGCACAGGATTTACCTGGTTTTACTCCCGAAGGCATTCCACTCTCCCCACGACAGTGCTGAAATGCTCACACACTCCCTACTCGCATCTATCCATTGTTTGTTCATCCACGCACAAGATGGGAGCTGTTCGTCCTCATACAGGGACTGTTGCCTGTTGATTATTCTCACGTAAGGGGAATTTACCTGGTTTTACTCACGCTGTTCTCCTCTATGGATTCTGTGGATAGTGTGGGCAGATACCTACCTCACAGGCTGATTTCGGGTTGCTGTGGTTTCCCTTACATTGTGATTGTTGCGGTCTTCTTTACATTTGGGGTTTGGTGCAAGCTTCCCTCATGCATAGATTGTTTGTAGTCATTTTCCCCATGTTGTGAGTTGTGCTCATTGATACATTTGGGACTGTATAATTCTATTGGGAGTCTTTGTCCCCTGTTCAAGTTGTAATAGCTGATTAATTGCATGTGTGCAATGGTTGGTCTTCGGACTATGTTGGGATCAGGGATGGGGGATTGGTTTTCTTGATAAACTTGGTGTTTGGAAACCACACAGACGGAGCTAGAGGGCTGGCTTTCTTCTCCACAACCCCTGAATAGCACTGGAAGGGAATGCAGGGCCTGAGGGACTATGTAGCAGAGAAGGGACTGATTCCTTGTGTTGGGTGTGTGTGGGTGTCTTAGAAGTCAGGCTAGTTCTGGTGTAGGTGTTCCTGGCTCTATAATGGGCTCACTAGCTTAGCATTTAGCCTTTCCCAACTCCTTGATGGCCTGATAAACCCAACTGTGTTGGCTTGGCTGTGTTTTGTGTATCCTTGGCTATGTGTAAGCCTGCTTGTTCCCTTATTCCTTGGATAATCATGCCTAGCTCGGGGGTGGCAGTGCTACTGAGAGATTAAGGAGCACGCTGGCCTATGGTTGGGTGGAACGTTGCAGTGACGTAGCTGGTTGCGGAACGAGTTCTTCATAAGATAAGTAATTCTTGTTCGTTTTACTTCTGCAATCATATTTCTGTTAATGATTATGATGAACATGTTGAATGAATGCTGTATGAATGTCTTTTATTTCCGCTGTGTATGATAAATGATCATGTATGCATGTTTAGTTCAAAGCATTTTCATTCAGCATTTCAGCAATTTTATGAATTCACATGTTCATGGGGCTGGTTTCCCGGATGGTTAACGCCATGGTCGTGTCCTCTTCGCCGGTCAGAGGGTTGGGGACGTGACAGCGTGGTATTAGAGCTCATGTTGCAGCATGGGCCTGAATGGACCATGAAGATACAGGAACAAAAGCAATATTTATTTCTGCCCAACAGAAATCAGGGAATGACTGGAAAATTCAAAAATTCGTATGTGTTTGAACTGTCGGATCATCAGAAGAGTTAGTGGGAAAGACTTCCAATGTACCAGAAGAGCTAGGCGGAAGCATGCCCAATGGGGCACAGTTGGAAAGAAAATCGTGGAAAATTTTCTAAGTGATTTGACGTCTGTCGGCGGAAAATAGCTGATCGAGAACCCGCCGTTGCGAATGGCTAAACGACTACGCGTACGATGGATAAGGCCTCCGACCGCCGACGCCGTAAAAGGAAGTTTAAATTTTTTTCTTTCTAAGTAATGAAAATAGAGGACGTCGAAAGAAGATAGTGTTATGTGTGCCACCGTTTCGGAAGCCAGGAGCACTAGCCTGCAGACAAGAAAAGACTGCCGATACCGATCAGGTTGCGCCGCCGATCGGAAGAAGATCGAAGATCATGTTCCGTTGTTGTGGCTGCTGATGGAAGTATTTCACCGATGAAAAGAAGAAAGTTGAGCCGATCAAGCAGTGAAGAGGAAGACAAAAAGGGAAAAATTCAGAAAATTTTCTAAGTCCTGGAGTCATTAGCCATCGGCAATGGTTAGTGGATTGAACATCCGCTGTTGTGGCTTTCTAATGGACTATCCTTCCGAAGGATAGTGGATCCGATCGCCGATGAAAAGGGAATTTGAAAATTTTGTTTAAGTATAAGGATGTCAGATGAAGTTAGTGGATAGATTTTCCGACAGCCGATGAGTTATGGTCTGCGGAACCCGTAGTGAGATCACTACCCGCTGTTCCAGCTGTTTAGCAAACTATGCTCCCGATGAATAGTGCACTCGACAGCCGATGAACAGTGGAAGAAGCTAGTTGTTTCGACCGCCGATACAGTGGAAGAAGCTAGTTGTTTCGACCACCGATATAGCGGAAGAAGCTAGTTGTTTCGACAACTGATGAACAACAGAGAAGTTAGTTGTTTTGACTGCCGAAACGTCGGATCAATAGTGGAAATGAGAGCCGATTCTGCATAAGGAAAATTTGAGTTTTCCATGGGATTTCCCCAGTAGATTTTGACTGTTTTTCAGTGGGATTTTCAGCTGTTTTTCAGTGGATTTTCAGAACTGAAAATGAGAAAGAGGCAGCGATCTTATGCGCTAGATTGCGCGAAAACATAGATTTACAAAAATAAATAAATTTTGTATTATGATTTTTCCAAGAGAAGGTAAGCAATGCTGGTTTATATCAATGTTATGCATCTAGCAGTTGTGTTACTAACACATTTGCAGAGTCATAGTCACCTTCAAGGGCAGTATTTCAGGTAGTGCATTTTGATAAATAAGTGGTGGTTCAGTTATGAGAACCCATGACAGATATGATGCTCGGGATTCTTATGAGCATGTGCGAGATTCCATGGGAGAAAATGTCCATAATAGAAATGATGACATTGAGTCTAATGGAAGGAGATTCCAAGAGACATCGTCAGATGTTGTAGCCACGATGAGAAGCCTGATCAAAGCCCAGGAAGAGCTGCATCAGTTGAATGCTGCTATGTTGCAGAGTTTGACAGACTTACATAGAAAGATAGACTCTGGATGAGGTACAGCAAGACCAGAAGGCAGTAAGAGTAGTAATAGGAGAAGGAGAAGGACTTCTAGTGGATCATCTGATTCTGAAGAATCTAGCGGGGATTCAAGATTTTCTTCTCGTAAAAGAAAAAGGAAGAGATACCATAGGGATTGCTCTTGGGATGAATTTAAGAAAACTAAACCTCCTATGTTTGATGGTGAGGTAAATACTAGACAAGAGGCTGAAGCTTGGCTTCTTGGGATAAAGAAGTACTTTCAGGTGCATGATTATTCAGGAAACATGAAGGCAAGAGTTGCCATATTCAATCTGAATGGAAGAGCATCCATTTGGTGGGAACAATTCAAGCAAGTGAAGAGGATCAGTGAAAGGAGACTTAAGTGGAAACAATTCAAGAAGTATTTCAAGCAGAAATACCTCTTTGACAGGTATTATGATGACAAGATTAAGGAGTTCCATGAGTTGAGATTGGGACAATAGACCATGGAAGAGTATGCAAATAATTTTTTGGCGCTGTTGAGGTATGTCCGGTACATCAGAGATGAAAAAGTGAAGTTCCATCGTTTTCTGAGTGGATTACCTCAGTCTTACAAAGATAGAATTGAGTTTTATGAACCTAGAACTCTTGAAGAAGCAATGAGAAAAGCTAAATATTGCTATGAGCAAAGCAAAGGTAAACCTGATTACCATAAGGCATGGAAGGACATGAAGAACGAGAGGTTTGACCAAAGAAAGAAAGGTTTCAAACCTTCTAACTTCATGAATCAGCAGAAGCAGCCATCCCAAGCTGCGAGTAAACCAGTTGGAATGACAGGAGAAAAACCTAAGGATCTGCAACAGAAAAGAGGACCACTTCAATGTTGGAAATGTGGAGGATCCCACATGCGCAGGAATTGTCCACTCAAGAATGAGAGTGCAAGACCGGCTTATAATATTCAAGAAGGAGAAATAGTGGGTCAAGTAGCAAGGGCAATCCCTAGGATTTATGCAGCACTGGAGGACTGCCAGGTAGATCAACAATCAACTGTGGTTGAAGTAGCAGGTAAGATTGTTGAGCAATCTGTTTCTATTTTGATTGACCCTGGTTCTACTCATAGTTACATTACTCCTAGAGTAGTGGAGATTTGTGCTTTTAAGAAGGTAAAGCATAGGAAGTTTTGGTTAGTTCAGCTAGCCACTGGAACTAAGAGAAAGGTCAGTGAAGTGGTAGAGAAATGTCCATTGGTCATGGATGGATTGGTCACTTGTGTAGATCTGAATGTTCTACCGCTTGGTTCCTATGATGTTCTCATTGGAATGGATTGGTTAGAAGCTCACCGGGTGAAGCTTGACTGTTACCATAAGAATTTCGAATGCATGAATGAAGAAGGGAACCTAGTAGTTGTGAAAGGCATTCAAAAGGTGATTTCAGTACGGCAGGTTTCAGCAATGCAGCTAAAGAAGTTCTATAGGAAGGGTTTCCAGTTGTATGCAGCTCATATTTTGGAGGAAACGGGAGATAAAACTCCTAGGTTGGAAGACAATCATGTGTTACAGGAATTCAGGGATGTGTTTCCTGATGAGATTCCAGGGCTTCCTCCAAAGCGGGACATTGAATTCACTATTGAACTCGTTCCAGGAGTAGCACCAGTGTCCAAGGCACCCTATAGGATGAGTATATCGGAAATGTTAGAATTGAAGATGCAACTGCAAGAGTTGTTGGAAAAGAAGTATATCCGACCGAGTGTGTCTCCTTGGGGAGCATCGGTTCTATTTGTAAAGAAGAAAGATGGTACACTCAGGTTATGTATTGATTACAGACAGTTGAACAAGGTTACTGTGAAGAATAAATATCCTTTGCCTAGGATTGATGACCTCTTTGATCAAATGAGAGGAGCAAAGGTATTTTCTAAGATTGACTTGAGGTCTGGTTACCATTAGGTGAGAATCAAGGATGAAGACATTCATAAGACAACCTTCAGGACAAGGTATGGGCATTATGAGTTTGTAGTGGTACCATTTGGTCTCACAAATGCACCAGCTACATTTATGTGCCTTATGAATAGTGTCTTTAGCAGGTATTTGGACAAATTTGTTCTTATTTTCCTTGATGACATTCTTGTTTATTCTAAGAATGAGGAAGAGCATGAAGAGCATTTGAGATTGACATTGAGATTGCTTAGGGAGCACCAGCTGTATGTGAAACTAAGCAAGTGTGACTTCTATAGAGATAGAATTCAGTATTTGGGTCACATTGTCTCAGAGGAGGGTATATCTATGGACCCTGAAAAGATTGAAGCCATTATGAATTGTCCTACTCCAAGAAATGTGATAGATGTAAGATCTTTTATGGGACTTGCAGGATGCTATAGGAGATTCATTGAGGGATCCTCCAAAGTTGCACATGCCATCAATTCTTTGCAAAAGAAGGGGATGAAGTTCGAATGGACATTGAGGTGTGAAGAAAGATTTCAGCAGTTGAAGAATCTTCTCACCAGTGCACCAGTATTGAAGGTTGCCGATCCAGAGAAAGATTTTGTGGTGTGTATCGATGCATGCGGACAAGGGCTTGGAGGAGTCCTTATGCAGGATAGCCACGTGATATGTTATGAGTCGAGAAAGCTGAAGGAACATGAGAAGAACTATGCCACTCATGATCTAGAGCTTGCAGACATAGTACATGCTCTCAAGATGTGGAGGAATTACTTGATGGGCAGGAGATTTGAGCTCCGAACAGACCATTGTGGACTGAAGTATTTGTTTGATCAGCCTACTCTGAATGCTAGGAAAGCAAGATGGCTGGAATTTTTATGTGAGTTTGATTTTGAAATCAAGCACATAAAGGGAAAGGAAAATAAGGTGGCTGATGCACTCAGCAGGAAGGTGCAGGAAATGCATGTGGAATCTCTTAGTATTTTCCTATCAGATTTGAGGTAGCAGATTGTTAGTCATGCTGCTGAAGATGAATTGTATGAGCAGGTAAAAGACAAATTGCAGCAGCAAGGTCTTGAGAAGAGGTATGAGGGATATAAATTGGAAGAAGATGGACTTCTCACTTATAAAGGTAGAATTTGTATTCCATATGTAGCAGATTCGAGGAGAGCTGTTATGGATGAGATCCATCAAGCTCTGTATTCTGGACACCCAGGATATCAGAAGACAATTGCTACGGCTAGAAAGCAGTACTTTTGGCCAGGAATGAAAAGGGATATGGCTGAGTACATTTCCAGGTGTATGAAATGTCAGTAGGTAAAGGTTGAGCATCAAAACCCTGTAGGTTTGTTGCATCCTTTGCTAGTTCCGGAATGGAAATGGGAAGTTGTTTCCATGGATTTTATTATAGGATTGCCGATGACTTGGAGACAACATGATTCCATCATGGTTGTGGTGGACAAGTTGACAAAGGCAGCACATTTTATACCCATGAAGTCTACGCATAAGACTGATGACATTGTAAAGATCTTCATGAAGGAGATATTCAAATTGCATGGATTGCTGAAGGCAATAGTCTCTGACAGAGATGTCAAGTTCACTTCCAAATTTTGGAAGGGGTTGTTTGCAGATTTGGGTACAAAGCTAAACTTCAGCACTGCATACCATCCTCAGACAGATGGGCAGATAGAAAGAGTTAATCAGGTGCTTGAAGACATGCTTCGCATGTATGTGATGGACAAACTGACCAAGTGGGAAGATTACTTGCACTTGGTAGAGTTTGCTTATAACAATGGACGGCAGGCATCCTTGGGGATGAGTCCGTATGAAGCTTTGTATGGAAGAAGGTGTAGGACACCAGTGACTTGGGATAACCCAGTGAACAGGGTTATGCTTAGACCAGAATTGCTCAAGGAAATGGAGCAAGAGGTTATAAAGATTAGACAGAATCTGAAAGTAGCATAAGACAGACATAAAAGCTATGCAGATAAGCATAGGGTGAACAGGGAGTTCAGTGTTGGGGATCATGTTTACCTGAGAGTGAGGGTAAGGAAGAGTTCCTTGAAGCTTGGGAGTTGTGCCAAGCTGTCACTAAGATACTGTGGGCCGTTTTAAGTGCTTGAAAGAATAGGGCCAGTTGCATATAGAATTGCATTGCCTGCTAGCACTAGATCTCATAATGTTTTTCATGTTTATTTGCTTAAGAGATATGTACATGATCCTAACCATGTGATAAATTGGGATGTAATTCAGGTGGAACCCGAGGGAGAGTTCCGAATCGAGCCAATGCACATCCTCGACAGGAAGGTCACAATGCTCCGAAACTGGGCCATAGGTCAGGTAAAGGTGCAATGGGAGCACTATGGACCTGAAGAGGCTACATGGGAGCTAGAGGATGCCATGCGATTGGCACATCCATTTTTGTTCAATTCTGCGGAACACTGAGGCGATACCAGTGTAGCATTTTGTTCAAATTTTGTAAAGCACTGAGGATAGTGCTATTGAAGGGGGAGGGGAATGTAACACCCCGGTTTTGACCCCGTTGCATTAAGTGTACATGATGTATATATTGTAATAATCATGGTGCGGAGCTAAAGGCCAAGGCCTCACCATCGATTGGTTATGCTATGTTTCGGATTTAAATTGTCACCGATGGTATATCGGGGCATGCGGCATACATATTGAGTTTTGTCATCATGTAAATATGCATATTTAATTAAATGAACCTGACCAGCTATGCTCGCGGCAACTAAATTGAGAAGGGGCATGATTTTCACTAGGATAAGGGTGGGGGAAATGTCAAACCTTGAGCCATGAGGGAAAAACCCATGTGTCACCACCTTGTCTTACCCAACCACCCCCATTAAGAATTGCTATTGGTGGTTGAGACAGTTATTGTTTTTGGGAGTGGGGTGGCAGGACTGTCAGTCCTTGCCTACACGCACACTCCACCCATGGTTGACTTCACAGTGGCAAGGGAAAACCACCGCCATCACTCCAGGGGACTCACAATTGCATTTCACTCCACTGCGCATCCTCTCCACTATCTGTTCACCTCCACGCACAGGATTTACCTGGTTTTACTCCCGCAGGAATTCCACTCTCCCCACGACAGTGCTGAAACACTCACGCACTCCCTACTCGTGTCTATCCATTGTCTGTTCATCCACGCACAAGCTGGGAGATGTTCGTCCTCACGCGGGGACCGTTTCCTGTTGAGTATTCTCACGCATGGGAATTTACCTGGTTTTACTCACGTTGTTCTCCTCTACGGATTCTATGGACAGTGTGGGTAGATACCTACCTCACAGGCTGATTTCGGGTTGCTGTGGTTTCCCTTATGTTGTGATTGTTGCGGTCTTCTTTACATTTGGGGTCTGGTGGAAGCTTCCCTCATGCATAGACTGTTTGTTGTTCTCATTGATACATTTGGGACTGTATAATTCTCTTGGGAGTCATTTTCCCCTGTTCAAGCTGTAATAGCTGATTAATTGCATGTGTGCAATGGTTGGTCTTCGGACTATGTTGGGAGCAGGGATGGGGGCTTGGTTTTCTTGATAAACCTGGTGTTTGGAAACCACACATATAGAGCTAGAGGGCTGGCTTTCTTCTCCACAACCCCTGAATAGCACTGGAAGGGAATGCATGGCCTGAGGGACTTTGTAGTAGAGAAGGGACTGATTCCTTGTGTTGGGTGTGTGTGGGTGTCTTAGAAGTCAGTCTAGTTCTGGTGTAGGTGTTCTTGGCTCTGTAATGGGCTCACCAGCTTAGCATTTAGCCTTTCCCAACTCCTGGATGGCCTGATAAACCCAACTGTGTTGGATTGGATGTGTTTTGTGTATCCTTGGCTATGTGTAAGCCTGCTTGTTCCCTTATTCCTTGGAGAATCATGCCCAGCTCGGGGGTGGCAGTGCTGCTGAGAGATTAAGGAGCATGCTGGCCTATGGTTGGGTGGAACGTTGCAGCGACATAGCTGGTTGCTGAATGAGTTCTTCATAAGATAAGTGATTCTTGTTCATTTTACTTCTGCAATAATATTTCTGTTAATGATTATGATGAAAATGTTGAATGAATGCTGTATGCATGTGTGTTGTTTCCGCTATGTATGATAAATGATCATGTATGCATGTTTAGTTCAAAGCATTTTAATTCAGCATTTCAGAAATTTTATGAATTCACATGTTCATGGGGATGTATGCCCGGATGGTTAATGCCATGGTAGCGTCCTCTTCGTCGGTCGAAGGATTGGGGACATGACAACATGGATGAATGTAGGCCTGCACCATTCCCTTTCCTTTCAGGGATCAGCCTTGAAGAAGGAAAAAACACACCTCCCATGGATTGCACTATCTATTGACAGCTGATTGGTAGATTGTTGTACTTGACACATTCTCAGCTTGATATCTGTTATGCCATGAATGCTGTATCAAGATACATGCAGAAGCCTCATGATATTCATTGGAATTCAACCAAGAGGATCCTCCAGTATATTCAGCGAACAAGGACCTACGACATTCACTATGCTGCGGACTCCGAGCTAGAGCTGGTTGGATACATAGATTCTGATTGGGTGGGTGATTCTATTGATCGAAAGTCTACTTTTGGATATGTATTCATGTTTGGTGGTGGCCCCATTTTCTGGTCTAGCTAAACCTAGGCTGCCATAGCACTATCTTCAACAGAGGCCGAGTATCGAGGAGTGGTGAATGCTTGCATCCAAGCAGTTTGGTTGCAAGGCATTGTTTTAGAGTTTGCTCTTAGTAGTACTTTGTCCACTGTCCTATTTTGTGACAATAAAAGTGCTATTAAGATATCCACAGATCCAGTTACCAGGTAGAGTACCAAGCATGTAGAGATCCACATGCACTATATCAGGGAGCTAGTGCATGACAGCACCATCATTATGCAATACTACCCAATTGATGAGCAGATTGCAGACATCTTCACCAAGAGCTTTTCAGAAAATAAGTTCACTTACCTTCGTTCACTATTGGGGGTGAGTTCATCAGGGTCATTCAGACTACTTTCAGTGTTCAGCTTGAGGGGGGGTTTTTCCCACTGGGTTTTCCCTCTTTTCCTCAGTTAGTTTGTTTTTGAGCATTGTTTCAGTTTTAGCATTGTACAGGGTGACCTATGGCCTTAGTTGTCGGGGCCCTAGCATTTTTATGCATTTATTTTTTCTAACTCCTCCGGAGTATAGCTTAAGGGGGGATGTTGGAGACATTTACCACCTTACACACTCTTTTTGGTTAATTTGGCCTAGTTAAACCACTATCCTAAGTATTATTCACTTAATTAACATTATAGGAGCACTAGATGACATCAGCTAGATTGCACCCATGCTTACCTTCAGTCAAGGAGGCTAACTTAGACTTCTCCTACATTCGGGGAGGCTGACTGGAGCACTCCGAGGGTGATCTGAGTGTCATTAACGCCCCATATTGCCAACTTATGGTTACAATCAGTTAAAAAGAGCAGTAAAGGTGCCCTCCATCATTAAATTGATTATTTATTGATTATTTAATGAACTGGAGTCGGTATAGGCGCCTCCAACCACTTCTGATGTTCAGTTAGACTTTAGTTAACCTCATCGGGGTTCATTGGAGTCATTGATGCGCTACCACTTGATGGTTGGCTTGCTGTGACATGTGTCTGACCTATTTCAGTTAGAATCAGTCATTTATTACACTTCGACTTTAGTTAGGGCTAAGTTGAGTCAATTAGGGTTTTGATCAGTGGTTAACTTGAGTTTTGACTGTGGCTTACATTCAGTTAAGCTAGACTCACTCACTCAATTCGAATGACCTCCTTGGGAATTTGAATTGCTTTGTGATTCATGCTTGCAGCATGAAATTTGTATTTTATTACTCATTCTTTGTGTGAATATACAAAGCGACTACTCATTTTGTAGCCCGATTACACCATTTTCATGACTTATTGTTATTAATCTTTGATGAGACTTGTGTTTAGTTTCTAGATCATTGTGTGAGATTAATACATGGGAGGTTGATTGGTTATTCATATGAGTCTCTAATAATGTATTATACACATCTCATTCTTCAATATAATAATTTGAGCAGGTTTCTGTACATTTTGGAATCCATTTCTACCACTTACCCCGGGGGGATTTGAGCCCAAAATTACTAGTAAAATAATCTATCTTGTTCAGAATTTAGTACATACTTGAAGAAGTGATTGGAGGGACATAATACATACCTGAACATAATAATTAAGTTATTATATTGTTCATACACCTTCTTTGAATATTTGGCAGCAATTGGGCTGATTTGGAGACCAAGACACTAAAACTAGTCAAGAGCCAAAATTGTGAAAAATTGGAAAATTGGGCATTTTGGTAAAAATTAAAAAAATGGAAATCACAAGTGGTATCAGAGCATGTTATTTCAACCTTATGGTGTTAAAAAGGAGTGAAATCAATAAACCACCACCCTTAGAATCTGAATTTAAAGGTGCTCATCTTGTAGAAGAAGAACTAGAAGAAAAAACGGTACCTCCGAAACTATGTGGGAGAACAACAAAAAGTTTGGACAAAATGGCTACACTTGGGTGATTTTTGCTACAACACCACCTTTCACATCTCAATATGTATGTCTCCCTTCAAATAATTATATGTTTATGATGCACTTACATTTGCTGATATGATATTTGGTGATAGTAGAGCTCCAAAAGCTAGATATTGGGTGGAAGAAAGCCAAGAAATTTTAAAGCTTTTAAAAGACAATTTGCATGTTGCCAAAAATCAGTAAAAACAATATGCATATAAACATAGAGAGGAAAGGACCTATCAGGATGATGATTTAGTGTATTTGAGGTTGTATCCATACAAACAAACATCTCTCAAAAGGAATGGAGTAGAAAGCCTAAAGCCAAGATACTATGGTGCCTACAAGGTAATCCGGAAGATTGGAGAAGTAGCATATGAGTTGGAACTTTTTGAAGGGAGTAAAATTCATAATTTATTTCATGTTTCTTGTCTCAAGAAAGATATTGGTCAAAAAATTGTCATTTCATATACACTCCCTCCTTTGGATGATGAAGGGCAGCTCACACTTATTCCGGAAAAGGTTTTGAAGACAAGGGAGAGAAGATTGAGGAGAAGAACAATCAAAGAATACTTGGTGCAATGGAAGGATCTACCAAGTGAAGATTCCAGATGGGAAGAGGAGAATATTTTTCAGCATACAAATCTGAAATTGCTTGAGGACAACCAATATTGGGTGGGGAGGACTGCAATGTCCCCATTCAAATAATTGCATAGCAGGAAAATTCCATCAATCCTACTAGTTAGGCTAGGTTGGGTGGAAACACTGGGAATTTAATAAGGGAGCTAATAAATGGTGTTTATACATTAGAAGGAATAAATATTTATTTAATGGATTTAATTAAATGAATTCAAGTGAAAAATGAAATAGCTATGGAGAATGGAGACATATGGAGACTATGGGGCCCACTCAAGCTAGAATTCCTATGTTAAATGGCATCCTCCTCTTGCAATCTCGAATCTATGGGAAGCCTAATTTTTTTGGATATATTATTAGGTTAATATAATTGTCCATATAGTTTATAGGTATAATTTGGGATTAATTGTAACTTACATGGGGAGAGGAAGAGCCAAATGGGAGTTTCATGGACACTTGGCTAGATTCCCCTTACATTTATGACATCTATGACACCAATGATGGAGATTCTATGACAGTTATGACACAAGTAAGATATGAAGGATGAAATATGAAATATATAACATGTCAGGACTAAATATATCATCTTATAGGGCTCTCATGGGAGTTGGAGGAGGCTAAGAGGATCCTACTCGAATTTGGGAGAAGAGGGATGGTGAAGAGAGAGGCCACATGGCATAGCATGAGCAGCCACATCAGTTCAGCTTGGATTTGGTTTATGGATGGATTTTGAACCTTAGAATACCAATAATTTTTATAAAATTCAGGGATCAGCCATGATAATCCCCTTTTGATCATTTTTGAAAATTGTTATTGTGAAGAGAGAGAGCTAGTGGATGACTAGTTCATGGCTTAGCCAATTTCGAGGGTGAAAGATTCCCATCCTAGTTGGTGATTGGAGAGGCCAATCAGGTATTTCAAGGTGATTCAACGGATTCATAATTTATAGGTGCATCTTGTGGACTTATCTATTTCATCTTGTTCTTCCTTTCATCTCAAGTTTTCTCACCATATTTCAGCTCTATGGAGTGAGGCGCACTTGGTGAGATATTCATCTCTTTTAGGGAGCTTCTCTTGCTCCAGTATTTTGTATTCTAATGTAAAATATATTATATTTAATTTAAGAAATATCTCAGGTCTAAAGGCCATAAATCTCATGTATTATTTCTCAATAATGAAGAAACAATGCCATTTCCCCACTACCTTGTTGTAAACTCTTATAGTCTTGATGGATTCGAATGGATGTATAAAATATTGATGATTTATGAATTAATTTACTATAAATAAAGTATATTATGGGTTTCATGTTCAGTAACTTATAATTTGTGGCCATTGGGTCGAATTTCATAGCAATGGGAGCAAACTACACCTCATTTCCCCAAGGGTCCAAAACTAGTTTTTTATACCTGATTGAAAGAAGTGATAACAGCCATGGGAGGTTGATTATTTATGCATATGAGTCTCTGATAATGTATTATACACATACCATTCCTCAATTTAATAATTATAGTGGTTTTATGCACATTTGGGAAGCCATTTCTACCAGTTACCCCGGGGGGGGGGGGGGGGGATTTGAGCCCAAAATTGCCAATAAAATCATCTATCTTGTTCAGAATTTGGTACAGAATTGAAGAAGTGATTGGAAGTCCATAATACATCCCTGAAAATAATAATTAATATATTATATCATTCATACACCTTCTCTTAATATTTAGGAGCAATTGGGCTTATTTGAAGACCAAGACACTAAAACTAGGCAAGAGCCAAAATTGTGAAAACATTGGAAAATTGGGCATTTGGGTAAAAATTTAAAAATGGGACATTACAAGTTGTATCAGAGCATGGTATTGGAACCTGATGGTTTTAACAAGGATTCAAAGAAATAAACCACCACCCTTAGAATTTGAATTGGAAGGTGCTTGGCTTGTAGAAGAAGAACTAGAAGAAAAAAATGTACCTTTGAATAAAGCTATGGCTGACGAGGGAGAAGACTACACTAAGGAGAAAATGGAGTATCTCAAACTTATAAAACCCCTGTTTGAATAAATATCCAAGGACATGAACCAACATATGGTAGACATGACCCAACAGATAGAAAAAGGATTCGAATTGATGGCCAGTCAAATGGGAAGCAAAGCGATAATAGGAGATAGTGTTAGTTCACAATCAGCAGAAAGAAAGAGAATGGGTGAGCACATTTTCTCACAAACATGACCTGATAATAGACCCCATCAATTTTAGAGCACACCAAGGCCTACTGTACCTAAATTTCTTATTCCAAAAGAAGAAACTAACATTCAATTTGAAATTGATACAATAACAAAAGAATGGGCTAAATTGGATGAAGAGTGTAGGAGAAGTATAACATTTAAGCAATACTTCACCATGGAAAACAAACTCAAAAAGAAGGAGGACAATAAGTCTCTACACCAAAACAAATATTTGAATTGTGCCATAGGTAAAGTTCCACTTCCTACTTTTGATGATTCATCTCAAAGTTTTGCTAACACTTGGGTGGAAAAATTGGATGTGTATTTCTAGCTGAATCCAATGGTGGAAGAAGATGCTTTAAAAATGGCTATTTTTCAATTGAAAGGAGATTCCAATGAATGGTGGTTCCATGAATTTAAAATCTTGGGCCATGACCAGGTTAAAACATATGGGGAATTTTTTTGACAGGGTATTAGAAAGTTTTGAACAAAAAGATCCAGAATTGTCTTTCAAAGAACTAACACAATTGAAGCAGGTAGGGACTCCTATTGAGTATATGTTGGAATTCCAAACATTATCAGTTAAGGTGGCTAATTTATCTATGGGAAGGTTAGTATTGTTTTTCACTGAAGATTTGGTAGAGCCCTTAAAAGGCTTGTTCAAATCCCACAAGTCTACTGACTTAAATGATGCAATGAGCTTGAATAGAGATCTTCAAAATGTGCTTCCTAGAAAAAGATTTCCTCCTAAGCCTAACTTCAGCTTTGAAAGAAAGAATTGGAAAAAGGATGCACCTAATAATAAGTTTCAGCAAGGATATACATATGAAAACAATAATAAAGAAGGACAAACTAGGGATGAACTTCGAAGGATAAAATTGTGCTTCACATGCTTCCAACCATGGACACCAGGGCATAAATGTGCTAAAGGAAAAGCTCAATACATAGAAGTATTTTCTGATAATGATGAGTATGAAGGGGGTATGGTCGAATAAGGGATCATTTCATATCAAGAGGATGCATATGAGACAGTAGTTGAATAAGAAAAACAAAAAGAAAATCATCCTTCACCGGACAAAGCAAGAATGGTAGTACTTTTAGCAGTGCCTCACTATCACACTATTTGATGCAAGGGTGTGGTATTGGGACAAAGAGATTAAGTTTTGGTAGATGGAGGAGCTACAAATAATTTTATTTATGCAAATATGGTGGATAAAATAAATATGCCAAGTGAACCATTCGATGGCTTCATAGTTGTCATTCTAGGTCACAACATGATGCAATGCAACACCTCGGTTCCAAAGCTGCAAGTCACCATAGGTAACTATACTTTTGTTGATAGTTTTGATGTGGTTGATGTTGATGATACTAATGTAGTATTGGGAGTGAAAATGCTGTATTCTATAGGAGAGCATTCAGTAAATTATCAAATTCTTGAAGTGAAATTTCAAGATTCAACAGGTGTACTAAGGGTTGTGAGAGGGCAACACACTTACCCAAAACAGGTAGCAAATTGCAATAGTATGAGATCTATATTGAGGCATGGTGATATATAATGGGATGCTGAATGTTATATCACCTATATCAAGCCAAAAATCAGAGTTGTTAAACATGCAAAGGAGATAGAGACACTTTTTCACAAATATGAAAAAGTTTTCAGAGATCTTCCACATGGTAGACCACCTGATAGGGGGGTTGAGCATAACATTGTTTTGGAGGAGGCTACTTCACCCATTCAGATACCACCTTATATAAATCCCAAGAAGTTTAGATATGAGATTGAGAAGGCCATTCAATAAATATTAGAGTTGGGACTCATTATACCAAGTTCTAGCCCTTATGCTTCTTCAGTAGTGTTGGTAAAGAAAAAAGATGGAACTTTGAGGATGTGTATAGAATTCCGAGCTTTGAACAAGAAGAACATCAAGAATAGATATCCTATTCCCAGGATTGATGAGCTCATGGATTAGCTATTTGGATCTAATTAATTTTCCAAAATTGACCTTAGATATGGTTATCACCAAATTTGGATGAAGGAGGAAGATGTGAAAAAGACTACTTTTCGATGTCATTATGGTCACTTTGAGTTTTTTGTTATGCCGTTTGGGTTGACTAATGCTCCAGCTACATTTCAAGCATTTATGAATAGAATATTTTTCAAGAAGATTATAAGGTTTGTTTTAGTCTTCTTTGATGATATTCTCATTTATAGGAAAACTTGGGAAGAACACTTGCAACACCTAGCGTTTGTGTTGAAAACTTTGCAAGAACAGTCTTTGTATGCTAAGATGTCTAAATGTGAATTTGAGATGAAAGAACTATTATATATTGGGAAAATTATTGGGCAAGATGGAGTGAAAGTACAAATGGAAAATATCAGGGCTATCTTAGAATGGCCATCACCAAAAAACACCATAGAATTAAGAGGCTTCATTGGAATATGTACATACTCCAGGAAATTTGTGAAAGGGTTCTCCAAGTTGACTTCTCCACTAATTGATTTGACTAAGAAGGATTGAATATATGTGGTTGTGGATATATTAACTAATTTTGCTCATTTATTTTCTGTTACATCCTCTTTCAGTGCTGCACAAGTGGTTGACATTTTTTTCAAATAAATCTTCAGATTGCATGGGCTCCCTAAGAGCATTGTGAGTGATAGAGATGGTAGATTCATGAGTTATTTTTGGAAAGAATTTTTCATATTGGTGGGAAATAAGTTGACTCCAAGTACAAGCTACCATCCCCAAATTGATGGACAAATAGAGAGGGTGAATAATTGGTTGGAAGGGTACCTTCGAAACTATGTGGGAGCACAACAAAAAGCTTGGACAAAATGGCTACACTTGGGTGAGTTTTGCTACAACACCACCTTTCACATTTCAATAGGGATGTCTCCTTTTAGAGAATTATATGGTTATGACACACTTAAATTTTTTGATATGATATTTGGTGATAGTAGATCTCCAAAAGCTAAATATTGGGTGGAAGAAAGCCAAGAAATTTTAAAGCTTTTAAAAGACAATTTGGAGGTTGCCCAAAATTAGAAAAAAAAGTAGCAGATAAACATAGAGAGGAAAGGACCTTTTAGGTTGATGATTTAGTGTATTTTAGGTTGAATCCATACAAAAAAACATCTCTCAAAAGGAATGGATCAGAAAATCTAAAGCCAAGATACTACGGGCCCTACAAGGTAATCCAAAAGATTGGAGAAGTAGCATATGAGTTGGAACTTCTGGAAGGGAGTAAAATTCATAATGTATTTCATGTTTCTTGTCTCAAGAAATATATTGGTCAGAAAATTGTCATTTTATATACACTCCTTCCTTTGGATGATGAAGGACATCTCACACTTATTCCGGAAAAGGTTTTGAAGACAACAGAGAGAAGATTGAGGAGAAGAAAAATCAAAGAATACTTGGTGCAATGGAAGGATATACCAAGTGAAGATGCCACATGGAAAGAGGAGAATATTTTGCAGCATATAAATCTAAAATTTATTGAAGACAAGAAATATTGGGTGGGGAGGACAGTAATGTCCCCATTCAAATAACTGCATAGCATGAAAATTCCATCAATCCTACTAGTTCCCTAGGCTGGGTGGAAACATTAGGAAGTTAATAAGGGAGCTAATAAATGGTGTTTATAAATTAGAAGGAATAAATCTATTTTTAATGGATTTAATTAAATGAATTCAAGTGAAAAATTAAATGGCCATGAAGAATGTAGACACATGGAGACCATGGGGCCCACTCAAGCTAGAATTCCTATGTTAAATGGCATCCTTTTCTTGCAATCTCGAATCTATGCGAAGCCAAATGTTTTTGGATGGATTATGAGGTTAATATACTTGTAAATATACTTCATAGGTTGAATTTGGGATGAATTGTAACTTACATGGGGAGAGGAAGAGCCAAATGGGAGTTTCATGGACAGTTGGCTAGATTCCCCTTACATTTATGACATCTATGACACCAATGATTGATATTCTATGAAAGTTATGAAACAATTCAGATATGAAGGCTGACGTATGACATATATGGAATGTCAGTCTTGAATAAAGCATCTTAGAGGGTGCTCATGGGAGTTGGGTAAGGCCAAGAAGCTCCTACTCAAATTTGGGAGAAGAGGGAAGGTGAAGAGAGAGGCCACATGACATAGCATGATGATAAGCCACACGAATTAGACTTGGATTTGGTTTATGGATGGATTTGGAACCTTAGAATACCAATAATTTTTATAAAATTTAGGGATCAGCCATTAGAAACACCTTTTTATCATTTGTGAAAATTGTTATTGTGAAGAGAGAGAGCTAGTGGATGACTAGTTCATGCCTTAGCCAATTTTGAGGGTGAAATATTCCCATCCTAGTTGGTGTTTGGAGAGGCCACTCAAGTATCTCAAGGAGATTCAATGGAGTCATAAGTTACAGGTTCAAGCTATATCAACTTATGGAAATATCAATTTCATCTTGTTCTTCATTTCATCTCAAGTTTTTCCACCATATTTCAGCTCTATGGAGTGAGGTGCACTTGGTGAGCCATTCATCTCTTTGAGGGAGCTTATCTTGCTCTAGTATTTTGTATTTTGATGTAAACTATATGATATTTAATTTCATAAAGCCCTCAGGTCAAAAGGATAAGAAATATCATGTATTTATGAATGAATTGAATTGAATTAAATTATATTATGGGTTTCATGTTCATTAACTGTGAATTTTTGGCCATTGGGTCAAATTTCACAGCAATTGGAGCAAACTACACCTCATTTCCCCAAGGGTCCAAAACTAGTTTTTATATCTGATTGAAAGAATTGATAACAGCCATGGGAGATCGATTTTTTATACATATGAGTCTCTGATAATGTATTCTACACATATTGTTCTTCAATTTAATAATTTGAGTGGGTTTCTACACATTTGGGAATCCATTTCTACTACTTACCCCGGGGGGGATTTGAGCCCAAAATTGCCAGTAAAATCATCTATCTTGTTCAGAATTTAGTACAGAATTGCAGAAATTATTGGAGGGCCATAATACATCCCTAAAAATAATAATTAATCTATTATATCATTCATACACCTTCTCTAAATATTTGGAGGCAATTGGGCTTATTTGGAGACCAAGACATTAAAACTAGTCAAGAGCCAAAACTGTGAAAAAATAGGAAAATTGGGCATTTTGGTAAAAATTTAAAAAAGGGACATTACAAGTGGTATCAGAGAATGGTATTGGAACATGATGGTGTTAAAAATGAGTCAAATAAATAAACCACCACCCTTAGAATCTGAATTGGAAGGTGCTCAGCTTGTAGAAGAAGAACTAGAAGAAAAAAAAGTACCTTTGATTAAAACTATGGCTAACGAGAGAGAAGACTACACTAAGGAGAAAATGGAGTATCTCAAACTTATAAAAACCCTGTTTGAAGAAATATCCAAGGACATGACCCAACATATAGAAAAAAGGATTGAAACTAATGGCCAGTCAAATGGGAAGCAAAATGATAATAGGAGATAGTGGTAGTTCACAATCAACAGAAAATAAGACAATGGGTGAGCACATTTTCTTACGAACATGACCTCATAATAGACCCCATGAATTTCAGAGCACACCAAGGACTACTACACCTAAATCTCTTATTCCCAAAGAAGAGACTAACATTCAATTTGAAATTGATACAATAACAAAAGAATGGGCTAAATTGGATGAAGAGTGTAGGAGAAGTATAACATTTGAGTAGTACTTCACCATGGAAAACAAAATCAAAAAGAAAAAGGAAAATAAGTCTCTACAACAAAACAAATAATTAAATGGTGCCATAAGTAAAGTGCCACTTCCTACTTTTGATGGTTTATCTCAAAGTTCCGCTAACACTTGGGTGCAAAAATTGGATGTGTATTTTCAGCTGAATCCAATGGTAGAAGAAGATGCTTTAAAACTTGATATTTTTCACTTGAATGGATATTCCAATGAATGGTGGTTCCATGGCATGAAAAACTTGGGTCATGATCAGGTTAAAGCATATGGGGAATTTGTTGACAGGGTATTAGAAAGGTTTGAGCAAAAATAGCCAGAATTGTCTTTCAAAGAACTAGCACAATTGAAGCAAGTAGGGACTCCTATTGAGTATATGTTGGAATTCCAAAGATTATCGGTTAAGGTGGCTAATGTAACCATGGGAAGGTTAGTATTTTTTTTCATTGAAGGTTTGGCAGAGCCATTAAAATATTTTTCAAATCCCACAATCCTACTAACTTAAATGATGCAATGAGCTTGACTAGAGATCTTAAAAATGTGCTTCTTAGAACAAGATTTCCTCCCAAGCCTAAATTCAGATTTGAAAGAAAGCCTTGGAAAAATGATGTACCTGATAAGAAGTTTTGGAAAGGAGATACATCTGAAAAGAATAAGAAAGAAGGACAAAATAGGTATGAACTTCGAAGGAAAAAATTGTACTTCATATGCTTCCAACCATGGACACCGGGGCATAAATGTGCTAAAGGAAAAGCTCAATACATAGAAGTATTTTCTGATAATGATGAGTATGAAGGGGGTATGGATGAATAAGGACACATTTCATATCAAGAGGAGGCATATGAGATAGTAGCTGGAGAAGAAAAATAAGAAGAAAATTAGCCTTCATTAGACAAAGCAATAATGGCAGTACTTTCAGCAGTGCCTCGCTATCACACTATTCGAAGCAAGGGTGTGGTATTAGGACAAAGAGATTCAATTTTGGTAGATGGAGGAGCTACACATAATTTCATTGATGCATATATGGTGGAGAAAAGAAAGATACCAAGTGAACCATTCGATGGCTTCACATTTGTCATTCTAGGTCACAACACAATGCAATGCAACACATGGGTTCCTAAGCTGCAAGTCACCATAGGTAACTATACATTTGTTGATATTTTTTATGTGATTTATGTTGCTGATACTAATGTAGTGTTGGGAGTGCAATGGATGTATTCTATATGAGAGTATTCAGTAAATGATCAAATTCCCGAAATGAAATTTCAATATTCAACAGGTGTACTAAGGGCTGTGAGAGGGCTGTTAGAATAATCAACCCATAGTTAGCTACCTTAGACATTAATTTCATTATTTTTGTCTTATTTGCCTAGTTCATGTGTCCCACCTTGTGCAAGTTGTCATTTACCTATCCATAGTGGTCAAACTTGCCTTATTTGACTCATGTAGCACTTGGAAAACCTCAAGGAATCAAATCTGCTTTATTCCTAGCCTCCTAAGTGCCCTTCTGCTTTTTCTGCTTTATTCCCTTCTTTTTCAGTGTTTTAAGGCAAATGGAAAAGCTTGACTAGGTGAGGTTGAATAGTTTCTTGTCCTACACATCCTCCACTCTTTTCTCCTTTGAAAAGCATGTATGAGTTTTCATTCCATCACCTTTAGCTTGCCTAAGTGCTTTTGCAAATTCGTGAGCTCCATGACTGATTTGGAAACTACTTTATGCACCTATGGGGGATTTGCTTATTTTTAGTAAACCTGATTTTGACTAGATTCGAATTGCCTCCTCATGCATTCGAATCTCCTATGTAATTATTTAATGCAGCAACCTATTATGTTACAGGGTTGGCTATTGTACACTGAGTTAATACAGTTTAGCGTTCAACTCCATTTTCAGTCTCTTTTGTGAGTGATTTTGCATGATCAATTGATAATTGTTGTGAGTAAAATTGTTCTATCATTGGGTTCAATTTCCACATGGTATCAGAGCCATTGTCGATAGATTTCTCTCCTTCAAATTTTTTTTGCAAGTTCGACATCAGTGACTGGGAGCCTTCTACTGACAGCCGGGACAATTTCTAAGCTATGGATCAATCTCAGAAGATCATCTTGACTCCCTTCAACTTCTTTGAATGGAAAGCAGAGATGGAGATACTGTTGAGAGTGAAAGGCCTCTACAGGGTGACTATGGCAATAGAAGCAGAGCCCAATGCAGCTGCAGAGAAGATAAAATGACACAACAGGAGGGATGAGGCCTATGGTCTCCTGTGTCTGAGTATTTCCAGAGACCTCCTTTTCCATCTTGATGGATTAACATCATCGAATTAAGTATGGGAGAAACTTACTGATCTTTTTGGAAAGAAAAATGAGATGAGGGGACATCAAATTGAAAATGAACTGATCTCCCTGAGTCCAAATAGATTTGAATCACTGCAACTCTATTTCTCCAAGTTCAAAGCACTTGTTTTACAGCTAAAACAATGTGGGATCGATAAGAATGATGATCAGTTGGTCTTGGCCATTCTCTCAAAGCTTGGCCCTAACTATTCAGTGTTTGTTTCGACCTTCTATGCCACAAAGTTGACAGCTCGAACCTGGAAGATGCCTAGCCTTGCAGATTTCATGGAATCTCTCACACAAGAACATGACAAGCTGGTGATGATGGGCACCATCAAACCATCCAAATACCAAGCTCTGGTTGCTGGAGATTCGAAGGTGGATTCAAAAATAAAAAAGAAAGCTAAAAATTCACCTGAGAAAAAGAGAGACAAGAACAAGTCTCCAGAGGAGCCACAAGGTTCCAAGAAGAACTACCAGAAGAAGAAGAATAAAGGAGAAATGAGCGAGTGCACATACTGCAATAAGGGCAATCACACTGAAAGCTCCTGTATGAAGAAGAAAATAGACATGCTGACCCAACTCCTGGAGAAGAATGGAATCTCCCTTCTAGACAAGAAGAGAGAAGGAGGATCAAGTTCAGATGACAGAGAGAGAGTTCATGCATTGGTTGCTGGCACATCAAGCTCACCTAGTTTCATCATTGATTCTGGAGCTTCAAGACATATGGTTTCGACCAAGGAGGCATTCAAATCAATTGACATGTCGAAGGGACCACCTATAGTATTGGGAGATGACTCTCTCACTGAAAGTTTGGGAAAAGGGAGGATTGATCTTGATCATGGTCAGTTCAGCAATGTGTTGTATGTTCCTGGTCTTGCCTCCAACCTCTTGTCAGTGTACCAGATGAATCACACTAGGTCTCCAAAGAAGGTCATATTCTCCCCTGATGAAGTTAAGATCACAGAGATCTCAAGTGGTAAAGTCATTGCAAAAGGAGTTGCAAATCATGCTCAAAAGGTATACATGTTCTCACACTTCCTACCCTACTCAAACCCCTCTGCTCTTCTAATTCATGCTAATGAGGCAAACAAGCTTTGGAATGAAATATTTGGCCACCTAAAATACAAGTATCTTTCTGATCTTAGTGAAAAAGAGATGGTCATAGGGTTTCCCAAGATAAAATTTTCCAAAGGAGTCTGCCAAGGTTGTATCCTAGGAAAACACCCAGAGCATAAATTTGAGAGAGCTAGTCATGAGAGAACCTCTGCACCCCTCGAGCTGATCCACAGTGATGTTGCTGGCCCATTCCCTCATATGTCCATGAGTCAAGCCAAATATGCATTGAATTTCATAGATGACTTTTCCAGGTATTGCTGGGTTTACTTCCTGAAACACAAGTCTAAAGTTTTTGGCCTCTTCAAAGTCTTTAAGGCTTTGGTTAAAAACCAGTCTAGGAGGAAACTCAAGGTCCTCAGATCTGACAATGGTGGTGAGTATGTCAAGTCTAAGTTTATTAATTATTGTGCTGATGCAGGTATTCAGATGCAGCATTCTATCCCTTACACACCACAATAGAATGGTGTTGCTGAGAGGAAGAACAGATCACTGAAGGAGATGGCAACATGCATGATGGAGGCCAAAACTTTGCCACCAAAGTACTGGGCCAAAGCTATCAACTGTGCAGCCTATATCCAGAATAGGGTGCCTCAAAAACATCTTGATGGTATGACTCCTTTCGAAGCATGGAGTGGGCACAAGCCAGATGTGACCCATTTCAGGATTTTTGGCTCAAGGGCTTGGGCTAGAATTCCAACAGAAAAGAGGAAGGATTTGCAACCCCAAAGCCAAGAGTGCCTATTTGTTGGGTACTTTGAATATTCAAAAGGGTACAAGCTGATAAATTTAAGCACAAACAAAGCCTTCATTGAAAGGTGTGTTCAGTTTCAAGAAGAACCCCTTGCAGCAGTGGAAGTTGGAGAAACCTCTTCACCACTTGAACCTCTGAAAGTAAGTGAAGAGTTTTTTGAACATGATAATTCTGATATGTCTGATAGTGATGAGTTTATTGTAGACCCTAAAATCCCTACAAGGCCAAAATGGGCAGTCAAGACACTACATGAAGCAGGAGAGCTAGCTGGGGATCCCAATGACCCAAGGAGGACTAGATCTCAATTTGAGAGTGGTATGTGCATGAAGGATCCTATGATTGATGAGAAATGCTATTTGATGGTGGAATCAGATCCTAAAACATATGAAGAAGCAATAGGAGATCCAATATGGCAAGCAGCCATGAAGGAAGAGTTTAGCTCACTCCAGAAGAGCAACACATGGGAGCTAGTGGATCTTCCCCCAGGGAGGAAGTTAGTTCAGTGTAAGTGGGTCTACAAGATCAAATTTGCTGCTGATGGTTCAAATCTAAAGTACAAGGCCATATTGGTACCCAAGGGCTACTCATAGGTTCATGGCATAGATTACAATGATACCTTTGCACCAGTGGCAAAGATGGACTCCATTAGGCTAGCCTTTGTGATTGCAGCCTCAAAGCAATGGGAGGTACATCACATGGATGTAAAGTGTGCCTTCCTAAATGGATATATCACTGAAAAGATATATATGCAGCAGCCTCAAGGATTTGCTACTAACCCTTCTCTTGTGTGCAGGTTGAGAAAGTCATTGTATGGGCTAAATCAAGCCCCTAGTGCTTGGTATGCCAAGATTGATAGCTTCTTTCTATCACTGAACTTTGTTCGGTGCAAATAAGATCCAAATGTCTATTTGAAGTTAATTAATTGTTCATTAATGATCATTGTGTTATATGTTGATGACCTCCTCATTACAGGAAGCTCAAAGGATGAGATTGCTTCCTTGAAGGGTGCAATGAACCAAGCCTTCTCCATGACAGACTTGGGACTCTTAAGCCAATTCTTGGGGCTTGAGATTTCTCAAACCAAACCTGGAATCAAGGTGCACCAGTCCAAGTATGCCTTGGATTTTTTGAAAAAATTCAAAATGAAGGACTGCAAACCAAGCAAGACTCCTTTCCTTTCAGGAGTGAAGCTGGAAGAAGTTGATTCTTCACCTATGGTAAACAATACACTGTATAGGAAATTGATTGGATGTTTTTTGTATCTTACACATACTAGACCTGATATTTATTATACAGTAAGTGTGGCTTATAGATACATGGATCAGCCTCATGAGATCCATTGGAAAGCACCCAAAAGGATCCTTAACTTTGTTCAGGGAACAAGGACACACGGGATCTTCTATAAAGCAAAATCTGATCTTGATTTGATTGGATTTACTGACAGTGATTGGGCAGGTGATAGCACAGATAGAAAGTCCACATTAGGATATGTGTTCATGCTTTCAGAAGGGCCAATCAACTGGTCAAGCAAGAAATAGAGTGCCATTGCACTCTCATCTACAGAAGCAGAGTACAGAGGAGTTGTTAATGCAACAACTCAATGTTTATGGTTGCAGGGTTTACTTGGAGAGTGTGGCTTCGAATCAGAGTACTCAACTACCATCTACTATGATAACCATAGTAACATTAGAATCTACAAAGATCCAGTTCAGAAGCAGAGGACCAAACACATTGAGATCCATATGCACTACATCAGAGAGCTTGTGCATGATGGCACCATTCACCTACACTTCTGTTCATCTTCAGAACAAGTAGCTGATATCTTCACCAAAGAATTTTGTGAGAAGACCTTTAGAAATATCAAATCACTATTGGGGATTTCTGATCATGCTGTGAAGCATGAGTGAAGACAAGATTTCCAAATTTTGTTTTACAGTCCATGTTTAAGGGAGGATTTTCCCATGTGGTTTTTGCCTCTTTCCTTGTTTAAATGGACATGCAGTATGTAAAGGGTGACTAAGCCTTGTTGCTAGGCCCTATAATTTTCTGATATATTACTCATAAGTCAGGCTTAAGGGGGGGTGTTAGAATAATCAACCCATAGTTAGCTACCTTAGACATTAATTTCATTATTTTTGTCTTATTTGCCTAGTTCATGTGTCCCACCTTGTGCAAGTTGTCATTTACCTATCCATAGTGGTAAAAATTTCCTTATTTGACTCATGTAATGATTGGGAAACCTCAAGGAATCAAATCTACTTTATTCCTGGCCTCCTAAGCGCCCTTCTCCTTTTTCTGCTTTATTCCCTTCTTTTTCAGTGTTTTAAGGCAAATGGAAAAGCTTGACTAGGTGAGGTTGACTAGTTTTTTGTCCTACACATCCTCCACTCTTTTCTCCTTTGAAAAGCATGTATGAGTTGTCATTCCATCACTCTTTATCTTGCCTAAGTGCTTTTTCCAATTCGTGAGCTCCATGACTGATTTGGAAACTACTTTATGCACCTATGGGGGATTTGCTTATTTTTAGTAAGCCTGCTTTTGACTAGATTCGAATTGCCTCCTCATGCATTCGAATATCCTATGTAATTATTTAATGTAGAAACCTATTATGTTACAGGGTTGGCTATTGTACACTGAGTTAATACAGTTTAGTGTTCAACTCCATTTTCAGTCTCTTTTGTGAGTGATTTTGCATGATCAATTGATAATTGTTGTGAGTAAAATTGTTCTATCACTGGGTTCAATTTCCACAAGGCCAGCACACTTACCCAAAATAGGTAGTAAATTGAAATAGTATGATATATATATTGATACATGGTGATATATAGTGGGCTATTGAATGTTATATCACCTGTCCCAAGCCAAAAATCAGAGTTGTTAAACACCCAAAGGAGATAGAGACACTTTTACACAAATATGAAAAAGTTTTCAAAGATCTTCCACATGGTAGACCACCTGATAGGGGGGTTATCCTTTCCCTCTATTATTCATGATTTGTGGAGAGAAGACCTTGAACTAGGAAGCCCTAGTTTCCATTGTTGCATGGTTCCTTATTTAATAGAGGCTCTGATACCATGTTAGTTTTTCTAATATAATTACATTGTTTAGGATATGTATCTAAAATATTAACAAGTACAACAAGATACACGAGATAGATAATATACACAAGACACAAATATTTTCACCAGGGAAACCGTAAAGGATAATACCTCACAAAGTTCCTCAAAATGTACCGTCACAAATACTGTATCACAAGATAAAAAAACCCAATAAGAAGAATTCTTCTACAACTACCTATCTTTCATTCTTGCTTCTCTGTCTCTCTCTCCTCATGTGAACTTGAGTGAGAGTGAGTGTGTATAAATGAGGGAATACACCTCCCTAATTATAATTTTCAAGTGACTGACCTAATACATGATTGGGGCTGACCTCTTACCCTAACATGGATGAATTATTCTAGAGAAACTCAAAAATTACATTACATGATGTTATACTGGGGACTATTTCCCTTACTTAGAAGTGAGGTTGTACCTTAAGGCCCATACAAAATAATGACATCCTGAAAGGAGGAAAACACATCTCCGATGGGGTACAACAATATATAGTGATAATATACATCAGAATATCTTCCAAAGTTACAAATACATCAAAACCATCATCATTATTTGTTAACTTGGTGCCTAGAGAAATGGGGGCTTCTGTTGGTTTACATTTATCCATTCTAAATATCTATAAAATATCAGTAGCACAATTATGCTGACAAATTAAAATACCTTAATCAATTTGAGTAACTTTAGTACATATGAAATAATTCATCAAAACTAGATTAGTCATTTTAAATCCCTTTTTGATGATTGTCCTGAATTATTCAAGCATTAAATTACTAGTGTAAACATGTCATCAACATAAAGACATATAATCAACATGTTACCTTGATGATATTTTTTTACATTCAGAGTGGGCTCATTGCTGCTTCTGTTGAACCCATTGTTGATGGGATAGGATTCAATCCTACTGTACCAAGCTATTGGAGCTTATTTTAGACTATAGAAGGAATTTTTCAGCTTAAACACTTTGTGTTCATGACCTTTGACAATATATCTAGGTGTTTGGTATACATAGGCTTCTTTTTCAAGAATACCATTGAGAAAGGAAAATTTCACATCCATTTGATAAACATGCCACCGATTTTGTGCTACAATGGAAATTATAGATTTGATGGTATACATCCTTACTACAGGAACAAATGTCTCATCATAATCTACACCATATTGTTGTGCATATTCTGTTAGAATTTTATCATTCAAGGTAGCATTATGATCTTAAGATCTTTAATTGAGAGAATAACATGCACAGCAATAAAACATAAGAGACAAGAGACACAAATAATTTTTCCTCGGGGAAACCATAAAGGAGAAAACCCCACAACTTCCTTAGAGATAGAATCAACACCAAAGGTAAAACCTGAAAACATAAAGATGATCTCCTTGATAGCATCAGTCTCTCTCTTGTCCCAGTAAATTCTCTCTCTCACTCATGCGCTCCAATGAGTGAGTGTGTGTGTGATAAATAGAGAGGCTCACTCTCTATTTATATTATTTTTTTCACTTGAAAACCACTCCAACATGTTGGCCTCACTTAACAATTACTTACTAGAGGCGACATCTCTAGGAGTGTCTAATAACCCTAGTGCCCCACAACTTGTGGGGAATTTGCCTCCTCTGACTAATAGGAGGGTAACACAATGGTGAGGAATATTGACCTGAATTACAATGACTCACCTAGGGTCGAATTCACTAGGATAGTCTAATAACCCTAGGGCCCCACAACTGTGGGGACTTTAACCCTTGACCAATAGGAGGGTTACCCACAATGACTTGACATCAGTTTCACATTATAGAAACTTCTTGATCGGAACATTGGGGCATGAAATGACTCAAGTACATCCTAGAATAAACATAGGGTTACAATAGATAGGAAATACAAGTGAATACTTTTCGAAGTTACAATTACATCAACACTCCCTCTTAACTAGGAAGGTATTCTCTCGACACAATTTTCATCACTGGTCTGCTTCTCTGGATCATCTCGTCATCTGCATCTTCAAGTCATCTTCATCTTCAAGTCATATTCATATTTGGATCTAGATCATCACTCGATCTAGATTATCATCACTGGATCTAGATCATCAGTAGATCTGGATCATCACGGGTCATCATCACTGGATCTAGACCATCACTGAACATCATCAGTAGATCTGGATCATCACTGGACATCATCACTGGATCTGGATTGTCACTGGATCTAGATCATCACTACTGAATCATCATCACTGGATCTAGATCCTCACTTGATCTGGATCAGTACCACAGGTGCTATCTCATGATTCTTCTCGTCACAGGAAGTTCTGCAGAGCCATCCTTCTTTCATGCTAGTTGTAGGCCTCGCCATCAAGTAGGTATTCTTCAGCGCTTATATATAGCCTACTCATCAGAATGGCCCACCTAGCACTTACATCTGACCTACTTGTCAGAAAGGCACACCCAACACTCACATATGATCATGTAGGAGCCTACAATCACATCAAAAAGGCCCAACACTCACATTCACCAGCATGATAGGACATCAATATCATATGTGAAAAGGATTCAACACTTACATCTGACCTACTTGTCAGAAAGGCATGCACTCACATCTGACCTGGTAGGAACCAAATCCTACACCCTCGTCAGAATGGCCCCCAGTCCTAGACTGAGCTACCTGGTAACGTACCAGGTGTCTCCATTCTCCCGGAGAATGGAAGTTGCCCTTATATATGATCTGGTAGGAACCAAGTCCTACACCCTCATCAAAATGGCCTGCACTCACATTTGACTCGGTAGGAACCAAATGCTACACCCTCATCAGAATGGCCCCTAGTCCTAGACTGAGCTACCTGGTAATGGACCAGGTGCCTCCACTCTCCCGGAGAGTGACATTTGCCCTTACAACTGACCTACTCGTTAGAATGGCCAGCACTCATATCTAACATGGGAGGAGCCTAATCCTTTAACCATGACAGAATGGCTCAGCCCTTACATTTGACCTACTCGTTAGAATGGCTCTCTCAGTCCCAGACTGAGTGTTCCTGGTAACTGACCAGGTACCTCCATTCCCAGAATGGAATTTAGCACTCATATCTGACATGGAAGGAACCAAATCCTCTCACCATGATAGAATGGCTCAGCCCTTACATCTGACCTTCTTGTTAGAATGGATATGGATTCATCACTCGTATCTGACATGGAAGGAACCAATCCTCTCACCATGACAGAATGGCTCAGCCCTTACATTTGACCTACTCGTCAGAATGGATTTTAGACTTGTCACTTCCCCTTGGAAGGGACCTCGATCTGGAGAACACCAAGCTTCTCCCTGAAGTACTCAAACTTCACTCTGGCCAATGGCTTCGTTAACACATCAGCTATCTGATCATCCGTTGCAACATACTGTAGCTTCACTTCTCCCCTCTACACCATATCCCTGATATAGTGATACTTGATCTCAATATGCTTCCACTTGTCATGGAACACTGGATTCTCTTGACAACTTCACACAACTCTGGTTATCACAATGTATACAAGTAGCATCCAACTAGAGATCAAATAAATCGGACAATAGCTTCCTAACCCATACTTCCTCACAAATAGCTGAACAAGCTACGACATACTCTACTTCAGTCGTACTCAGTGCCACACAGGATTGCTTCCTACTAAACCAAGATATCACACCTGATCCCATACTAAAGCAACACCTTGAAGTGCTCTTCCTATTGATGGCACTGCCTTCCCAATCTGAATCAACATAACCTTCCAGGTTAATTTTTTGATTCGCCTCATACTTGAGCCCATAATCAACTGTACCCCTTAGGTACCTCACATGATGCTTTGCAACCATTAGGTGAACATGTCTCAAATTGTTCACAGCAAAGAAAATATCTGGTCTCGTATTCGTCAGGTACATCAAGGAACCAATCATCTGACGATACATCGTAGCATCAACCATCTCTAGTGAAGCAACGCTCAGTAGATTTAGGTTAGATCCTGTTAAGTATGTAATTTGTTTCTTCAATTTTGGTTTGATTTTCATTTTATTCGAAGTAACTCTTTTGTTTTAACTTTGATTATTTGCTTACTTTAGGAAAATTTTTGGTTGTTAGGTGAATTTTTGAACTTGGCTTTTATATTTTTGTTTTATTTTTGATCCTTTACATTTTGATGGGGTTTTTAAAGGTCATTATATCAAAGAATGGATTCACAAATGATTATTCTGAGCATAGTAATGCATGATCACTACTCAAGCAACTTTTAAAATCCATACAAAATGCCTAAAAGTTGTAAGACAACGATAAAACAAAGTGAAAATTATTCTTGTAGCGCTGGAGCTCGAAATTTACAAAGGCGCGCTACAAGAATATCGCGACCTTCATTTCTTCTGATTTTTTAGCAAAAATTTGGCATTTTATTAAATGTTGAGTGACTAATCACGTATTGTGGAGTGTTTACTACACGTGGGTTCAGGAATTATCATAAGAATAGGTGGTTCCACGTCGTGAGGGAATCGTGGTCATCGTGAGCCCAAATGCAATTCATTTTGACAGGTAGCAGCGTGGTTTGAGTTTAATGTGAGATGAGTTTTCATTTGCATGCACATTCAAAGACGAAGGACTTAGTGGAGTAATCATAATCACTAAAAAACCGGATATGCCCGCTGGGAAACAGAGTGAGGTTTTATGGAGTCATGGGAAATTAGGGCTTCATGATTTTGCTGTCTGCAGTCAAATTGCGTCCTGAAGGACACCTGTACATTCAAGGTGAAAAAATTAACCACTCAGGTCATGATTTTAAACCATTGCAGTCGATCAATTCAAAGGTATTCCACGATAAGCCAATATAGCTGAAAATTTGGGGCTTTTTCGGTGGGATTCGTTTTAGCAAAATTGATCAAGGGAATGGTTAAATTATGCTATTAAATGAAATTTCATCCAAAGAAATAGCTGCCTGAGACATGTTGAGATGTTCTGTTAAATGGAGGACTGAAATTTAGCCTTATATTGGACTATGCATTTGTTGAAGTTTACAAGAGGCTGGGTTGAAATACAATGTATGTTACAATGATTCAAATTTAATACTGCTGTTGGTGCAACATGAGATGAAGGAAATGGACATTTTAGATGATATGAAAACCTATATAGCCTAAAGACCTAATTTTTCTAGGTTTTGAAGCTTACTGTTTTTGAAAGCCAAAAGAAGCTGCGAAGAGCTAAAGGTTTGAGAGTAGAGGCAAACCTACTCTCATTTTGATACTGAGATTACTGAGCTGAAATGGACTAAGTTTAAGATTGTTCTACTCTATAAATCTTCTCATCTAACCTATAAACAGTCTGCATTTAGTATAAAAAGTTGGCAGTTGGGATTCTTCATGTAAAACTCTTTTGTGAAGAGATTGTTTATATATAATTCTGGCAGGTTATGGGTACTAATACACAGGTTCATTCTATATGATGGAGGTGGAAAGTCATTAGAATAGTTAAATGGAATGACAATTATCAGTGGTAGTGAAGAATCTAGCCTGTATCAAAAGAACAAAAGCAGCAGTCAGAGAAGAGTAAGGAGAGCTGTTTTTGAAACTTGAGGGATTTGAAAAGGAGATAGTCACCTGACTGGTCATTAACTGAATACTAAAACCTATACAGTTTCATCCTTTGAAGGAAAATGGGCAAGAGTGGTAAAATTAACAGAGCTAAACCTACTGATGTAGGTTGGATCGAAAAACTTCCTGGATGTGTTGAACTATTCCAACAGGATGGTTGGCTTGAATTATTTAAAAGAATAAATGGGTATAATGCTGAAGTTTCTTGTAAGTTTGCACAGTGTTTTAAAGATGACATGGTGACCTTTGATACTCTTAAGTTCAGGCTGACAGTAGAACTGATTGCAGAAGCCACAGGGGTTAAGAATGAAGGTGAATTATGGTTTAAGAAATTTCCCTTTACCTTTGATCCTCAGAGATACCTATTACCAAATGTCACTCCTGACTGGAATAAAGGCATTCTTATTCAAAATTTTAGAAAGGAATGGGTTGAACCAATCAGAATTTTGTAGAGTTATATTACTTGCGAGGGCAGGTATGCTTATGTGTTTAAGTATCACTTTAGGTTTTTGCAACATATGGTGGGACAGTCCAAGATGAACCTTCCATTTTTCCTATTCGAGAGATTGCAAAAAATGGCTAGCAGGGTCAAAGGGAATATGGACCATTCCTCTCAGTCCATCTTTCATCATGGGCTAATTAAGTTGATTATTAGCACTGTTTTGCAGCATGAAGGTAAAAGTTGGGACTTCTTTCTTTTTTGGTCTGGTTTTCATGTCAAACAAGAAGATCAGCAGCCTAAGAGACAAGCAGATAAAGGGAAGGTAATGATGAAGAAATTAGGTCAGAAAGCTAAACTTGAAGACAAGGAGGATGTTGAAGTTGAGAAGGCAGCAGAGCATGTGGAGGTTGACAGTAAACCCAAGGTGTTTTCAGTTGGTACTGCAGGTAGATATTCACTGTTTTCAGAAGAAGAATTGAAGCCTAGGCAACAGTTGATACCAGCAGCAGTTTCCAAGGAAGCTAGAGATGCTGTTATAGAAAAGGTTGCTATGCCTGAAGATGATTTTCAAACCGAACAGAGAAGTCCACTCACCATTCTCTCAGATGATGAGGGATATTTAGTAGAAGAAGATCAGGCCATTGATAAAGCAGAAGGCAAGCATGAAACCCGTGGAGAATTCTTCACTTCAGAGATCAAAGCAGCCAAACCTAATAAGAAGAAGAAAAGGATTGTAACCCCATATTGGAGGCCTAAAACCAAGCCAACAAATAAACTAAGATGGAATATGAAGAGGTTACTCAATCCAAAATTGAATTCCAAACAAGAGACTGTCTTGACTGATACTACCTCAAATGAAGAGACATAAATTGGTAAAATGGACAGTAAAAACAAAGGAAAATCAGTTCCTAAACCTTCCTCTTCTCAGCCTGCAAAGGTAAAAGGATTATCACAGTCTGTAAAAGAGTTAAGGCAACCCAAGTATAAATTGTCTGCCATAATTCTTGAAATAAAAAATAAACTTTTAAAGCAACAGCAGGAAGAGAAAGCTAAAGTATCTCCCGTTGAAAATCAAGAATGGGAAGAAGAAGATGAGCTTATACTTAGGGAAGCAGGTATTCTGAAAGACCCTAGTATTCCTGTTGATTTCACAGACTTGTTAATAAAGGATGCAAACATACCTGAGATCCCTAGTTTTGAACAAGAGAGCATGTCAGGAAGGTCAGTTGACATAGATAAAGAAAACTTGCAGAAAATTATTCAGCAGTATAAATAGCAGATGAAATACATGAAAGATGTCAATGATGGGTTGATGATGGTTAACAGAGGGCTTATAGAAGAACTACAGGATGTCAACAATCATTTTCAGGAGCTGACAACAGTATCCAAAGAGGTTCTGAATAGAAAAAGAACTACTGACATGCACTGTACAGAGTTGGATAAGACAGTAAAGAACTTGCAGCAGGAAAATAAGAAGCTCACCAAAAGGATAACTAACCTGGAGCAGGAGAAGAAGAAATCTAAGAGGAAAACTCAAGCATTAGATGGCATTGCTTTGCTAGCTGAGGCAGCAAAAGAGCTATGAGTCACTTGTTCATTTCAGTTATTTGTTATCTTTTTCAGAAACATATTAGTTAGGGATTACTATTTTTAGAAAAATCATGTTTCGTAATATTTGACTTTTTACTTTACCTCATCGAGTGGATGGAAGACAGTTAGGGTTTTTGACCCCTAACTGATTTTGTAAAAAAACACTATTTAGAGAGGTTAGAAAGTCATTAGTAGGGTTCGATTTTTGGGATAGCTTCAGGAGGTCTGCAGACTTGTTCATGAGTTCAGACTTGTTCATGAGTTAAGTATAAAGATTTTGTATGCATTTGATGATGAAACTATGAGATATATGACACTTTTATCCTTCATTTTCTGTGTTGGCTTCATTGTTAAGCTTTTCTAGTTGCTTAACTGATATATTCATTTACTGGTTTATGTTTATATGCTGGTGATGCTTGTCTTTTATGAATGAACTTCAATACTGTGTTCTGTTGGATCTGGTTGAATGTATTATGCATCTTTGTCTTCTTGTGTTTATGATTTAGTTATTATTTTGCTCATGAGTGTATTCCCTGTCTTTCTCCAAAAGTTTACAACCACTAAAACATTCCAGAAAACCTAAAACCTACTTTGTTTTATCAAGTTTTATTTGAGTGTGTGTTGGCTTGTTTCTCTGGCCTTAGAAACAATTTCTGGCACAAACATCTTTGGCACCGTTGCCGGGGACGAAGCTGAAGCATATCTTCCTTGGGATACTCATCTATTTTACTGGTTTATGAGGTGGACTTAAACCAACACTTTTGAAGGCTAATTTTTCCCCAAAGTTGTCACAGTGGCTTCTAGAGGAGTGGGAACCAGAAACAGACCTACTTCACCATTACATTCAGGGGTTTCAGACCATGAACAAATATTGAAAACAACAAGAAAACTCAGAAGGTCTCAATCTTTACCAGCCCTCTGTGACCCTGACCAGTTGGGTGCTTCATTACATTCAGTTGAAACTTCACTTTGGATCAAGCATACTATACATGATAGCTCTTTTCAAATCTTTACAAATCCTCAATCCTTTAGAAAAGCCAAAGCTGCCTCTCCTAGTAAAATACCTCTTTTTCAGCTGAAATTAGGTAAAAGTTCGTGGCAGTCAGGTTCTAGTCAAACTTCTTCATCTGCAAAGCCAGTCAGTCCAAATATGGCAGCCCAAAACCCTCCCATAGACATGATGGACCGGATGGTTGCAGCCAGATATCCACCATTAGTCTTACCTCAGCCTTTACATGCATTGCCCAGAGGTGATTACCAGAAGTATATGCCTAGATTCAATGGACAGGGAGAAACCACTGCTGAGGAACATTGGGAGGCTTTCCTAAGTTATGCTGACAATCAAAACATTGAGGTCAAAGATGTATGGATGAGGGTATTCGTTCAGAGCCTTGATGGGGATGTAAGAAAATGGTTCAGAGAGTTTCGTGCCAACTCAATCACTATAATTGAAGAGCTCTAGGATCTCTTCATGAGGCAATGGGGAGACACAAAAGATCACACCTACTATATAACTGAGTTTGGAGCTCTCAGAAGAAAAAAAGAGGAGACTGTTGCAGATTTTTCCAAAAGGTTTAACAAAATGTATAGTAGGATTCCAGCAGAAATTAAGCCTACTGAAACATCAGCTAAACTCACCTATGCCAATGCCTTTGACCATGAATTTTCTTTATTATTGAGATAAAGGAGACCTATCACCTTGCTGAACATGCAAGATGCAGCATTGGAGGTTGAGTCCAATTTATTGGCTTCAAATAGACTTAAGAAAGAAACATCTCAGCAGCTTTATGATAAAAAGGGAAAGAAGGAAGCAACTTCAGGAAGTTCTGCTCCTCATTCTGCTGAAGCTAAGATTGATGAAATGGATAAACTGGTGAAAATTCTCATTGCAAAATTGAATAAATTAGAACTTGAAAAGAATTCTGGAAAACCTGCTCCAGAAGCTGAAAGAAATCCAAATAACCAAAATCAGTTCAGGAGGCAATTTGCCCCTAGATTCGTACCAAGAGAGTGCAGAAACAATGATATCCAGCGAGAAAGGAGAGAAAATGAAGACCAAAGAGTGCCCCCACCTCTTCAGAACAATGTAGCTGATGAAGAAGAAGTTGATGAACAGCTGCTCTTTGAAGAGACTGAGACTGATCAAGATATGAATCATTTTGGAGAAGGATTCTCTGGAGGTTTTGTTACCGAGGAAGAATTTCTGAATGTAGAATATTATGATGCTGACATGTTTGAAGCTGAGGATGACTTGGATTTGGAAAATACTGATGTAACTGCTGATGTTCATCAGAATGGACCCAAGAAGACTATAAATCTCAGATCAGGCCCAAAGCAAGTGGTGCAGGCCCCAAAGAAGAAAGCTGCTGTTCCTACTGCCACTGTTCCTGCTGCTACTATTCCTGCTAAACAGACAGCTGATCCTGTGCCAGAAAAAAGACAAGTTGCAGAAAAATCAAGGAAGACTCCAGAGGTGGAAGAGGTAAACAAATCTGTTCAGAATTTCAGTTTGGAGAATGAATTAGGGAAGTTAAAGATTCCTGTACCTTTAACTGAGTTAATAAAGAATCCTTCATATAAACAAACAGTCTTGAAAGTGATGAATTCAGTAAGTAATCAGCCTGTTTCAGACACAGTTAATCTGCAGAAAGAAAACCCTAAAATCTTCATTGGATCAGCCCTAGCTGAAAAAACTGAAAATGAGGATGGTGCTTCACCTCCTTTCTATGTCACCCTGACAGTCCATGATCAAATGATTCACAATTTCCTTTTAGATTCAGGAGCATCCCACAATCTAATGCCAAAGGCTGTTATGGAAGCTTTGGGCCTGAGCATCACTAAGCCTTACCATGACCTATATGCCTTTGATTCCCGAGCAGTGAAGTGCCTTGGAGTAATAAAATACATGGTTGTCAGCCTAGCTTAGTTGCCCATGAAAAGTGTGATAATGGATGTTGTGGTAGCTGATATAACACCGAAGTTTGGTTTACTTCTATCTAGGTCATGGGCTAAAAAGGTTGGGGGAACCTTGCAAATGGACCTTTCATATGCCACCATTCCATTGTTTGGTGGAGAAACTAGAAGACTGTATAGAGAGCTGCAGTTTGCTTACATAGTGACAGATGACAAGAATCCCACTAATCACCCACTGTACTCTGTTGATAAAGATATTGGTACATGTATGTTGCATTTCAGTGATGAGGATAATTCTGCTGGTCTGTTACAAGTGGAAAAATAACAGCTAGTAAAATACAACAAAAATGAAGAAAATGCACTGTGGAAATTGTATTTTGATGGATCCTCATGCAAAGAGGGTGCTGGAGCTGGAGTTCTTCTCAAATCTCCTGGAGGTGAAATAGTGAGGCTCATGTACAAGTTGGAATTTGTTACTACAAATAATACTGCCGAGTATGAGGCTTTGCTACTGGGATTAAAGGCTGCTAAAGAATTAGGCATTCAACAGATTGCTGCATTTGGCGACTCCGAACTAGTTGTTCAGCAAGTGAAGAACAACTATCAAGTGAAGCAGGGTTTGTTGAAGCTTTACCAGAATGAGGTATGGGACATGCTTGAAAACTATTTTGTAGCTTTTAATATTACCAATAATCCCAGGGATTACAACCAGACTGCAGATTCATTGGCTTTAGCTGCCACACACTTCAGAATTCCTAATACTACTCAGTTGAGGTATCCAATTGAAATAAGGTACAGACCTTCTGTACCTGATAATGTAAAATAGAGGAGAATTTTTGAGATGATAGAGTTACAGCAAAACAGGGAAAAGGTGGATGAAAAGGCACAGTTGTACAGAGCCAAGATCAAAAGCAAATTTGACAGAAACAATAAAGAAAATAATTTTTCAGTTTCTGATATGGTTCTAAGGTGGGATGCAAGAAAGGAGCAAAAGGGTAAGCATGGTAAGTTTGACAATCTTTGGTTTGGCCCTTTCTTGGTGTCAAAAGTTTTGGAAAATAATACTTTTATCTTGTAGTCATTGGAAGGTGAGGAGTTGTCCAGCCCTGTTAATGGGCGATTCCTCAAGCATATCTACAGTTTATAAGAGCATTTTCACTTTTCATTGTACATACCGGTGTGAGTGAAGCATAATAAGACTCCATAGCCCAATGGAAGTTTTGCAGACAGATAGATAAGATAGCAGACAGAAGGCACTAGTCTACAGGTTCTTGAAGCCTCGCAGGGAGGACTTCATCCCGCAGCTGGAGCCAGATGTTAAGTTAGTAATTTGTTTCTTCAATTTTGGTTTGATTTTCATTTTATTCGAAGTAACTCTTTTGTTTTAAATTTGATTATTTGCTTCCTTTAGGAAAATTTTTGGTTGTTAGGTGAATTTTTGAACTCGGCTTTTACATTTTTGTTTTAATTTTGATCCTTTACATTTTGATGGGGTTTTTAAAGGTCATTATATCAAAGAATGGATTCACAAATGATTATTCCGAGCATAGTAAAGCATGATCACTACTCAAGCAGTTTTTAAACTCCATACAAAATGCCTAAAAGTTGTAAGACAACGATAAAACAAAGTGAAAATTATTCTTGTAGCGCTGGAGCTCGAAATTTACAAAGGCGCGCTACAAGAATATCGTGACCTTCATTTCTTCCGATTTTTTAGCAAAAATTTGGCATTTTATTAAATGTTGAGTGACTAATCATGTATTGTGGAGTGTTTACTACGTGTGGGTTCAGGAATTATCATAAGAATAGGTGGTTCCACGTCGTGAGGGAATCGTGGTCATCGTGAGGCCAAATGCAATTCATTTTGACAGGTAGCAGCGTGGTTTGAGTTTAATGTGATATGAGTTGTCATTTGCATGCACATTCAAAGACGAAGGACTTAGTGGAGTAATCATAATCACTAAAAATTCGGATATGCCCGCTGGGAAACAGAGTGAGGTTTAATGGAGTCACGGGAAATTAGGGCTTCATGATTTTGCTGTCTGTAGTCAAATTGTGTCCTGAAGGACACCTGTACATTCGAGGTGAACAAATTAACCACTCAGGTCATGATTTTAAACCACTGCAGTCGATCAATTAAAAGGTATTCCACGATAAGCCAATATAGCTGAAAATTTGGGGCTTTTTCGGTGGGGTTTGTTTTAGCAAAATTGATCAAGGGAAAGGTTAAATTGTGTTGTTAAATGAAATTTCATCCAAATAAATAGCTTCCTAAGACATGTTGAGATGTTCTGTTAAGTGGAGGACTGAAATTTAGCCTTAGATTGGACTATGCATTTGTTGAAGTTTACAAGAGGCTGGGTTGAAATACAATGTATGTTACGATGATTGAAATTTAATACTGCTCCTGGTGCAACATGAGATGAAGGAAATGGACATTTTAGAAAATATGAAAACCTATATAGCCTAAAGACCTAATTTTTCTAGGTTTTGAAGCTTGCTCTTTTTGAAAGCCAAAAGAAGCTGCGAAGAGCTAAAGGGTTGGGAGTAGAGGCAAACCTACTCTCATTTTGATACTGATATTACTGAGCTGAAATGGACTAAGTTTAAGATTGTTATACTCTATAAATATTCTCATCTAACCTATAAACAGTCTGCATTTAGTCTAAAAAGTTGACAGTTGGGATTCTTCATGTAAAACTCTTTTGTGAATAGATTGTTTATATATAATTCTGGCAGGTTATGGGTACTAATAGACAGGTTCATTCTATATGCTGGAGGTGGACAGTCATTAGAATAGTTAAATGGAATGACAATTATCAGTGGTAGTGAAGAATCTAGCCTATATCAAAAGAACAAAAGCAGCAGTCAGAGAAGAGTAAGGAGAGCTGTTTTTGAAACCTGAGGGATTTGAGAAGGAGACAGTCACTTGACTGGTCATTAATTGAATCCTAAAACCTATACAGTTTCATCCTCTGAAGGAAAATGGGCAAGAGTGGTAAAATTAACAGAGTTGAACCTACTGATGTAGGTTGGATCGAAAAAATTCCTAGATGTGTTGAACTATTCCAACAGGCTGGTTGGCTTGAATTATTTAAAAGAATAAATGGGTATAATGCTGAAGTTTCTTGTAAGTTTGCACAGTGTTTTAAAGATAACATGGTGACTTTTGATACTGTTAAGATCAGTATGACAGTAGAACTGATTGTAGAAGCCACAGGGGTTAACAATGAAGGTGAATTATGGTTTAAGAAATTTCCCTTTACCTTTGATCCTCAGAGATACCTATTACCAAATGTCACTCCTGACTGGAATAAAGGCATTCTTATTCGAAATTTCAGAAAGGAATGGGTTGAACCAATTAAAATTTTGCAGAGTTATATTACTTGCGAGGGCAGGTATGCTTATGTGTTTAAGTATCACTTCAGGTTTTTACAACATATGGTGGGACAGTCCAAGATGAACCGTCCATTTTTCCTATTCAAGAGCTTGCAAAAAATGGCTAGCAGGGTCAAAGGGCATATGGATCATTCCTCTCAATCCATCTTTCATCATGGGCTAATTAAGTTGATTATTAGCACTGTTTTGCAGCATGAAGGTAGAATTTGGGACTTCTTTCTTTTTTGGTCAGGTTTTCATGTCAAACAAGAAGACCAGCAGCCTAAGAGACAAGCAGATAACGGGAAGGTAATGATGAAGAAATTAGGTCAGAAAGCTAAACTTGAAGACAAGGAGGATGTTGAAGTTGAGAAGGCAGCAGAGCATGTGGAGGTTGACAGTAAACCCAAGGTGTTTTCAGTTGGTACTGCAGGTAGATATTCACTATTTTCAGAAGAAGAATTGCAGCCTAGGCAACAGTTGATACCAACAGCAGTTTCCAAGGAAGCTAGAGCTACTGTTATAGAAAAGGTTTCTATGCCAGAAGATGATTTTCAAACCCAACAGAGAATTCCACTCACCATTCTCTCAGATGATGAGGGATATTTACTAGAAGAAGATCAGGCCATTGATAAAGCAGAAGGAAAGCATGAAACCTATGGAGAATTCTTCACTTCAGAGATCAAAGCAGCCAAACCTAATAAGAAGAAGAAAAGGACTGTAACCCCATATTGGAGGGCTAAAACCAGGCCAAAAAATAAACTAATATGGAATATGAAGAGGTTACTCAATCCAAAATTGAATTCCAAACAAGACACTGTCTTGAATGATACTACCTCAAGTGAAGAGACAGAAATTGGTAAAATGGATAGTAAAAACAAAGGAAAATCAGTTCCTAAACCTTCCTCTTCTCAGCATGCAAAGGTAAAAGGATTATCACAGTCTGTAAAAGAGTTAAGGCAGCCCAAGTCTGAATTGTCTGCCATAATTCTTGAAATAAAAAATAAACTTTTAAAGCAACAGTAGGAAGAGAAAGCTAAAGTATCTCCTGTTGAAAATCAAGAATGGGAAGAAGAAGATGATCTTATACTTAGGGAAGCAGGTATTCTGAAAGACCCTAGTATTCCTGCTGATTTCACAGACTTGTTAATAAAGGATGGAAACATACCTGAGATCCCTAGTTTTGAACAAGAGAGCATGATAGGAAGGTCAGTTGACATAGATAAAGAAAACTTGCAGAAAATTATTCAGCAGTATAAACAACAGATGAAATACATGAAAGATGTCAATGATGGGTTGATGATGGTTAACAGAGGGCTTATAGAAGAACTACAGGATGTTAACAATCATTTCCAGGAGCTGACAGCGGTATCCAAAGAGGTTCTCAAGAGAAAAAGAACTATTGACATGCACTTTACAGAGTTGGATAAGACAGTAAAGAACATGCAGCAGGAAAATAAGAAGCTCACCAAAAGGATAACTAACCTGGAGCAGGAGAAGAAGAAAGCTAAGAGGAAAACTCAAGCATTAGATGGAATTGCTTTGCTAGCTGAGGCAGCAAAAGAGCTATGAGTCACTTGTTCATTTCAGTTATTTGTTATCTTTTTCAGAAACATATTAGTTAGGGATTACTATTTTTAGAAAAATCATGTTTTGTAATATTTGACTTTTTACTTTACCTCATCGAGTGGATGGAATATAGTTAGGGTTTTTGACCCCTAACTGATTTTGTAAAAAAACACTATTTAGAGAGGTTAGAAAGTCATTAGCAGGGTTCGATTTTTGGGATAGCTTCAGGAGGTCTGCAGACTTGTTCATGAGTTCAGACTTGTTCATAAGTTAAGTATAAAGCTCTTGTATGCATTTGATGATGAAACTATGAGATATATGACACTTTTATCCTTCATTTTCTGTGTTGGCTTCATTGTTAAGCTTGTCTAGTTGCTTAACTGATATATTCATTTACTGGTTTATGTTTATATGCTGGTGATGCTTGTCTTTTATGAATGAATTTCAATACTGTGTTCTGTTGGATCTGGTTGAATGTATTATGCATATTTGTCTTCTTGTGTTTATGATTTAGTTATTACTTTGCTCATGAGTGTATTCCCTTTCTTTCCCCAAAAGTTTACAACCACTAAAACATTCCAAAAAACCTAAAACCTACTTTGTTTTATCAAGTTTTATTTGAGTGTGTGTTGGCTTGTTTCTCTGGACTTAGAAACAATTTTTGGCACAAACAGATCCCATAGGTGTGGTCATGCAGTCCATCATCCTAAACCTATTCAGGATCTCTATTGCATAGTTCCCTTGTCCACACCTCCATGCCTAGAACGTAGTGCATCGACACATAATGATAGCATCACTGGTCTTTCACCTTCAAACTTGAAGCAAAGGTTGGAATCCAATTTACTCTCAGTAAAGCCTAGAGTCATCAGAAATGTGTCCATCCTGTCATACCATGTTGAACCTTAAGATATTCTGCAATCACTCCCTCTGAAGCATCATACTCCCTCTGTCTTCCGTACTCTATGCACTGAAACATTATGTACTGGAGTGACAAGTAGCTTCCTCTGCTACTAGTACTCTATGTATCCATCTAGTGTATAGAATTTCATCTTCAACCTTGTAGCAAAGGTTTAGATCTTCATCAATCTCATCATGTATGTGTTTTAATTCTTACTGGCTGCAAATGTCTCTTCGTAGTCTATGCCTTCTTTTCATGAGAATCCTCGTGCTACGATTCTTGCTTTGTATCCGACGATGTTTCCATCTACTGCATGATGGAACTACGAACTTCCCTTCATGTATCGATACTGCATCCTAGACATCATTCTTCTTGAACTGGTCTTCCCTTCCTTCTTGGTTACTTCTTCATGGTTGGAAGGTTCTGCATCAATGATGTAGCCACACTCGTCATATTATTCTTCATTTTTGAACTGTCGTCACTTGTTCTTCGAAACAAGTATTCATTCTTCTTTTCTTGTAGGCAATTATGTATGCGATCTTTCCTACAAGTCAAATGCATTTTTATGGTTAGAAACATTTCATAAGGAATATTCATACTAGAAAATTATTATGCATAAATATATGATCATGCAACTACTTTAGCCAATACAACATTCATCCATATCTCACGGAAACTTTCTAGATGCCTTCCATCTCTACCAGGACAACATTGAGATTGTGCACTAATCCAATATGTCAGCAAAGAGGTTTCATTCTAGATAAGTAGAAATGGAGAGTTGTATAGCACCATGAGCTACTTACCCATTACATGCATATTAGTAGTATATTGTCGTTAATACATACATTCTATCATGCATAATACATCAACTGAATATAAACAAATGCATATCATGAAATGACAATTGAATAATTATCTTTATTTGTTTCGTGGGTATACTCCTCGGGCCTTCAACTTCATCATCATCTTCATTCATAATAGCATCGTTTCTTATCCAAATGCTAAGATGGATAAGGGGTTCTTCAAGAGTTGAGTTCTTCATATTCCTCATCACTTGAGGGATCTTCTTTCGATGGTGAGAGTTTGATCTTCAGTTGCTCCCATCTTCTCTTCTCTTAATATGAGTCGAGCTTCTTCTTCTTCCTAGAGTCTACTGAAAGTAATCACTTCCTTCTAGCACACATTCCTCGTATGAATGAATCCCATGATTCTAGGAGACCATTCAAGGTGGCTATCACCACTTCTGCATTCTCCACTTCTTCTTCTACTACTACAAGTTTTTCTTTGATTTGAGAGACCCTTGTAAAGTATGACTGTATGGTCTCTGCATTCTGGATCTTCACATTCTTCAACTGGTTTCTTAAGGTCATATTCTGGATTATGTTCTTCCCTTCAAATAGCTTGGTCAAGGAATCAAACATATTTGGTGTTTTTAAGGAAGATACTTGTGGTACAAGTTGATTCGTGATTGAATCAATGATGATCTTCTTGGCCTTGACCAAGTTCTTCTTGTGTAAGGCTTTTAGCCTCATCTCCCTTTGGAACTGGAACCTCTCTACTCATGTAGGTGTCCAATTCATTTTCTTCAGAGAGATCATAGACTTCCATGCTTGGAATTTGTCAACTTCACCAAGATTATCATCAATATGATGTGATATATCACTTTGAAATGATAACTTCAAATGAAAATAGCAAAAGATTATATCTTATCGATTTGAGGTGTCCGTCCTGGTTCCAGAGCTGGCTGATCTAGGGTTTATCAGAGAAACCCTAATTTTTGAAACATGGATTCTTTTAGATATTATTGGATCAAAATATATATCTCTTCAAATAGAGCTATCTAATGTACTCCTTTTTTGAAAACAGTGGAGGGAAGCTCCCAGAACAGGAAGCCCTAGTTTTCTAATTTCTTCTACAGAAATGCCTATTACTGTTTCTACGGTATCTATGAAATTACATCTCCTATGTGTCTAAAATTTCACACTGAGGTAAAATCACATTTCCATGATCCAAAACCATAGGTTTTATCATAATTGGTTTCATAAATTGGGACTTATGGTCCTTTTCCCAAGGTGACTTGTTATAGGACTGTTCAGAACAACAAAGTTTTATGGAATTCCATGCGTCACTGGTTCATATTCTGAGTCTGAAACCTAGACCATAGAAATAAAAGTACATTCCTTTTCTAGAACATCTTCCTAAATCTCATTTGGACCTATGTATCTCAATATATAGCAATTATCCCCAGGTGTCCTGTTTAGCGATGAATTCTGGAATATGCTGGAACCCTAACATGGAGGGATCATATATCCAATAATATAGTGAATCAGAGGATGAATTTTGTACAAAGTGTACATCCGGATTGTATCTTCAGCCTCTGTAATTTTAAGCTCCTGAGCCTTTCCCAATCTCAGGATATAGCGAATGTACCAAAACTTAGTAGTTTTAGTATTTAGGGTTTTTTTAGCTTGGGTTCAAACTAGGGTTTGAATTTCCCAGAGTTTCACCCAACCAAAAATATTGATCTAGGTCTCTAGACTTCTATTTTGATGAGGAGAGAAATCCTATGCCATGCTCACTCAAAAATTCCTCTTCTGCAAGAAGCCCTAATTTCCCGCACCAAAACTAAAAATGCTCGAAATCGAATTATGCTTCGGCAAAAAGATGCGCCCTTCAATGGAGAGTCAGCCTAGCATACTTTTGCTGATGGATTGTGGAGAGAGACCCAAAAAGTAAGAAGCCCTAGCTTTTGTAGCTACACAATGTCTTCTTCCCAGGTTAGCTCTAAAACCATGTTAGAATTTTATCATTCAAGCTAGCATTATGATCTTAGGATCTTTAACTGAGAGAATAACATGCATAGCAATAAAACACAAGAGACAAGAGAAACAAATAAATTTTCCTAGGGAAAACCATAAAGGAGAAAACCCTGCAACTTCCTCAGATCTAGAATCAGCACCAAAGGTAAAACCTGAAAACATCAATATGATCTCCTTGACAGCCGCAGTCTCTCTCTTGTCCCAACAAATTCTCTCTCTCACTCATGCGCTCCAATGAGTGAGTGTGTGTGTGATAAATAGAGAGGCTCACTCTCTATTTATATTCTTTCGTTCACTTGAAACCCACTCCAACATGTTGGCCTCACTTAACAATTACTTACTAGAGGCGACATCTCTAGGAGTGTCTAATAACCCTAGTGCCCAACAAGTTGTGGGGATTTTGCCTCCTCTGACTAATAGGAGGGTAACACAATGGTGGGGACTATTGCCCTGACTTACAATGACTCACCTAGGGTCGAATTCACTAAGATAGTCTAATAACCCTAGGGCCCCACAACTATGGGGACTTTAACGCTTGACCAATAGGAGGGTTACCCACAATGACTTGACATGACTTTCACATTATAGAAACTTCTCGATCGGAACATCGGGGCATGACATGACTTAAGTAAATCCTGGAATAAACATTGGGTTACAATAGATAGGCATTACAAGTGAATACTTTCTGAAGTTACAATTACATCAACATATTCTTTGGAAAACAACCTTTCTTTGTGTTTTTCAAGCTCTCCTTTTTCATTCAGTTCGGTCTTGTAGACCCATTTGACTCCAATACTAGTTTTGTCTATAGGGATATCAATAGGATCCCAGTTCTAGTTTTTATCAATAGCATCAATCTCTTCATTCATTTTGTGTACCCACTATGCATCCTTTACTACTTCATTAAAAGATGTGGGTTAACAGAAAAAAGGAGCATACTCAAGTTGCACATCAATAACAAGAGTCTGCTCATATAACTCTCTCAAACTTCTGCTTTTTTGGTTTTGAGATGGACTATCTGCTGGTTTTTCTTCTTATTGATGTACTTCCAATATTGGAAGTCTAATAGGTAGATATGACAGATTTGAGATTTCTTGTTTTTATATGTCTAAAGGGTCACTCCTGCATTTTTCTTCAAGGATTTTCACATTTCTACTAACCATAATTATTTTGGTGACATGATTATACAATTTGTAATCCTTGTGTTGCTCATTATAACCATTGATAATGCACCGCTTCCTCTTTTTATCCAGCTTTCTTCTAAGTTCATGAGGTACATGAGAAAATCCAATAGAACCAAAAAATCTTAGATATGTAACACTAGTATTAGTGCCACTCTAGGATTGTTCATGAATATTGTCTCGGACACTCACCATGGGTGATATGTTGAGAAGGTAAAATGAGCATTCAATATCTTCATCCCAATACTCATCTGATAGCTTCTTGTGTGATAGCATGCTATGGGCCATGTTAATGATGGTCTATTTCTTTAATTCAACAAATCCATTTTGTCATGGAGTGTATCTCATGGTGAACTATCTTTGGATTACATGTTACTTGCAGAAATCAGTAAAATCTTGTGAATCATATTCACCTCCACCATATGACCGAAGAATTTAATGAAATTGCCAAACTGCATCTCAGTTAGGGCCTTGAACTCTTTGAATCTAAATGATCCAAATGACAGTTGGCATGTTGTCAAACTTCGACAAAGTATAACACTTAGACTACTTTGACTACTCTACTGCTTCGATAGATTCAACAAGTCCAAACCTAGACACAACCAACCTCGACAAATATTGACAGATTCTGCACTCGACATACAACATCTTGACATGTCTTGTCAGCACCTGCCAAACATCGATAGATTGATTGCTGTCGTTTGCGATGGTTAAACTTTAGAAACATTATAACTTCTTGTAATTTAACGTAATGGGTAGTCACCCAAGCATATGAGAATTCTATATAAACATGTACATTATTGTAACAATCAACCAATCTTCATAGAGAAGAAGTAATAATAGAAATTGGTTTGAATTCTTGCATATTGTCTATGTTCTTACTTTTTATCGATATAGTGTATTTCCTTCTGTAGCGTCCCCGACCTTCCGAACGGCGAAGAGGACACTACCATGGTGTTAACCATTTGGGCTACCAGCCCCATGAATATGTGAATTCATAAAATATTGAAATGCTGAAACAGAATGCATTGAAGTAGAACATACACAGATGCAATTATTTATCATACACATCAAAAGCAAACATATGTTCCTACAAGCATTCTACATGTTCATCACATTCATTAATAGAAAATATGATTGCAGAAGTAAAATAGACAAGGTTACTTATTTTATGAAGAACTCGTCCACAACCAGCTACGTGGCTGCAACATTCCACCCAATCATAGGCCAACGTGCTCCTTAATCTCTCAACAATGCTACCACCCCCGAGATGGGCATGATTCTCTAAGGAATAAGGAACAATCAGGCTTACACATAGCCAAAAATACACAAAACACAGCCAAGCCAATGCAGTTGGGTTTATCAGGCCATCAATAAGACAACCAAGCCAACATGGCAGGTTTATCATGCCATCAAGGAGTTGGGAAAGGCTAAATGCTAAGCTGGTGAGCTCATTACAGAGCTAGGAAAACTTACACCAGAACTAGCCTGACTTCTAAGACACCCACACACACCCATCACAAGTAATCAGTCCCTTCTCTGCTACACAGTCCCTCAGGCCTTGCATTCCCTTCTAGTGCTATTCAGGGGTTGTGGAGAAGAAAGCTAGCCCTCTAGCGCTGTCTGTGTGGTTTCCAAACACCAAGTTTATCAAGAAAACCAAGCCCCCATCCTTTCTCCCAACACAGTCCGAAGACCAACCATTGCACGTAGGAAATCAATTAGCAATTTCAGCTTAACAGGGAAAAACGACTCCAGACAGTCTGGGGCAGCCCCAAAACGTAACAGCATACACAACCAACAAACGTGGGGAACAACAGCCCATCCAGGGCAATGAATCCACGGGAAGACTTACACAGACTCCGCTAGGGAGAAAATACAATCTCCCAGCCCGTGCATGAGAGAAACTTGCACCAGACCCCAAATGTACAAAGGGAAAAACATATGCATGAGCCACAAATCAGTAAGGAAAACTTACACACAGTCCCTGAGCATAAAATGACTCTCCACAGGAAAAATCGTGGGTGACAGTGACCGAACAGCTCCCAGCTTGCTGCGTGAGTAACAAACACACAGAACACAGAGCGTGAGAGAAGATTTACACCCAATCCCAATTATAGACCAAAACACACCAAGTTCCTCTGTGATGCAAAATGTGAATGATAGCGGAGACAGCTCCTCTCTCCTGGCTGCGCGTGACCCCAAACCGGAAAGGTACCCGTGCATGAGAATAATGAACAGACAATGGTCCCTGTGTGAGGATGAACAGCTCCGCCTATGTACATGGATGAACAGACAATGGTGAGAATGCGTAGTAGTCATTCCTCTACCCAACGTGAGGTTCAATCCATTGGTGGAGTGTGCGTGTGGGTAAGGACTGACAGTCCTGCCACACTCCACTCCCAGCCATAACTGCCTCAGCTAACAGTAGTATTTTTTAATGGTGGTAGTTGGGTAAGACAAGGGAAGGTGACACATGGATTTTTCCCCATTTCCCAAGGTTTGACATTCCCCACCCTTATCCTTGTGAAAATCATGCCCCTTCTCAATTTAGTTTCCACGAACGTAGCTGATCAGGGTTTATTTTAATTAAAGATGCATATTTACATGATGACAAAACTCAATATGTCTTCCGCATGCCCCGATATACCATCGGTGACAATTTAAATCCAAAACATGGCATAACCAATCAATAGTGGGGCCTTGGCCTTGAGCTCCACACCATGATCATTTACAATATATACATCATATACATCTAATGCAACGGGTTCAAAACCAGGGTGTTACATTCCCCTCCCCCTTCAATAGCACTATCCTCAGTGCTTTACAAAATTGAACAAAATGCTACACTGGTATCGCCTCAGTGTTCCACAGAATTGAACAAAAATGGATGTGCCAATTGCATGGCATCCTCTAGCTCTCATGTAGCCTTTTTAGGCCCATAGTGCTCCCATTGCACCTTTACCTTCCCTATGGCCTATTTCCAGAGCATTGTGACCTTCCTGTCGAGGATGCGCATTGGCTCGATTTGAAAATCTCCCTCGGGTTCCACCTGAATCACATCCCAATTTATCACATGGTTAGGATCATGCACATATCTCTTAAGCAAAGAAACATGAAAAACATTATGAGCCCTAGTGCTAGCAGGCAATGCAATTCTATATGCAACTGGCCCTATTCTTTCAAGCACTTCAAATGGCCCACAGTATCTAGGTGACAGCTTGGCAAACTTCCAAGCTTCAAGGAACTCTTCCTTGCTCTCACTCGGAGGTAAACATGATCCCCAATACTGAACTCCCTATTCACCCTATGCTTATCTGCGTAGATTTTCTATCTGTCCTATGCTGCTTTCAGATTCTGCCTGATCTTTACAACCTCTTGCTCCATTTCCCTGAGCAATTCTGGTCCAAGCACAACCCTGTTCACTGGATTATCCCAAGTAATTGGTGTCCTACACCTTCTTCCATACAAATCTTCATATGGACTCATCCCCAAGGATGCCTGATGTCCATTGTTATAAGCAAACTATACCAAGTGCAAGTAATCTTCCCACTTGGTTGGTTTGTCCATTACGTACATGCGAAGCATATCTTCAAGCACCTGATTAACTCTCTCTATCTGACCATCTGTCTGAGGATGGTATGCAGTGCTGAAGTTTAGCTTTGTATCCAAATCTGCAAACAACCCCTTCCAAAAGTTGGAAGTAAACTTGACATCTCTGTTAGAGACTATTGCCTTCGGCAATCTATGCAATCGGAAAATATCCTTCATGAAGATCTTTTCAATATCGTCCATATTATGCGTAGAATTCACTGGTATAAAATGCGCTGCCTTAGTCAACTTGTCCACCACAACCATGATGGAATCATGTTGTCTCCAAGTCATCGGCAATCCTGTAATAAAATCCATGGAAATAAATTCCCATTTCCATTCTGGAACTGGAAAAGGCTGCAACAAACCTGTAGGGTGTTGATGCTCAACCTTTACCTGTTGACATTTCATACACCTCAAAATGTACTCAGCCATATCCTTTTTCATTCCTGTCCAAAAGTACTGCTTTCTAGCTGTAGCAATTGTCTTCCGATATCCTGGGTGACCAGAATACGGAGCTTGATGGATTTCATCCATAACAACCCTCCTCAAACCTGCTACATCTAGAATGTAAATTCTACCTTTATAAGCAAGAAGTCCATATTCTTCTAATTTATATCCTTCATATCTCTTCTCAAGACTTTGCTGCTGCAATTTTTCTTTTACCTACTCATACAACTCATCCCCAGCAGCATGACTAACAATCTGCTGCCTCAAATCTGATTGGCAAATACTAAGAGATGCCACATGCATTTCTTGCACCTTCCTAAATAGAATGATCTAGTCATGGAGAACACATCAAACAAAGAGGTGACACAAGAGAAAGAAGATCCTTTTCTAGCATATGTGTTACAGAAATTGTGCAAGGTTAGCAAAGAATTAAAATCTCAAATGCTTGTCATACATTCCTGTGTGTCAACAAAGGAGAGTGGGAAGGTTATATAAAATCCAGTAACCGAGGAGAAAATTTAGATTTTGAATATGAAGCATACACACAATAAGAACTATTGGAGCATAAAAACTAATTGGTATAGATAGAACTGGAGAAGGTTCAAGGGAAGTTAGCAGAAAAGGATCAACATATAACTGAAATTGGAAACTACCTTCAAACAAAACAACAAGATATATGCATAAATTGTGGGTTATATAACTCCCACAAGTATTTATATTGTATATATCATGGATAAATGATGTCAATTTCAACTCCAAAAATTAAAGAATGACTTGCCACTAGAATTTCTAGTCCAAAGTATTTTTTGGGTGCTTCATTAGAAAGAACAGACCTTGAGAAAGATATGTTGTGTGAATTTTATCTCCACATATTGGTTGTGTCTCATTCGTCTAATTGGTCTCCTAATCCTTATAATGGTGATTTCAAGTGGTGGTAGCTTTGCTCTTGGATGAACCATGAGATAGAAAAAGCTCAGGATGTCCACTTATATTAGTAAAAATAATGGGTAGACACATTGTGGACTAGAGAAGAAGCATATCACCCAGGAATAGTGATCCAAAACCATGATGCCTTGACAACGACGGGGTCCTAATTCTTATCCTTATGGAGAAGCAACAAGAGGTTATTGAACATTTTGACAGAACTATTCAAAGTAACCTCAAGGATGCAGATGAAGCTATAAGGAATAGGTGGAAAATAATTTCTATTGACTTAAAGAAGAGATAACCACACTCTCTCAAGAGGTTAGATATCACTTTGTTAACAGAAAATATGTACAATGAATATTTGGAGAGGAATAGGTTGAAATGGATTGGAATAAAGAGGAAACCACTATTATTCCTTCCTCTAGCCATAAAGTAAAACTTGAATGAAGAAGAGGAAAGTAGTTGGGATGAAGAAGAATAGAGCATGGGATAATACCATTATAAGGAAAGTAGTTTAATTGATGAGACTTCAAGAATATCTTCATTATCAGATTATGAGAGATCTTTAAATAGTTAATTTTAAAGATTACTTGATTTTATTTTAGATAATAATTATGAAAATGTAATCAATCAAATACTCGCCCTTGATGCGAGAAATATATAATTGTTGTTGGCATAAGTTATAAAAAAAAATTCTTTTGGAAATTTTGGGAAAAATATTTTTGAATCAAATAATATCAAACTTTCTTTTCATGCTACCTGTGAGGTTATATTTCCATTTCAACCCATGTTTCACGTTTTGAGGTGGGTCGCCTCATTGCGATAACAGGAGTCTTGTGTTAATTTTTAGTTAGCTTAAGAACATTGTTAGTTTTCATTAAAGTAGATGATTTTAGTCAACTTAAAGTTTAACAGTAATTTGATTTAGTGTTATAATTAGAATTCCAGAATTTATGGTTTTCATTTGTAGATGCATAGAATGGTGTATGTATTTATTTCATACAATGTCTATGGTCTTGTAGGTGAATTTCTTAAGAACGATTTAATAGATCTATATTTTTTATGAATTAAAATAGTTTAGTTAGTTATTTTACATTCCATCTTCTATTCTAAAATAGTTTTCTTTTCTTAATTCGTAGATTAAAATGTTTCACCTTTCATAGAGGTCCTTATCATGAATTTAGATTAAATATTTCATAACACTTTGTAGAATTATATTTGATGCTTTGTCATTCATTTCCGACTTTCTTAGTTTAATTTTATTTTTTTAATTCAAAATGTTTCTTTCATTAAATAGATGCTTCCAAAGAATAGACTCCAATTCTTTTGTAGATCATAAAATTTATTTTTTGTTTTCTAGATAGCTCATTCAATTTGGAACTTGCTTCTGAATTTCATAAGTTAAATTCTCTTTTCATTTTTAGACTCTCTCTGCAGTTTCACATACAATGCTAGCACCTCTTAAGTTTGTATGTCCCTTGGTCAATAATTAAAGTAGAACTTATAAGTTGTACACCTATAAAAAGGTAAACATACTAGAATACCACCAATAACCATGTCTTATTATCATATCCTATGACCAAATAAAATTTACTTTCTATTGATCACAACATGATCCTTATGCAAGTTTCTATGGTTTTTAAAGTCATCTAATGCACATGATTCATAATGGTCTTTATCTCATGCCAACTCAACCATGTCTCTATTTATAGGCATTCATATAGGAGATACAAGTACTAGAATCCCCTTTGAGAATCATTCCCTAACACATAGAGGATATTCAAGAAGCCACTCCCATCCAACTACTCCTCTTCCTCCTCCTCCTCCCCTCCCCAAACCCCCTACCTCCATCTCCATCCCTCCCTTCTCCCGTAGTCCTCTTCTTCCTCCCCCTCCAACTCCTCTTCCCATGTCTCCTCTTCCTCCTCCTCCTCCACTCCTCCTTGCCCCCTTCGCTATGTCCTCCTACCCCTCAACCTACTTTCCCCATACTCCCCCTCCCATTGCTACTCACCCACCTCCTGTTACTCCTCCTCCCACCCCAGCCTACCCTAATCCTCACCCCTCTCCCATATCCTCTTTCTCTTTTTCCTCCTCTACTCATCTTCCTTCTCCTCCCGGTTCCCTCCCTCCCTCCTCCTCCCCCTCCACCATTTCCTCCTCCTCTCCCTCCACCAACTCCTCCTTCTCCCATACTATTCAACCTTCTCCTACACTCCTTCAATACTCCCCCCCCAACCACCTCCCCCCCCCTCCTCCCCTTCCTTCTCCTTTTCCTACCCTTCACCTCCTCCTCCTCCTCCTTATTACCCTTCTCCTCCTATTTCTCCTTGTCCTCGTCCTGCCTCCTCCTTCTACTCCTCCACTCATGCACCCTGCTTCCCACCTTGTCCTCCTCCTCCTCCTCCCTCCTTCTCCTACTCCTCCAACCTCCCAATCCTCCTCCACTCATGCACCTTGCCTCCCACCCTGTCCTCCTCCTCCTCCCCTACCCCACCATTCTCATATTCCTCCTTCTCCTCCCCTATTTCTCACCCCTTTTCTCCCCCATCCTCCTCCTCTGCTTCCTCCCCCTACGCTTCCTCCCCCTCCGCCTCCTCCTCACCCCCTCCCCATCACCCTCCACACATCCTCCTTCTCACTATACCTCTTTATTCCCTGCTCCCCTCCTCTATGCCTCCTCCAATTCCTCCTCTCTTTATTCTCTTCATCTTCTTCCTCCCTCATCAATGCCTCCTCCCCCTCTCCTCTTCCTCCTTCTCCTGTCATACTCCCCTTGCCTCATCCTCCTCCCTTCCCCACCCTTCTCTTCTTCCTCCTTCTCATCCGCCCCTCCTCACCCATTAACCCCCTTCCTCCTCCCCCTCCTGCAACTCCTATTTCTTCTCCTCACACCCTCACCCACTCTCCTACACACCCTCCTCCTCCCCCTATCCATCTTCCTCCCCATCCCCCTACTCCTCGTCTACCCCCTCCACTTCCTCCCAATATCCATCCCTTTCTTTCAATACCACTTCCCCCTTCCCCTACTCCCTCTCCCAATCCTTCAACATCACTATTTCTGTTGAAATATTCTAACTTCAAAGGATATTCTAAATGTATTTTACTAATGTACCCCAAGGGAGATGTTATTATTCCTCCATCAGGATGTTATTATTGTAATTGGTCATCATATAGTCATGAGGTAAATCCTCCATTGTAATTTAGGTCAATAGTACCCTAATGAATATAACAAAATATTGTTTTGTGATTTCCTAGGTGAAGTCGGCCGAGACATTTTAGTGGGACCAACATGATTAGGTTAAAATTGAGTTCACAAAAAGAATATAAATAGAGGAACTGTGATTCTCATTTGAACATAGACTCACTCACTTGTGTAGCACGTAGGAGAGATAGAGACATACCAGAAAGGAGGATAATACCTATTTTTGGTTTTTATCTTATACATCTATACAGAGTAATTTATGCTAGGTTTTCATTCTCCTTGAGGGTTTCCGAGGACAAATATTGTGTCTATCTTGTGATTGTGTTTCTTTCAGTTATTCTACATATTCTTCTATTGTGAATTTGGATTAAGCACTAATGGTATCTAGTTAATAATATGAAATCTTAACATGGTATCAGAGCTAGCCTGAATAGAACAACTTTCACAAGGTGAAACTTTCTCTCCTCTCCCTTAGGAAGAAATTAGCATTCTACAAAAGTTGGAATTTCGAAGATATGCTTGCATAGAAATTTGTGCCTTCCTAGAGCGCATCTGTTGAGTACTGGATTGAATTTTTTGGGTGGTTGAATCTCTAGGAAATCCAAACCCTAGTTTGGCCATGAACCAGAAAAATGCAGAAAACCAAAACCATAAATTCCGCAGAAATTGAAACCTCACAAGAAACATTTTAAGGGTGAAAATTTGGGACTTTAGAAACCAAGTGGACCAACCAACTCGCCTCAGTCAATCCCATCTCCTGGTAAGGTCATATTTTCATTTTGATAAATTTCAATTTTTAGTGACCTCTTGGATAAAATGGACCCAAGCACTAAGATTGAGGATAAGATGGAAGGAATTGAAAACTTCCAAGCATGGAAGTATAGGATTGGTTTCATTCTTAAAGATAATGATCTTTATAAGTACATCAAGGATGAATTCCCAGAACCAGAAGAAGATGAATCTAAGGAGAAGCACCAGAAAGAACTAATCAAGGCAATGAGGATCATTGTTGATTCTATCAAATATCACTTGATCCCTCAAGTGTCATCTAAAAAGACACCAAATAAAATGTATGATTCCCTTTCCAAAATGTATGAGGGAAGGAACATCAACAGAAAGATGAATTTGAGAGCTCAACTTAAGAGCACCAAGATGACTAAAGGAGAATCAGTTAAATATTACTTCACAAGGGTCTCCCAGTTCAAGGAACAACTAGATGCTAATGGAGACTCCCTTGATGAAGATGAACTAGTTATGACTACTCTCAATTGTCTCACTAGACCTTGGGTATCATTTATATAGACTATATCTGCTAGAAAATAAAGTATGAAGTTTAACATTGTATGGGAAGACTATATTGAAGAGGAATCTAGAGTAGCTATCAGAGAATCTTTGCTTAAAGAAGATGATCAAGCTCTAGGCACACAACCAAGAGAAGAAAACAATCAAACTTTAATAAGGATAGACACAAGGAGTATATATCTCCAAAGAAATTTCAAAAGAAAAGAGACAACAGTCAGAAAAGAGACTACTACACATATCAATGTTACAGCTCTCATAAGATAAGACACCTTTCCATAGAGTATCTATTGAATAAGAACACCAACAAAAGACATCATGTTCATCTATTTTAAGACGAGGATGAAGAAGAATAAGAAAGACCTCGAAAGAGAGAAGAAAAATAAGAAGATGTAGAAGAATATGTAATATTTTCTACACCCTCTGGGTCTGTAACACTTGGAGAAGATACATGGATTATTCATAGTGATGATTCAAATCACATGACAAAGAAAAAGAAAGCTCTGTCAAGACTTGAAGAAAATAAATCCCATCAGGAAGTATCATTGGGATATGACTATCAATATCCCATCAAAGGAATTGGTGAATCAAGGTACAAGCTTGACTTTGGAACGTCCATGAAGATGAAGTACTATATGTACCAGGTTTGAAAATGAACCTACTTTCCATATCAACACTAGATAGGAAAGGATATATATTTTATTTTATAGATGGAAAAGTACTCATGTGGTCTAAAGGAAAGACAATTGAATATGTTGTGTTCATTGGTGAAGAAGGATAAAGACTGTATAAACTCAAGGGACATCCAGAGACAACCCTTGTCCATGAGACTGCTAGCTCATGTTAATTATGGCATAGAAGGTTTTCTCACATCAACTAGAACGCATTACCGTATGTGAGAAAAGTGATAACATGCTTACCTTATCTGAAGATTGATCATGAAGGAACATGCAAAGGATGTGCAAGAGGAAAGAACATCAAGAATCCATTTGCGAAAAGATGACTAAAGGTACATTGGAATTAATTCATTTCGATGTATGTGGTGATATTCCCTCCATGTCCTTAAGTGGATATGAATATTATGTCAGATTTATTGATGATTATTCAAGAAATACATGGATACACTTCTTGAATACCAAGAGTGAAGTGTTTGGGAAATTCAAGGAATTCAAAGCCTTGATAAAGAACCATTCAGAAAGAAGAATCAAGACACTGAGATTAGATAATTGTTGATAATATACTTGAAAATAATTTGAAGCATTCTGGAAAGGAGATGGAATCTATATAAAATTGAGGCACAACAATATTATAACCAAGACAAAAGTTACTATAGATGAAACAGATCAATTTGCTCAATGAAATGCCAGAAACAATGGAAAAGTCTTGCAACTATATATTTCTTAATCATTAATCAGAAGAGTAGATGAAAATGCAATACAATGGAATGGATATCCATGCAATTAGAATCCAATAAATTTCATTCAAATTGAGTACATGACGGTCGCTTAATTATCAGTTAAACACCACTTGGCACATCGATTAACCACTTAACTGCAACATAATTGAATCTAATTGACTCAGAGGTAGTTTAGAATGAGTCTAATGGAATAGAACTCAATTGAATTCCAACAAGTAGGTGGAGGCACATTTCTGACTTCACTTAGGTGAGTTAAACTGGATTGAGTCACCAAATATAGGTGAGGGCACATTTAACACTCCAGTTAACTATATTTGAATAATAAATAAGAATAAATCATGGAAAAGGTGACTTTAGTACTTCAGTTAACTGAAAAGTAGGTGAATAAGATTCTAGTTGACTTAGTGGGGCACATATATCATGGAGATGGACCCATATTTTCTCCCTAATTGAAGCAGAAGGCTCATTTAGGCTCCTTGATTGAAGGAGGAGATCCAGCTTGATTATGCAGTCACATGTTTGAGTCAAAACTTAGGATAAGTGGTAAATTAGGAAAAAATAAGCAAAATAACGATGTGTGGTTGGAAAATGACTCCAACACCCCCCTTAAGATAATATCATGTGGAGGATTAAAAAAAATAGGACCTTGGCAACAAAGGCCATAGGTCACCCTTTACAAAAATAATTCTAAAATGCTAAAAAAATCTAAGTGAGGAAAAGAGGAAAAACCCCATTAGGAAAGAACCCCCCCCTCCCCCCCACCTTAAAGTGAACAACAAAGAATTAATCTATATTCTCCATGATGGAACTCACTACTAGCAGTGAATGGAGGTAAGATAACTTCTTCTCAGTGAAGTTCTTGGTGAAAATGTATGCAATTTGCTCATATGTGGGCCAATATTGTAGAACATTTGTTTTGTCATGCACAGGTTCTCTGATGTAGTGCATGCGGATATAAATGTGTTGGTTCTTTGTCTCTAAAATGAACATGTTGAGATATTTATATCACTCTTATTGTCACAAACATGACAGTATAAGTGGTTCTACCAATTTCAAAATCTACTAGAATACCTTGCATCCAAATTGCCTGAAAGCATGCATTGACCACTCCCTGGTACTCTGCCTACGCTGAAGATAATTCTATGTATTCCTAATTTTTTCTTGAACATAAAATAGTCCCACTACCAAACATGAAAACATATCCATTAGTGTAGTTTTGATCAATGCTATCTCTATCCCCATCCGAATATGTGAATCCTACCAAATCTAGATCAGAAACTGTAGCATACTAGATGCCAAAGTCTCTGGTGCCCTGCACGTACTATAAAATCCTCTTGGATACCATCCAATTATTTTATTGAGGCTTCTTCATGTACCTTGATACAACATTCACGTAATAACAAATATCATTCCCTGAATGTGTCAAGTAAAGCAGGCTTCCAATCAATTACCGATAGATAAAGGAATCCACCACTGGTTTAGAATTTCCTTCATCAAGACTGATTCCTAAGAGGAATAGGAAAGGTACAGCCTTAAAATAAGCCATAATAAAATTAATTATCAGGTATGAATCATATTTTTATTCGATGACCATTATCCCAACAAAATATTGAGTGATTTTTAGGCCAATAAATTGCCTCAACTTGCCTAAATCACTCATGTCAAACGCTTCATATCAAGCAGTTTTTATGAAGATGATTGAAGAAAGTGTGATTCTTGTAATTAATAAATCATCAAAATACAAAACTATAATCATAAAATTACCATCATATTTCCATAGGTACACATTTGAATCAGACTTCTATGTAATTTTTGTGATAGCAGAAAATAGTCCATCTTTGCATACCAAGTTGTTGGGGCCTGTTTTAATCCATACAATGATTTCTGAAGTCTAAAAAGCAATGTTTGGTATGGTATGTACCCTTCAGGATTCTTCATGCATATATATTCTTTCAAGTCTCCATGAAGAAAATAAATCTTCACATCCATATGGTTCACCTCCCAGTGTTTGGATGTGAAAATGGCTAAAATTAGTTGAATAGAATCCATATTTTCCATCGATGCAAAGGTTTCTGTATAGTCCAATACTTGAACTTGTGAGAATTCCTTTGCAACCAAATGAGATTTATATTTTCAAGTTGACTCATATGCAGAAACATTATTTCAGTAGTCCCATTTTCATTGAACAAGTTTCCTCCTAGGTGGAAGAGAAACTAGCTCCGAGGTTGCATTTTTTTGAAGAGAGTGATACTCTTCATCCATAACATCTTTCCATATAGGATAGTTATGGGAATGATAATATGATTTAGGATCAGATCCAAACATCATATATAAATTCTCATACAGTAAAGGATCAGTGCATGAAAGAGAAATACCTGCTCTTTGATAGTCTAGTTGAGTTCTCCTTGGATCAGCAGGATTTCCCATGTTTGACCCAGTACAGGAGAGAGTATTTTCTGCCCATTTTGGTATTTGAGTGGGCTCATTTGATTCTGATTCAGAAACTTATATTTCATTCTCTTTTTTATGAAAAGTTACATCTAAAATATCACAGCACATACTTTCATTTATCTCCATAATCTTCATCAGAAAGAAGAAGCGGTTTTGCAGTTTCTTCCTCCACTAGTTTCATATCTTGTAGAGGTTCATCAAAGCAGACACTTCTCTTGATGAGTATATTTTTAGTTATGATATTAAAGAGTTTGTATCATTTTTATTCTTCACCATACCCAATGAGTATACAATGAACAATCTGGGCTCCAAATATGTTCTATTATCCACTGGAATTCTAGCCAATGTAGTGGACCTGAAAACCCTCAGATTGGACACATCAGGCTTGTGACTGGTGTAATATTCGAAAGGTGTAATACCTTTGACACATGAGTGTGATAACCTATTTTGAATATATGCAGAAATATTCATAGCCTCATCCCAAATATTTGCATTTAAATCTTTAGAATCAAGCATAAAGGTTGTTATCTCCTTTAATGCTCGGTTTTTCCTTTCCTCTGCACCATTCTGCTGAGGTATGTAGAGAAAAATTTGCTGGATGTTGATTCCATTTTATGCACAAATTTTTGGCAGATTTAATTCAATGTATTCACCTCCATTACCATATCTAAGAGATTCCAGTAGCAGTCTCAATGGAAGCTTTAATATCTATGGAATTTTCAAAGACTTCCGATTTGTTTTTGAGAAAGTAGACCCATGTAAATATTGAAAGGTCATATGTGAAGGTAAGAGAATACATCGATCCATTCAAGGAGGTATTTGGTATTGGAATGCTGATATCACTATGGATCAGCCCCAAAATACATGAAGCTGTGCTAGCTTTTCCTCAATCAAACTTATCCTAAGGATGCTTGCCGACTATGCATCCCATGCAGATCTCTTTTGAGTATTTGATTGTCAGAAGACCTTCCACCATGGAATCCTTTTTTAGAAACTACAAATATTTATAGTTTAGGTGTTCAAACCTCTCATGACATAGTCATCTGACCTCATTTCCATGATTCAGAAAGTCACTTGGCTTTGAATCAAGAACAAAGTTGGAAAACTCTTACTGCAATCATTTTTCCCATGGCTATATCAGATATCTCAACATCATTGGGGATGAATAATTTTTTTTTAGGCGAACTAGTGTGTGTCATTTGATGCACAGAAATAAATTTTGAAGCCAAAGACAGAACATATAGAACATTTTTGAAGCTACCATTTTCTAGATCAATAGTACCTTTGCCTTTTGATGAGACTTGTGACTCATCACCCATGTGAATGGAGATGAAACTATCAGAATCCAGTGATGTGAAAGAATCCTTGCATGCAGCCATATGATTCAAAGATTGAGAGTCAATGAGGAGATCTCTAGTTTTCGAAACAGTATCCATGAGTGCATGTCCTATTTTAGGCTGATTATTTCGATCTCTAGTATCTTTCATCCTTGCACTTTCTGGAAGAGTGATGTTGTTTTTCTCCAAGAGAAGGGCCATCTAATAAATAGTTCTCTTAATACAAGAAATTTTAGGATGAAAGCCTCTAGGACAGTAAGCCAATTTTGTCTTCTATTTTCCTCATTGCTTTTCTTCCTCGATCATGAGGGCTCATCCAACTACTATTTTTTCTCCTTCTTCTTGGGACGATCAAACTTGGTATTCTCTTTCTTTTTATTTCCATTTACATTTGAATCCTTGGGTCCTCCAAAAAAAATATTGATATTTGTAGGATATCATGGATCCCATCTTAACAAGTTTATCATGCTCATTTGTTAGGGACTCATGAATGCATTCAACGTAGGCATCTTCCAAGTTGGAATTATGAGTTTTATAGTATGGAAGGTAGAGACAAAAATAGATTAGTCTAGTCCTAGCTTCAAAAGGATAGAAATAATTAGCTAATCATATTTCTTCTTAACTTCACATTTCTTCAATTGGAGCACAAGGTGCTTAAACTTAATGAAGAATTCATTTATGGTCCCAAAATTGCCTGGATTGAAAGAGATCATTTCATTCTCCAATTGATAAGATCTCAAATACTAATTCTTTCCAAAGAGTTTAGCAATTTTTTCCCACACTTCCTTGGTAGTATTCAATTCACTGAGATGGAAAACGAGATCCTTTAAAATGGAGAGGCATAGGAAACCATATTCTTCATCAGGTTTGTTCCAATATTTTTCCTTCTCTATTACTGCATTTGTCTTTATCTTCGTTCCCATGGTGACTCTATAGAGTCCCTTAGAGCGTAATGATATCTCAATATCCTCTTTCCACTTATGATAGTTGAAAGGAGTGAGAAGATTTCTAAAGGAACAGTTTATTTTCCAGCTGTAGCGAATGAAATAGAATTTTATGAGATACCTACAATCACACAAAACAAACAAAATTATGTCAATCATCCTGCACTTTTGGATTTACTTCACAACTAGATATACTTATGTGGACATAATCCATAGGGAGAAAGTATAATGTTCTAGGGATTATGTGGAAAAATCTCCACTTCTGGTGCATTGTTGGATTAGTTTTGAGAAATTTTGCTCAATATTCATCAAATATCCATCAAAAACTTTGTATAATAGTTTCCTTGTACTACCATGGATTTGATACCATATAAAATTGAGGCACAAAAATAATAGAGCCAAGAAAAGACTTACTACAGATGAAACAAATCAATTTGCTCAATGAAATGCATGAAATAGTGAAAAAATCTTGGAGCTATATATTTCTTAATCATTAATCATAAGAGATAGATTACAATGGAATACAATGGCAATAATATCCATCCAATTTGAATCCAATTTAGGTCATTTGAATTGAGTGCATGAGAGTGTCTTACTTATCAGTTAAACACCACTCGGCAGATCCATTAAGCACTTAACTCCAACATAATTGACCCTAACTAAATCGGAGGCAGTTTAGACTAAGTCTAAGTTAATAGAACTCAAGTGCATTCCAACAAGTAGGTGGAGGATGTTTTCTGACTTTAGTTAGGCGAGTTAAACTGAACTGATTCACCAAATCTAGGTGAGGGCACCTTTATCACTCTAGTTAACTGCATTTAACCCAAAAGCAAGGATAAATAATGGGAAATGTGCATTTAGTACTTCAGTTAACTGAAAAGTAGGTGAAGCATATTGAAATTTATTGAGTGGGGTGCATATCTCATGCAGATCAACCCAGATTTTCTCCCTGATTGAAAGAGGAGGCTCAATTAGGCTCCCCGATTGAAGGAGGAGATCCAATTTGATGATGTAGTCACATGTTTGAGTCAAAGCTTAGGATAAGTGGTAAATTAGGAAAAAATAATCCAAATAATGATGTGTGGTTGGAAAATAAGTCCAAAAATCAATAGGGAAATAATCACTCCCTAAAATCCCCAGCAAAATGGTGTTGCAGAAATAAATAATAGAACCATTATGGAAGTAGTGAAAACAATGATTTATGAACAAGAACTCCCCATGCACCTATGGGATAAAGGAGCAAGAACAACTGTGTATGTGCACAATAGATTATCTCACATTACTCTTGGATTCAAGACTTCTGAAGAAATGTATACATGAAATAAACCTTCAGTGAGCCATCTCAAAATATTTGGTTGTCAAGTATATGTTCATATTCTAAAAGAGAAGAGAACCAAGTTGGATCCTTATGGAAAGAAGGGAATATTTTTTGGATGCTGTGAAGCCTCCAAATCCTTCAAGAAATACATCTCAGGATTCCATCATATAGATATTAGTATGGATGTGGCATTTGATGAAGAAAATTCTCTTAATAAATACAGAAGGTGTCAGCTTGAAGAAGTACATGAAGAGGATGTATGTCCCAGAAAGGTAGAATTTGAACCCTCTCCTCAAATAGTAGCATTAGAATATCATGAAATTCTGTAACCTCAGGAACCCGCTACTATGGATATCTCTCAAAAGAGAAAACCTGCTTGGGTAAGAGAAATCATACAAGTAGAAAAATATGGAACTCCAGAAAGCTCCACAAGAGAAACAAAGACATCAAATCCATTCTCAAGTTATGTAGATTTGATGTGTGACCTTGTAGATACAAAATTCACCAGCTACGAGGAAGCTACACATAATAAAGAGTGTGTGGAATCAATGATGAAAGAATACTAGTTAGTAATGAAGAATGATGTTTCATACATAGTACCCAAACTAGAAAACAAGAGTGTGGTATCTTAGAAATTGATCTACAAGATAAAACATGCAATTGATGGAAGTATTGAAAAGTACAAGGCAATAATTGTTGCATGAGGATTATCTCAGAAATATGGGCTTGATTATGAAGATAGTTTTTCTCCGGTAGCAAGGTACACTTCCATCAAAACCATCATGACACTTTCTTCCATGATGAAGTTGGATCTGCACAAGATGGATGTAAAGACAACCTTCCTAAATGGTGTGATTGAGGAAGAGGTATACATCAAACAAAAAAGGATTTGAATTCAAAGACAGAGTGACTCATCTATGTAAGTTGAAAAAGGATCTATATGGCCTGAAGAAATATCCTATAGCTTTGTATGAAAGAATTGGTAGGTTCTTGACAAGATTGGGGTTCACCAATAGTAAATTCGGCCCTAAAATTTACATGGACGTTATGGATGATGACCTGTCATACTATTACTATATGTGGATGATCTATTTCTTACAGGAAATAAGAAACAATTCATAGATTGCAAGAAGAAGCTAGCTTAAGAATTTGAGATGAAATATCTTGGATTGATGCATTACTTCCTTGGGCTGGAAGTGTAGCAGAGCCTAGAAGGAATATTTTTGAACCAGGGAAAGTATGCAGTGGAAATATTGAAAATATTTGATATGTTGGATTGAAAATCCATGGCCACACCCATGGACACCAACCTAAAGTTGTTATCATATGAATCATCAGAGTTAGTAGACATGACTCAGTATAGACATATTATTGGGTCACTGATGTATGTGACGAATACAAGGATATATATATGCTTTTCTATGAACACTTTAATTCAATTTCTAGTTAAACCTAGATAGGTTCACCTAATAGATGCAAATCATGTGATGAGGTACATAAAGGGAATGATAGACTTTGGACTATACTATGGTAGAGATAATGACTACATATTATATGGATATACTGATTCATATTGGGCATGAAGTGCCTCAGAGAGAAAGAACACCTGAAGAATATGTTATTATCTAGGATCCACAATGATATCATGGTTCAATAAGAAACAATCTAGTGTTTCTCTCAGCATGATTGAAGTAGAGTACATAGTATCTTGCTTTGCTAGTTGTGAAGTGATATGGATTTGGAAACTGATGTTAGGTCTAATTGACATGGATTTGGATACCATAATGATTTTATGTGGAAACCATCATTGTATAAATATGATAGTGAATCATGTGTTCCATGATAAATCAAAGTACATAGAAATCCAAAAAAATTATATAAGGGATATGGTACGAAAGGGAGCTATAAAACTCCAGTATGCGAGTGCCGATGAGAAAGTTGTTGATGTGCTGACCAGGCCTCTATCTTGAGTGAAGTTTGATTGCATCAAGAGGCACTCTACAACCCACTATGGGGGAGATCTTTTAACGTTACATGTAACGTTTGTAACGTTATGCTTGTAAATGTCGACCATAAAAAATATATTTTTTTAACTATCCTCCAAAATAAATGTTGGCCACAAAAGCAACCTAATATGGGGGAGATGTTGTAATGTTCCTACCTAAAAAAACAATAAAAAATAAAAAAATTAATTATTGGCCAAAAACAACACAATATGGGTGAGATGTTGTTATGTCCCTACTTAAAAAGATAATAAAAAATAAAAAATGAATTATCCACAAAAAAAATGTTGGTCGTGCACATGGTTTCAAAACCATGTGCAAGGCCTCCCAAACAACCCATGGTTTTATTGTACATGGTTTGGGAGGGCCTTGCAAATGGTTTTAAAACCATGTGCAAGGCCACCTAAAAAACCCATTTTATTATTGTACATGGTTTAGGAGGTTGTTGCAAATGGTTTTAAGACCATGTGCAAGGCCTCCTAAACAACCCATGGTTTTAGGAGGCTTTGTGCATGGTTTTAAAATCATGTATCGGGAAGATGTTGTAATGTTCTTTCCTAATAAAATAAAAAATAATAAAAAATATTACATGTCGGCCATAAATAGTATTAAATATTGATACCAAGCTGATAGTGAGTGCAATACTTAATAAAAGGTTTGAATCTCCAAATATTTGATCCCTCTCGGTGCTTGATATAGCCTAGGATTTGGATCTATGCTCGTTAATTCCATGATAAGCTTGGTGTAGTTCGAAAAGCGTTTCGTCGCAAGGAGCAAAAATGATGATATGTATCCTTCTTGGAAGGAGGAATAGGTCAAATATATGGAATCTCCTCAAAAAGGAAGAACTTGTCAAAGATATGAACCCTCCTCAGAGAAAGGGAGAGCAGGTTGATGATATGGATCCTCCCTAGAAAGAGGGATTCATCATGAGACTATCATTGATGATGGGATGGAAATAAAGCTCCAATATGAAAGACACAAAGTGTTCCTAAAGATGATGATAAGGTATGACATTCACATGTGGATGATAGTATCATCTCTTGAGGATGGTCTTGCGGGAAAATAACACTCTCCTCCTAAGACTGGTCCTTACTAACTAAGGATTTACCTACATACGTTACTCTCACATGGAGAGTGTACCTACATTTATATGTGTGTATTGTAGTATAACACTTACTTTGGAGTGGTCCTCGATTTTAAGCTGAGGATGCCCTACAGTGAGTCCTTACGGACACTAGGTCCTGAATTCACTTACATACAAGATCTGAAGTAGAAGATTTTACTATCGCATGGAGAGGGTACCTACATTTATATGTGGATTTTGTATTATAGAACTCTCTTTTCAGTGGTACTATATTTGAAGCTAAGGATTCCATATGATGAGTCCTTATGGAGGACAGGTCCTGCATTCACATGCATATGAGATATGCAGTAGCAGAAGTTCCGACACTCATATATAGATGTCATAGTATAAAAATCACTTGGGATTTGTCCTAGATTCGAAGTTTAGGATTCTCTATGATGATTCCTTACGAACGACAGGTCCTACATTCATGTGCGGACGATATCTATAGTTGCAGACGATACTCTTGTATGGAGAGTGTTCCTAGATTCACTTGTAGATGTCATAGTATAACACTCGCTTACAAGTAGAATTAGCTTTGAAGTTGAGGATGCTCTATGGTGAGGTCTTACAGGTGACAGGTCCTGCACTCATGTGGAGATGAAATATACATTTAGTTGTAGACAATCCCATTGGTTGATACTATGGATCCTCCTTGTTAAGGGGGAGTAGGATGATGAGAATTACACCATCCATGGACCTATTCCCTAAAGTGATAGGGATTGATCATCCCTCTAAGAGATCATGTGTATTTCAAGTAGTGTTGCAACAAAGGAATGAGAAGATTGAAGTGCGGTTACAATGGATCGAGAAGATGGAAGTGTTGCTGCAAAGGACCGAGAATATCAAAGTGCGGCTACAAAGGATTGAGAAGATTGAAGGGAAACTTAAAAGGATCAATAATATCAAAGTATTGCTGCAAAGGATCAAGAAGATCGAAGTGTTTTGCAAAGTATGAAGAAGATCAAATTGTCACTGCAGAGGATCAAGTGATTGACTGCTACAACAATAAATAATCAGTGTTGTAGAAGATGATTATCATATACTAAAGACATTGAAGAGTGTTGATGTATTTGTAACTTCGGAAAGTATTCACTTGTATATCTTATGTATTGTACCCTGATGTTTATTCCAGGAAGTATCTGTAATCTAATTGAGTCATGTTATGCTCTAATGTTCTGATTGGGAGATTCAATAATGTAAACAAGACATGTAAAGTCATAGAGTATAACCCTCCTTATTGATCAAGGGTTAAAGTACCCACAATTATGGGGCCCTAGGGTTATTAGACTCTCCTAGAGAATTTGGTCCTAGTGAGTTATTGTCAAGTTGGGAATTGCAATAAATAGAGAGGGAGCCTCTCTATTTAACACACATTCATACAAATTCACTCACACTCAGTTACAGTGCATAAATGAGAGAGAGAGAAGAAGTTGGGACAATAGAGAGAGAGAGAGAGCCTACTGTTGTCGGGAGATCATCTTACTGTCACTGGGTTTTACTTTTGGTGCTGATTCTATCTCTAAGGAAGTTGCAGGGTTTTCTCCTTTATGGTTTGCTCGAGGAAAATCTTTGTGTTCATTGTCTCTTGTGATTAATTGTTGTGCTTGTTATTCTCTCAAATAAGATCCTAAGATCATATAGATTAAATGTTAAAAATCTAACATGGTATTAGAGCTAACCTGACAAAAAGAGACTGTGCAGCTGCTGAAGCTAGGGCTTCCTGCTTTTTCGATTTCTCTCCAGAGATTTTCAGCAAACGGAGGTTGGGATGACTCTCCTCTATGGGGCGCATCTTTCTGTCAAAGCAGAATATGATTCTGAGCATTTTCAATTTTTGCGCCGACACTACTGCCAAAAATTAGGGCTTTCCACAGAACTGGAATGTTTGATTGATCCCAGGCCTGGATTGATCTCCTTCCCAAAATCGAAGTTTATAGATCAATATTAGTTGGGTAGAACTCTCAGAAATTCAAACCCTAATATGCTCCCAAACCAGAAAACCAGCTCTGCAGAAATTCATCCCTAGATCCAGTTCCGACCATGGGGACTTCAGTTAGTGAACCTCTCACATAGCACGTGCGATTGTGGGATATTAAAGAATACCCTTGATTTAGAGAGATATTGACCCAAACTCTTTTTGTTGAAACCCCCTCCCAATACTTAAAACCTCCTCCCCACCCCTTTTTATACCTCAATCCTTATAAACCACCCTACCCACCCCCACCTTAAACCCCTCATCCCCCCAATACCTACAATATATTAGTTCAATTTTTTAGAATTTTAAAACCCGCAATATGAACTAACATGATAGGATATTGGCCAACAAGTGAAGCTCCCATGGTTCCGACTTCTTAACATGGTAAGATCTAAATCTTTTGCATTTCCATTTAAGGTTCTCTATTAAAGATGTCTCATCATACCAAGCTTGATGAAAATCTTTAGGGAGCTAATAAATTCCAATCTTGGAAGTATAGGATATCCCTGGTCCCGGAAGAAAATGATTTGGACTCTTACATCAATGAAGAGGTTTCAGTTCCAGAGGGAGATGAGGCTAAGGCATTACACAAGAAGAAATTGGTCATGTCTAAGAGGATTATTGTTGATTCAATCAAGGATCACCTCATACCACATGTGTCCTCTCTAAAGGCACCTAAAGAGATGTTTGATGCCTTGAACAAGTTATTTGAAGGGAAGAACATAAACCGAAATATGACTCTGAGAAACCAATTGAAGAATGTAAAGATCCAAAATGTGGAGACCATCTAGTCTTACTTTACCAGGGTCTCTCAGATTAAGGATTAGCTGGAAGAAGTAGATGAATAAGTAGAGAATGTAGAAATTGTGATGACCACCTTGAGTGGTCTCCCTAGGGCATGGGACTCTTTCATTCAAGGGATCTGTGCCAGAAAGAAGCTAGTCAAGTTTAGCATACTATGGGAGCAATTCTCATAAGAAGAATCTTGAATATCATCTCGAGAAGAAAATATGGGAAAGTGAAGATCAAGATCTCATAGTAAAATCAAATAAAAGTAGAATAGACCATCACAAAGGTAAGCACTCTCGCCAAAAGAAAAACACTAGAAAATATAACAAAGATTTGTCTAAGTTCATTTTCTATACATGTGATGAAAGAGGACATCTTGCAAGAGATTGTCCTAGAAACAAAGATAGATCTCAAAAGAGGAAGGGAAACAATAAAAGACATCATGCTCATGCTTCAAAAGATGATGAGCCTTCCAAGAAGAGAATCAAACAAGACAATGATGATTCTTCAAGTGATGAAGAATATGTTTTGATTTCCGCTCTCACAGGAAACATCACACATGGAAGAAATGATTGGATTATATATAGTGGGGCTTCCAAACATATGAAAGGATTTAGAGAATCATTTGTGAAACTATCAGAACATGAATCACCACACAAGGTGAAACTTGGGGATGACTACCAGTATCCAATAAAAGGTAGTGGAGAATCCTCCTACAAATTAGACTCTGGAAAGTCTATGAAAATGAAGGATGTACTATTTGTACAAGGACTAAAGAAGATCCTTTTCTCCATCTCTGCGTTAGATGCAAAAGGTATAAGAGTTTCATTTATAGATGTCCAATTCATCATGTGGCCAAAAGGAAAGACTATTGATGATGCAGTAGTAATTGGAGAACAAGAGGGAGGACTATATAGATTAAAGGGCTAACCAGAACAAGATTTGGTTCATGACTCAGTAGAACCAAATGAACTTTGGCATAGAAGGCTTGCACATGTGCACTATAGGGAACTACCACTTGTAAGAAAAGTTGTTGAAGGTCTTCCAGAAATACAAGAAAAACATGGAGGAGTATGCAAGGGATGTGTGAAAGGAAAGAAGAAAAAGAAGAAATTTCCAAGTAGAGTATGCAAGGGATGTGTGAAAGGAAAGAAGACAAAGAAGAAATTTCCAAGTAGAGAAAGCAAGGCTAAAGGAATCTTGGAAATCATTCACTCTGATGTATGTGGTCCGATGTCATCTAGTTCATTAAGAGGGCATGTATACTATGTTTCTTTCATTGATTATTTTTCTAGGAAGACATGTATATACTTCATGAAGAACAAATATGAAGTATTTAGCAAGTTCAAGGAATTCAAAGCCTTGATCGAAAACTACATAGAGAAGAAGATCAATATTTTCGAATCAGACAACAGAGGATAATTCACATCAAATGAATTCAAGGATTTATGCAAAGATTTAGTGATTAATAGGGAGTTGACCACTCCATATAATCCACAATAGAATGGGGTCGTAGAAAGAAAGAATAGAACGATCATGGAAGCTACAAGGGAAATGCTTCATGATCAAGATCTTCCCATGCATCTATGGGCAGAAGTGTCTAGAACAACTGTGTATGTACAGAACCATACTCCACATAGAGTACTCGAGAATAAGACACCTGAAGAAGTTTTTTTTGGAAAGAAACCAGAAGTCATTCATCTAAGAATATTTGGTTGTCCAGTGTACATACACATTCCAAAAGAAAAGAGTACAAACTTATATACTTCAGGAAGGAAGGGTATATTTGTGGGATAGTCTGAAAGCTCGAAGGCTTACAGAATATACTTCCAAATATTCAAGAAGATCGACATCAACAGGGACGTAACATTTGACAAAGACTCACCTTACAAAAAATCTAGAAAGAGACCTGCTGAAGAACCTATAGAAACAGAAGTACCCAGAATTCATGACACAACCATGAAGGAAGCAATTCTAGAAGAAGGTCAGGAAATAGAATAACCTCAAGAACCTGTAGATCCACCTTAGGAGAAGAATCCTCACAAGAGGAAACCTTCTTGGGTACAAGAAGCTATCCAAGGTGCAGAAATATATGGGGCTCTAGAAGAGATACACAGAGAAAGGAAAAGAACCAGGTCCTGCTTCGGTTATGTATCCCTATTATGTGACTTCATTTATAAAGAACCTTCAAACTATGAAGAAGCGACAGAAAAGAAATAATGGAAGGATACTATGATCGAATAATATGAATCGATCATGAAGAATGATGTTTTGGATGTTGTCCCAAGACCAGAGGGGAAGTCTGTTGTGACTTCCAAATGGATCTATAAGATGAAGCATGCTGCAGATGGTAGCATAGAGAAATATAAAGCAAGATTTGTGGCTCGTGGTTTCTCCCAGAAAGAAGGAATAGATTATGAAGAATTTTTTTCTCCTATATCCAGATATACTTCCATCAGATCAGTACTTTCTTTAGCTGTAGTAATGAAGTGGAAAGTACACCAGATGGATGTAAATACAACTTTCTTGAATGGTGTAGTAGAAGAGGAAGTATATGTGGAGTAGCCACTTGGTTTTGAGACACATGATAGAGAGACTCATGTGTGTAAGTTAAATAAATCCCTGTACAGTTTGGAACAGGTACCCAGGACAAGGTTTGACAGAATTGACAGCTTCCTATCCAGTTTGGGATTTACCAATAGTAAAGCGGATTCCAACCTTTACTACAAGGTTGAATAAGGGAACCCAGTGATACTCCTACTATATGTAGATGATCTATTTGTAATAGGTGAGGATGGGTTGATTGCTGATACAAAAAGGAAGCTTGTTGTCGAGTTTGAAATGAAGGACTTGGGTATGATGCACTATTTTATAGGTATGGAGGTGTGGTAGAATGCATATGGAATTTTCCTAGGACAAGGGAAGTATGCAGTAGATATCCAGAAAAGGTTTGGGATGATGGACTGCAAAGCCATGAACACACCTATGGCATCAAACCTGAAGCTATTGAGTGATGCTTCATCAGAAGCGGTTGATGCTACGATGTATCATCAGATGATTGGGTCCTTGATGTACCTCATGAATATGGGACTAGATATTTTATTTACTGTGAACACATTGAGCCAGTTCTTGATGGATCTGAGACATGCTCACTTGATTGCTGCAAAGCATATTCTGAGGTACCTAAAGGGTACAGTTGATTATGGGCTCAAGTATGAGGCGAATTAGAAGATTAACCTAGAAGGTTATGTGGATTCATATTGGGTAGGAAGTTCCATTGATAGAAAGATCACTTCAGGGTGTTGCTTGCGTATGGGATTGGGTGTGATATCCTAGTTTAGCAAGAAGCAATCCTATGTGGCACTGAGTACAGCCGAAGTAGAGTATGTTGCAGCTTGTTCGACTAGTTGTGAGGCAGTGTGGCTGAGAAAGCTACTATATGATTTGATCTCCAGATGGATGCTACTTGTATATATTGTGACAACCAGAGATGTGTGAAGCTATCATAGAACCTAGTGTTCCATGACAAGTCAAAGCATATCGAGATCAAGTATCACTATATCAGGGATATGGTGTAGAGAGGAGTAGTGAAGCTCTAGTATGTTGCGAAGGATGAGCTGATAGTTGATGTACTAACCAAACCATTAGCCAGAGTAAATTTTGAGTACTTCAGGGAGAAACTTGGTGTTCTCCATATTGAGGTTCCCTCCAAAGTGAATTGATGTGTTAGTTGGCCTTTCTAACATGGTGGAAGGCTGAGATTCACATGGTTAGAAGTAAGTGCAGAGATGCTCTGATGTGATTGTGGGTTGTATGACCACATGATCAGTGCAGAGATATTCTGATGTGATTGTGGGATGTGTTCCCACATGATCAGTGCAAATCCATTTTGATGTGATTGAGGGATATGTTCCCACATGATCAGATATAAGTGCAGAGATGCTTTGATGTGATTATGGGTTCTATTACCACATGATCACTGTAGAGATATTCTGATGTGATTGTGGGATGTGTTCTCACATGATCAGTGCATAGCCATTCTGATGTGATCGAGGGATGTGTTCCCACATGATCGGATGTAAGTGTAGCACCTTCTGACATGATGAGGTCGGCTGTAAGTGCAGAGCCTTTCTGACATGATGAGGTCGGATGTAAGTGCAGCAGCTTTTTGACATTATGAGGTTGGATGTAAGTGCAGTGCGTTTCTGACATTATGAGTTTGGATGTAAGTGCAGATCCTTTCTGACATGATGAGGTCAGATGTAAGTGCAGAGCCTTTCTGACATGATGAGGTCGGATGTAAGTGTAGATCCTTTCTGACATGATGAGGTCGGATGCAAGTGCAGATATTTTTTGACAAGATGAGGTCAGATGTGAGTGCTGGGACTTTTTGACATGGGTTTTGGATGTGTTCCTCCCATGGTCATATGTAAGTGTTGGGCGTGCCTTTCTAACATGGTTCTTGGATGTGTTCCTCCCATGGTCAGATGTAAGTGCTGGGTGGGCCTTTCTAACATGGTTCATTCCATGGTCAGATATAAATGTTGAAGACAATGAAGACCTACATGAAGGCTAGGCCTACAACCGGCATGAAAAAGGGCTTGCTCTGTAGAAATTCCTGTGATGAGTAGAATTGAGGTAGCACCAGTGATGATGAACCAGTGATGATGACCTAGTGATGATCTAGATCAAGTGATGATCTAGAGTTGATGATGATCCATTGATGATCCAGATCAAGTGGTGATCTAGACTTGATGATGATCCAGTGACGATACAGATCAAGTGATGATCTAGACTTGATGATGATCTAGTGATGATCCAGACTTGATGATGATCCAATGATGATCTAAATCAATTGATGATCCAGTGATGATCTAGACTTGATGATGACCCAATGATTCTCCAGATCAAGTGATGATCCAGACTCAATGATGATCCAATGATGATCCAGAATTGATGAATATTATGAAGATGACGAAGATGACTTGCTAATAAAGATGACTTGATGATGATATAGATGATACAGAGAAGAAGACTTGTGCTAATAAATTGTGTCAAGAGAATACCTTCCTAGTTAAGAGGAAGTGTTGATGTATTTGTAACTTTGGAATGTATTCACTTATATATCTTATGTATTGTACCCCGATGTTTATTTCAAGAAGTATCTATAATGTAATTGAGTCATGTCATGCCCCGATGTTCCAATCAGGAGATTCAATAATGTAAACAATTCATGTAAAGTCATAGAGTATAACCCTCCTTATTGATCAAGGGTTAAAGTCCCCGTAGTTGTGGGGCCCTAGGTTTATTAGACTCTCATAGTGAATCTAGCCCTAGTGAGTTATTATCAAGTCAGGAATTAGTATAAATAGAGAGGGAGACTCTCTATTTAATACACATTCATACACATTCACTCACACTCAGTTGTAGCACATAACTGAGAGAGAGAGAAGAAGCTGGGACAAGAGAGAGAGAAACTACAGTTGTCGTGAGATAATCTTACTATCTTTGGGTTTTACTTTTGGTGACGATTCTATATCTAAGGAAGTTGTGGGGTTTTATCCTTTATGGTTTCCCCAAGGAAAATATTTGTGTTCATTGTCTCTTGTGATTGATTGTTATGCTTGTTCTTCTCTTAGATAATATCCTAAGATCATATACCTTAAATTTTAAAAATCTAACAAAGAGTAGCTGTTTGAGTTATTGATTGTGAAAAATTTCTATGATATATACATGTACTATCTTGATGCTGCTGAAGACACTCTCTCTCGTTACTCCTATAGATGATGATGATGTTGTCAGTAGAATACCCTTTTTGTTATGAGGGAGTGTTGAAATATTATAACTTCAAAGGATAGACATACCAGCAAGAAGGAGAATACATTTTTTGGGGGTTTATCTTATACATATATACAAAGGAAGTTTTTCTAGGTTTTATTTCCCTTAAGGGGTTCTCATGATAAATATTGTGTCTATCTTGTGATTGTGTTTCTTTCAGTTATTTTTCATATTCCGCTGTTGTGAATTTGAATTAAACACTAATGAT
>LPNX010916224.1:42904-67371 GCA_001517045.1 Pseudotsuga menziesii | reverse complement strand
CCTCCTACCCACCAAACTCCTCCACTATCTCCTCCGCCTCCCTGATCCCTTCTCCCCCTCCTCCTACTACCCCCTATGGTCTTCGTCTTCCTACTACTACCCCTTACCTCCCCCTCCAACTCCTACTCACCCTCCTCCCTTCCCCCCTCCTACCCCTATTACTCATATCCTCCTCCTCCTACCCCTATTACTCATAGTACTTCTCCCCTACTCCTACTTATGCCTCTTCCCCTCCTTCTCCTATACCCCTCCATCCCCTCTCATGTTCTTCCTCCTACCCCCTCTCAACCTCCTCCTTCTCCTCCCTAATTTAACTTATTAACTATATATTAAATTACTTCCTCCTCTTCTTTCCTAATTTAACTTATTAACTATATATTAATTACTTTAGACATAGTATATATAAATAATTAATACATTTAATAAACATTAAAATAATTTAAAAATATATATATTAAGAAATATAATTTAAAGTTCATAAAGATATCATACTTTCATTAAATACGAGACATAAAATATGTTCACCTATTATAAAAATATACAATATTCATCAAATATAACACATATCGAAAGATAAATACATTGTTAAACTATATATTTTTTTTTATATAATTAAAAAAACAAATTCATATTTAAAAAAAACATATATAATTTACGGTATAAACAAAAATAAAATAAGTTATCCACATTACAGTCTAATATATCCGCAAATAGAACACATCTTCAATGTATCATTACACTAAAAAAATATTTGTATTACATGTATATTTTATACTATAAACAAAAATGAAATAAGTTATTTACGTGTCAAGCATCATTCCAATATAATATAAATAGAAAGCATTTTCAATATGTTATAATATAAATTTTAATATATGTGTGCGGTGAGGCTGCAAGCAAGTGGTTAATGTTTGCTAATATTGGATATGGAATATATTCATTTTTAGTTGAAATGATAAATTAGATTTTGAGTTTATAGGGAATGTGTCTAGGAAGCCTTACATCGTGTAGACCAACATTTACGCCCATGGAGTTGGCAAGAGAGAACAACGCATTGACTTGTGGTTCAGTCTCAGCACAGGGAGGCATCTGAGTGTGGAGAGAAAATAAATATTGAGGGTTATCTTTCAAATACATTGCCAAATCTTTTAAATTCAATTTCAACATAAAATTTATGAAGTAGTAAAAACAAGAAAATGAAAATGAAAATAGTTAACAAAAAAAATATGAAGGAAATAGATCCTCTTTCACCTACCTGTCTCAGAGGTCGATAGAGATAATGTTAAACGCCATGGCTGTGTGCCTGTTCATCCAAAGAAATGCCTCTCTCAAAAGAAATTACTGACAAAGAAACAGAGAAACTCAAACAAAAACAAAGAGCGCGCCACATGCAAGAGATTCAAATTCAAAGAAATAATAAGACGAAGGCATTGGGAAGAATTTTATAGGTCTTTGCTGTCCGCTCCTCCCAACGGTTAAAAATTTACCCATTTCCCTTGTCAATGAGAGCTGGCGTTTAACACGATGCACAACCTCAAATTTAAATTTAATTTAATTGTACCCTCCAAATTATCATTTAGTTATAACTAATTGTGAACTGGTTTATTCAATACTTATTATAAAAAAATATTATTATAATTTGTCATGTATTTTACAGTTGAGAATTGAGTAAGAAAGAGATGTATAACTGGTCATCTTAAAGTTAACTGGTGTCTTTTATAAAAAATAATAAAATATTATTAAAAATAAAATAAACTTTAAATTATTAGAATTTCATATATATAAAACAACAAAAATCTTGAAAGATTTAATCATGCGAGTGTTTGGTAGATCTGCTTTTAGATGAATCTATGCTGATAATAATAAAAAGAAAAATTAACACTAGGCAGACAAAAAATATACAACATAAAAATTGAAAAAATGTTAACTTACAACATTTTAAAAATTTGAATATTTTTTCATAGAAAATTTTAACTTATAACAATTCAAAAAATGAAAGTTTGTTAGTAGAAAGCTTTAGTGCTATAAATGCAATGATATTATTTGTACAAGTATCATTACCTATCCTCATTTTATTATAGTTTGATATTCCCATCTCATGAAAATATATGGTTATAGTTTAAAAAAAAAGAGTTTTATAGTTTTATAATGCTTTTATGAGTTTTTTTGCATTTTATTTGGGATTTTTTAGTTTTAAGTAAGGTTTTAAAAAATTTACTATGTTTTCAATCTCTCAATTTTTCCAAAAAGGTAAATTGGAGTTAGAATTTTATAGAATTATCAAACAATTTTATAAAGTTAATTTAATAACAACAATTTATAATTATAATAAAAATAATTAACCACAATAATAAAAAACTAACAAAATGAGATCATGATAATAAAACAAGCTAACATAGATCCATTTTAATGACTAAAAATATTTTATAAACGGAGTTTATCCAACATTTGTAATGGGTAATTCTCTCTTATCACTCTAACCTATATAATAGAGCGAAATCGGAGGCTTAATTATAATGTATGGTGTATGAAGATTTCAAAGCGTTGTAATTTGGAAAGTTTTTCAAGTGATCCCACTATAGAGAAATTATGGGAGTGGACAAATCCTTCTTACCTTATCAGATTTTTGCATAAAATGAAAAAGAAAGGAAAACCATGCATTGTATACTTTATGTTTATAATAAGTTTATGTGCAATCTAGGTTTGTTAAGCAGTGTTCCTCCTACTCTGTTTTGTCATTGTTCTTGTGATTGTCCTCTCATAGAAACCAGAAAACTAACCACCTACTCTAGATCTTTTCCATAATTAGATTGTGTGCACATATCATTTGTTTTCTGATGACTTTCAAAGCTTGATATTGTGGTTTATACACAATCTATCACTAGGGTGGGGTATTGGTTTATTTGTGTGAAGTGGTGTAGTGGTAGAATCCATTTTTTTGTAAGTAACACGGATCATATATCATATAACATACAGAATTACATAGAGATTCTGATATTTGTGGAGATTCAAAATAACTTCAACCATTTGATAAGTAAACACCCTCACTAACTACTCTTACAAAACAGGAACCAAGACCCATAGGCCTCCCCACCCTCATTATTATCCACCTAGTTCAAAATGACATGATATTGCCGACATTTATAGTGACGAGCGTCATCGCTCATAATCATGAGAGTGAATAGACCATTGAGTATATATATATATATATCTTCCATAAACCGACAAAACAAAAACCATAACCGAAAAAGACAAAGGAAATTAGAAATCTTATCACTTCCAAGCGAGACTCCATAGGTTTCCCTATAGATATTCTCTCATCGATCTATAGTAGTGCGTGAGTTTGAATCACGAGTAATCCTAGTGGAAGCACCTCCAAGACAAGACACTTGTAGCTTCTACCTTGCTTTAAGGTATAAAATTGAGGCACAACAATCTATGAATCACGAAAAAACTCACAATAGATTTCACACATAAATTTAACTCAGAAAATTATATGGTACACTGCAATAAGGAGTTGCAGCTGTATAATTGCTTTCATTAATCAAAATTAAGATGACTGTTAGTTACAATGTAATACAATTGCAATAATAGATAGACAATTCAAATCCATGAGAGATAATTCGAATTGAGTGCATGAGAGTGGCATAGTTGTTAGTTAGACACCACCCGAGACATCAGTTAACCACTTAACACAACCTTAATTGATTCTAATAGACTCAAAGTAAGTTTAAACTGAGCCTAACTCAATAGAACTCAACTGCATATCAATAAGTACATGATGGCTCATATCTGACTTCATTTAGGTGAGTTGAACTAAACTACACTGAATTGAGTCACCAAAAGTAGGTGGGGGCACCTTTAGTCACTCCAATTAACTGAAATTTACCAAAAAAAGGAAAAATAATGAGGGAGGCGCCTTTACAGCTTTGATTTAACTCAAAGGAGGTGAAACAACCATTAGTTAACTGGTTGGGGTGCTTCTGTCATTGAGATCAACCCATATTTGCTCCTAAATTGAAAGAGGAGACTGAGTTAGGCTCCCCGATTGAAGGAGAATATCTAGTTAGGATCCATAATTGAAGGAGGATGATCTAGTTGATGATGCAGTCACATAGCCACACCTCTATCGTAGAGCCCTATCCTACCCCTTATGGTCCTTGGGTCCAAAATCCATAGTGCAGGGGAATAATATTTTTCAACAGGATTCTCCTCCAGCTCCACCGACAGAGTCTTCTCCACCTCTTCCAAATTCTCATAAATTCCATGTGGGACCAATTTTTAGTAGACCCAAGCTCCCCGAGATTCCTAGAGCTGCTCAAGATTATCCTGTGGCGTCCCTGAACCTCCTATGGTGCCCGATTTCTCTTCCATCATGAGAAACATGTTCATCGTATGAAAACATTAAAGGCCACTTCCACCACCTTTCCACTAAACACATTCCAACTCTTCACCCATAACATTACCATTATGGTGAATTTATAATGTAGATTCTCCCTCCTCCATTATGGTGAATTTATAATGTAGATTCTCCCTCCTTATGACATTTTAGAACCTCCGTGTGTAACACCTCATATCCCATACTGTACATGTAATAATCACTGTAGATCCCCAACAAATATCCTTTTATACAAAACCTGAAAATTAGACCATAGCATTGCCCTTGCATTATGACCAGGAGGTAGATCATTAAGACAAGCACCCTGGTCGTAGTTTTACATCCGAATATCATCCACCCTCTATTTCCTTCCACGGCCTGATTAAGGTATGATATTAATGGTGATGAGTACTTCCCACACTCACTATGCATCGCAAGCTTGACACCATGTGCGTGCATTAAGGAAGGGATGATCAAGAATGTGTACCACCCACATTCACGGAGTGGTAGAATCCATATTTGCACTCACATTTTGAATTAATTTATTAGTTTTCTTGTATAATACATCATGACTTGTGAGATAGTCATTGTTTTTCAATTGACTTCTTCTAACTTCAATGCCTAGAAAAATAAGATGATTGATGTTCTAAGGTGAAAGAATATAGTTGATTTTCAATAGTGATAGGTTGCATTAAGGATTTTAAGGTGGTAGTCATTGTGATAGTTTTGAAATCTTTGTGGAGTTTTTTGTCTCGACACACTGGAGAAGGATTGTCTCTCAAAAGAATAATTAGGTTTATTATATGTCATAAATAATTGTTTATTTTAAATGTCCTAAATAATTTTTTTATATGTGTCTGCTTGTTTTTAATAATTGATTATTTAGTTAAGCTTTATTAACTCATTTTTATTTAGTTTTTTATTATTAACAATTTAGTCTTATTTAACTATATGATTTGTTATTTGTGTTTTTTATTTTATTATGTGTGTCTCTAATTAAATCATCATTTAATATTAAATGTCCTATTTGTTATTAATTATCATTATTATCACTTTATATTAATAATTAATTATTTAGTTTAAGCTTTATTAACTATTTATTTTTATTATTAATTATTTGGTCTTTAATATCTATTATTATTTGTGTTTTTAATTTTATTATGTATGTCTATTATTATATTATCATTTAGTATTAAATGTTTTATTTGTTATTAATTATTATTATTATCAATTTATCCCCAGATGCGGATGCCAGCTAGACCGATTATCGGCGCGCCATGCCTTAGTCCGTGCACCCCCCACGTGGCAGCCAACATGCGATTGGCACGTCCATAAAATCCACCACCTTTCCTTCTCGACATTCTTCTTGCGTGCGGGAGGAGCAGTCGGTCATTTCCACGCTCGTGACATAAGGTGGCGACACCTTGTCCTTCTCTTAAGATTTCATGGTGATGCAAAGGTATTCAATGCAAGTTGTACAGGGTCAGGTCAGGCAGGTGTTTTGAACCACTTCTCCATGGATTATTTCTTCATTGTCTTTGCTGGGTTTGGCTCTGCTCTATTTGTCTTTGCTGGGATTGGCTCTACTCTATCTATGTCTTTCGCGCGTTTGAAGTATGGACTCAGCCTCAAAGTGGGATTGGCTTTGTTTTTTGATTTTGTTGGGCTCTTCTCATAGGTCTGTCAATCTACATATCAGGGATATTCTCTCCAGTTCCAGTGATGTTGGAAGATCCCACCGAACCGCTCTCCTTCTATGCACCATTTAGCCCTCTCTGTCGAGCTTTTGACTTATCAACATGTCTAGGAAACAGGGAGTTTCTCGATGCTCCAACTTGGGTATGGGAAAATCCCTGTAAGGGTTCAGTCTGCATATGGAAGAGGGGTATGAAAACCACATTTCCAAACCAATACGCATCCTCATTGAATATTGGGAAGGGAGGGTCCTTAACGAGCGACTCACTTTTTGGGCAAGGTGGTGGCCAAATTAACCATTACTGGCTTGTCAAAAACATGTTGTGTAATCTTGTGGAAGACATGCTAAGTAATTGGTCGGATTCCCATGATACAGTTCTTGTTGTGAAAGCAAAAATGGAGGAAATGGACACTCAGCTTACATCACTGGAAAACACATTTGCTTGGAACTGCATTGCTAGTAAAGTACGACATGTCGGACTCGGTGAAGGTGGTAGTGGGAGTGCAATGGGGGGAAAGTAACGGGATGCCAACATGGTTCTAGATCCTCAGGCCCCTCCTTTTCCCATCCCTTCAAACGTGGAGACTTTGTTTAAATGTTTGAAGCACATGGATGACCTGAACACTAAGCATCCACAAACTGCTCTAGCTATCGCAACCAACACGACCAACACTTCATAGGAGGAAGGATGGGGATTCCCCATCATCGACGAAAATCCCCCATCTTGAAGCATGCTCAGAACGTCTACAGAAACGAACTGTCATTTTAGGTTTTTTTCCACTATTGTCTAGTTTGGTTAGCTCTTTATTTACTTTTGAAAATGAACCTGTAATTATGTCAAAAAATGGTTACTATGATAGTCCTATAGTCCTGAACAATTTCAGTTCTTCTTTTTTGAGATGGCCCTCCGTTTTTTAGAGGCTTGGGTGGTGGCTTCACCACCTGAGACCTCCTATGGTCCGGGTTTATTTTGTATATATTGTTGTTGTAAATTAATAGAACTGTGGACCTTTACAAAAAAAAAAATTATTATGAATTTATATTAATTTATATTATTATCATTTTTGTTATTATGATCCTCATTTAACCCTATGGCATGAATAATTGGTTTCTAGGCCTCGCACGGGGTTAGGTCCTCCTCTCTATTGAAATTTCTTGGATGTTTCTCTATTTCTATTGCTTCCCATATACGCCATTTTTATAGTGTTCTTCAAGGGCTATGACGTTTGCTTCTTCAATGAAAACATGGTGGTTTGTTCTTGATGAATGTCCTGCCATGGCTAACTTCTTGATTCTTTCATGAATGGTGTCAGCACAGTTTTCTTGTAATCTTAATTTTATTGATCGACCCATTTCACCTATGTATACTACACCACATGAGCAAGGGATTGAGTAAATTCCCTTTCTTAGCTCTGGGTCAACCGAGTCTTTTTCTTTGTCTAAAATGTTACTTGGGGAGGTTGGTGGACAAAAAATTGTGCTTATTTGTTTTTTCCTCAACACCTTGGCAATTTCTTCTGTCGTCCCTTGGATGTATGGGAGAAGAACCTTTGTTACGCCTTCCTGTTTGTCATGGTTTCCTGTGTATTTCCTAGTGTTCCTATGTTTCTTGTTTTTATCTTTTTCTCTTCTTAATGTTCTCCCAATGTCTTTTTTGTTATAACTATTATTTTGAAGAGCTTTTGATAGGTGTCCTAGTTCCTCACTTAGGTGTTCATTATCCGATATTCTCACATCTTGTGTAGCAACAATGTGTAGAATTCCCAATTTTTGTGATGGGTGATGATGTGAACTAGCTTGCGCATATTTGTTTGTGTGGGTCTTTTTCTGGTGCACCTGGTGGGACAGAGAGCCATCTTCCCTCTTAGTGATTAGTACGTCAAGGAAAGGGAGGAAGTTATTATCTTGGATTTCCATGGTGAACTTTATATGGTTGGATTTTCTATTCATATGTTTTAGGAAATCGTCTAAGTTCTCCCTTCCATGGGGCCAAATAAAGTTAATATCATCTACGAACCATTTCCATTATCTTGTTTTTATAGGCTAAGAGTCCAATGCTTTATTTTCAAAATATTCCATGTAGAGGTTGGCCACTACATGTGATATCAGAGATCCCATCGCAACACTGCTAGTTTGTTCATACATCTCACCTCGAAAGGTAAAGTAAGTTGAATTTAAACAAACTGCTACCATATTGGTGATTTATTTTCTTGTGATTTCCTTTAATACCTTGAGGACATATTCTACCGAAATTTGTGTGTAAAGGGAAACCACATAGAAGCTTACAAGCATGTCATCATCATCCAATTTCAAATTCTTTATTTCTTGAATAAAATTTGTTGAATCTTTGATATATGAAGTTGTATTTGTCACAGCCACACTTCGCAAGCGCTCTTGACTCGCCAAAGGTGGTGTGCGGCACTGCCAGGAAGACACCTTGAGGGATTGCCCGCCCAAGTGCCTAGCCTGGAGACTATGCCTTAACCCTGCGGAAACAATTTTTATGTCTTTTTATCTTTAGCTCTTCTTATTGTTTACTTAGTCATTAGCCTTGCCGGCACATTCAACACTTAGCCAAAACCAGTAAAACGCAGCACTAAGTAAAACACAGTACACAGAGAATAAAGGTGGGTTGCCCAACCTGGCAGAGCCCTTTAACTTTGTATAAAAACGGAACAGTATTACATAAACGGAGTTGCCCAAGGCAGAGCTCCTGGTGCACGCCCAACCTGGCTGCTACACCCAGAAAATACAAGAGTTACAAAAATGTAAAAGACTATCTCTTTGCCAAAGACGCCCAGCCTCCTCTGCCTCTCCTCAACGATGCCGCAGACCTCTGTGTAGTTCTGTTCTGTCCCTTTAACTTTCCAACAGCTTGATCCTCCTTGATCCCCACTTGTTGGATGATTTGAAATGACTTGCACTTCGTTTACTTATAGCCTTCTAGGTGTCTTGCCATGTCAACTTGACATCTTGCTTACCGCACAAGTCACCCCTTGCCGGTTCATCAAGTCAACCTCCAAAACACACTTGGCCCACTTAACCGTTTCGTAGGTGTCACCGCACCAAGGTTACTTTGACTTAGGCGTTCGCGGGTCCACTTGCCGAAGCCTCTAGAGTGCAGCGCGCACACTTTGCTAGTGAGCCGTGCGCCCTTTTACTTTGACCGAAGCGCACATCTCTTTGACCGCCGTTCGCCGTTAACCGTGCCATCGCGCGCGCGTGCCCGTCGCCCAACTGCCGTCGTCCGCACGCCCGTGGATTTTCTTACCAAAACGCTCTTTTGCCGGAGCGCCCAACTGTCCGCACGTCCATCCGCACATCCGTCTGCACGTCTGTCTGTCCGCACACTAAGGCCGCGCGCCCGCACCTAGGGTCGCGCGCCTGTTTACCGAACGCCTTCAATACTTTGCATGCCCAACCGCACGCTCAAGGGTCACACACCTCAAAGGTGTCGCGCGCCCATCATCAATGTCATCTTTGCCAAGGGGCGCCCGTGCCAAGTCACGTGGGCGCTGACCTTGGGGCGCGCCACATTCCCGACCTCCGTGCCGGTGGTGAATGTGGGCGCTTGCTAACTTAGCCAAGTGAGAGCACAACTCCATGCCGAACCATCATAACCGCGCCACCTTGCCCAGGTGTGCCACCACTTGGGTGCGCTGAAAAACATGGCTATGACAGCCTCCCCCACTTAAAATTGTTGCCGTCCCGACAACGTCAACTGCTGCAACCTCTGCGTGAACTGAAGCCACACTGCCGCAACATTTGAACTGTTCATGTCTGAACCGCAGTACTGCTTTCTTGACCACTTACTTCCAACCTGTGCTCCATGCCTTCCTTCTTGTTTCCGTTTGCTGTACACCTCAAGGACGAACCAGCTAGGTAGCTAATCCAACTGTGTGTTCATCACTTAAGACAAACTTCCCCATTCTAGAATCATGTTGCCAGCGTTCTTCTTTTCAGTGCCCGCAAGCCTCCTGCACTTTACCTTGGCGAAAAACAGTCTTTTAGGCCACCTTGCCAAAGGTGCCTAGGGCCTCACCGCCGTCGCCAAAGACGGTGAGCCCAACCACTGCTAGCTCAAGCAAAAAGACATGGGCGGAGCCAATGGCCACCGCCGCCCCTATCTTCCAAACCATACTGTCTGAAATCGACTGCGTCGCTGCTTGCACTAAGCTCTTTCAACCGAGCCCAATACTCTGCAAACCCGACACCATCAGCCGTCCAAGTACTCATGTCTGCCGCAAGCTCTGTGCGGTCATCCAAGCCAACCGAAGACACCACCTTCGTCTACTTGTCATCTAAGCCAACCGAAGACACCATCTTCGTCTGCTGCGACCTCTTCTTGGCCCGCTTCTTGGCTGCTTTACTTGTCCCTTCAAAGGGCTTGCTTGCCTTATCGTCGCACGTCTCAATTTGCTTTGACGTCTCCAAGCATGCCAAAACTTTCTGTTCTTGAAGAATGCATAACTCTGCCACAGCTTCCTTAGCCATGGTTTCCTTAGCCACTTCTTCTTTTACCAGTTCCAACAACCGCTTGCTTTCCAAATGAGCAAGTACCGAATCAACTTCGATTGGTTCGCAGCCAACCTGCTGCAACCGCTCTCTTGTCAACTCTTTTTCTGGAATGCCTATGGCATGGATGCAAAACGCCACTATGTCCTCTACATCACGTGGTGGATCAAATTCTCTGGTGTTTTCTCCATCCAAGACTTCTTCCAAAGCCTGCGTTTCTGCCGCAACCTGCGTCTCCTCCGCAACCTGCGTTTCTAAAACTTGCATTTCTGCCGCAACCTGCGTCTCCTCCACAACCTGCGTTTCTGTTGCAACCTGCGTCTCCTCCGCAGCCTGCGTTTTTGCTAGAACCTGTGCCTTGGCCAACACCTCCCCGTGTGACTCTGCCTCAATGTTCTTTTCAACCGAAGTGTCATTGCCCAATCTGCTGCACGACACCTCCAATGTACCTTCATCAGCAACCTTCGCACATGCTACCGGAAAACTGAACTGTTCCTTCTCATGCTGCTGCAAAGGATCCTCTGAAATGCACAAGGCATCAATCTCCTCACTGATTGAAGCCATGCGTTTTTCCAATGCTGCTAACCTTCCTGCTGCGGATAGATCAGCCTTTACCTCAATGCTTGGCTTGTTGTTCTTTGCCGAAACTGTCTTCTTCCCTATGCTTTGCTGTGGTAAGTGCTTACACTTACCCGGGTCTTCGAAAACCTGTACCGAAGTCACCCGCGGTTTGTACCCCAACCGGATTTTCTGCGTCATAGGTAAGCTCCACGTTCCGTCCTCTCCTAAGAACACCAACCGTCCAGCATGCGGAACTGGCACTGCCTTGGCCAAACGAAGAAAGTCCTATCCCAAGATCAAAGAGTGATCGTCCAAGGGAACAAATTTCAAGTCCATCTTGCCGTGCCACCTTCCAACTCTTATAGGTGCTGCGCATATCTTCCCTGTCACATCTCTTACCGCAGAGTTCACTGCCTTGAACTTTGCTTGGCAGCTTTCCATGCCACTGTGAAGGGATACCGCAGTATTTCTGCTCACCAAACTGTGAGATGAACCTGTGTCAACCAACGCAGAAACCTTCAGGCCACTTACCGTCGTTTCCACGAAGTCCAGCAAACCTTGCTGCACACTTTGCCAATCTGCATTATGACCCCTGGCCACTTCGCTAAGGCAAGCTTCAATTGCCTTTACTGTCTCGGAAATCTCATTAGAAGGTGCCTCTTCCAACACTCTCATTGCTGTCAACCTTGCTATAGAGCCATCTCCCGCAACAGCTCCTGCCCTATACGGATAGTTCTTTGCGTAGTGGTTCTATTCGCAAATAAAACACGCAACTGTCTTCTTTTCTGATTTTTCCGTTTTATGTTGTCTTGGCCCTCCCTGAGTGCCTTCCGACTTAGCTTTACTTCGAGTAGCCTGCGACCGCCGTTCTTCTTGCTCCCTCTCATGTTGAAGCATTTCCTCAAGAACTCGTCCCACTTCTCGAATGCAGCCTGCCGTTTCTTTCAACGCGGCTGAAACTTGTTCACATCCTGCTACGAACGTTTCACTCAGCTTTGCAACCGAATCGGTGGACTGCCCTTCGACCGAAACTCCTGTCATCTCTGCAAGTGGTTTCAACGCTTGCAAAAATTTCTGCACAAGTGTCTCCCTCTTGCCGAAGTCTGCCATCTGACTCGTTCTGTTGCTGCGGATCCGCAGACTCAAACTACTGCCGAATCCAACCTTGACGTCAAGCCACCTGCTTGTCCGCCCAACACTTGTTTAAGTGCTGCAGCTGTCGCACTCCCGGAGCGCACAACTTTTCTGGGTCAATCTGCTGAAACGGGCGTTTGCCAAACGCACCACTTCAGAATCACCTGCGGAACGCACCCACCTTGGCACACTTCCGTTTTTCTTGAGCGCACTTCAAAAACTGGCGCTTTTCGTTTTTCTGCCGAACCGCACCTCCTTGTGCCGCTGCGGCTGTCTGACCGTGCACGCTTCCCTGAAACGCACGTTTCTGTCTTTCTGGAGCGCTCGTCCTGAGCGCGCAGCTCTGCGGCTGCGGAGCGCTTATCACCTGAGCGCCTGGCTCCTCCTGCGGAGCGCGCAACTTCCTGCTGCGGTGCGCACGGTTTCCGGCCGCGCGTCTTCTGTCTGCGGAGCGCCTGCTCCTGCGGTTCGCATTGGATGCGGTACGCACTGTCTGCAGAGCGCGCCCTCTGCGGTGCGCACTGTCTGCAGAGCGTGCCCTCTGCAGTGCGCACTGTCTGCGGTGCGCGCCCTCCGCGGTGCGCACTGTCTGCGGTGCACCCACCCTGTGGTGCGCACTATCTGCGGTGTGACCGGCCTGTGGTGCGTACTGTCTGCGGTGCGTGCCCTCTGCGGTGCACACTGTCTGCGGAGCGTCTGAACTGCGGACGCTCGTCCGAGCCTGCGGAGCTTCCCCAAAAATTCCCTCGCTGCAACCACCTGTCGCACGAACTTCTCCAAACTGCGGCTCTAACCAAAACTCCTCCGAGTCTTAGCTCTGATACCACCTGTCACAGCCACACTTCGCAAGCGCTCTTGACTCGCCAAAGGTGGTGTGCGGCACTGCCAGGAAGACACCTTGAGGGATTGCCCGCCCAAGTGCCTAGCCTGCAGACTACGTCTTAACCCTGCGGAAACGATTTTTATGTCTTTTTATCTTTAACTCTTCTTACTGTTTACTTAGTCATTAGCCTTGCCGGCACATTCAACACTTAGCCAAAACCAGTAAAACGCAGCACTAAGTAAAACACAGTACACAGAGAATAAAGGTGGGTTGCCCAACCTGGCAGAGCCCTTTAACTTTGTATAAAAACGGAACAGTATTACATAAACGGAGTTTCCCAAGGCAGAGCTCCTGGTGCACGCCCAACCTGGCTGCTACACCCAGAAAATACAAGAGTTACAAAAATGTAAAAGACTGTCTCTTTGCCAAAGACGCCTAGCCTCCTCTGCCTCTCCTCAACGATGCCGCAGACCTCTGTGTAGTTCTGTTCTGTCCCTTTAACTTTCCAGCAGCTTGATCCTCCTTGATCCCCACTTGTTGGATGATTTGAAATGACTTGCACTTCGTTTACTTATAGCCTTCTAGGTGTCTTGCCATGTCAACTTGACATCTTGCTTACTGCACAAGTCACCCCTTGCCGGTTCATCAAGTCAACCTCCAAAACACACTTGGCCCACTTAACCGTTTCGTAGGTGTCACCGCACCAAGGTTACTTTGACTTAGGCGTTCACGGGTCCACTTGCCGAAGCCTCTAGAGTGCCGTGCGCACACTTTGCTGGTGAGCCGCGCGCCCATCTCTTTGACCGCCGTTCGCCGTTAACCGTGCCGTCGCGCGCGCGCGTACGTCGCCCAACTGCCGTCGTCCGCACGACCGTGGCTTTGCTTACCAAAACGCTCTTTTGCCGGAGCACCCAACTGTCCGCACGTCCATCCGCACATCCGTCCGCACGTCTGTCCGTCCGCACATGTCCGTCCGCACACTAAGGCCGCGCGCCCACACCTAGGGTCGCGCGCCCGTTTACCGAACGCCTTCAATACTTTGCATGCCCAACCGCACGCTCAAGGGTCACGCGCCTCAAAGGTGTCGCGCGCCCATCATCAATGTCATCTTTGCCAAGGGGCGCCCGTGCCAAGTCACGTGGGCGCTGACCTTGGGGCGCGCCACATTCCCGACCTCCGTGCCGGTGGTGAATGTGGGCGCTTGCTAACTTAGCCAAGTGAGAGCGCAACTCCATGCCGAACCATCATAACCGCGCCACCTTGCCCAGGTGTGCCACCACTTGGGTGCGCTGAAAAACATGGCTATGACAGTATTCCCAACTAATGGTTTTGGGGTTTTGGCAAGATGTTTAGCAAGATTATAAGTTATTGACCTAATAGTGTTTACAATTGGTCTCAAATGTGCTCTACTTTTGGGAATCTTCAGGAGTCCATATATTCTCGGGATGATGGAGTTTTTGGGAATGAGTTTTTTCTTTATTCCTTCATCTAGTGAGAGTCATTGATGGTTTTTGTGACATCTCTTGTGATTCTTGATCTTGGGTCCTTTGATAGTTTCTTGTAGCATCCCGTTATTGTCGAATGTTCCATCATCTCTGCTTCATAATCAGTGGTGTTCATTACCATCGTTGCATACCTTTGTCTGCCTTCATGATCATTATTTCTTTGTTGCTTTTCAACTTTTTTTATTGTTGCTGCCTCACTCTTGGTGATGTTTCGTTTTGGTGGTTTTCCTTTTCTTAATATCACTGCACACTCTTGTCTTATTTCTTCTGCAGTATCTTTTGGGAGTGTTGTGATGGCATTTTCGATGGAGCATATGATGTTTTCAACTGGGATCCTATTGGGTGCGATAGAGAAACTCAAACCTTTCTCCAAAACTCGTAAGGAATCATCATCGAGTTGTTGATTTGAGAGATTTACAACGATGGTCTTCTTTTTATCAATCATTTTCTCATTCGCTTGTTGTGCAGAGATGTTCCTATCCCCTTCGTTTGGTTTTAGGTTATTATTCACCACAGTGTTGTTCCTATCACCGTGGCTGTGCATTCCTGTCTCCCCCTCCATCTCGTTGTTTGTAAAATCCATTCCTGCAGCCATCTGGTTGTTTGTGACACTATCATAACGGTTATTCGTAGGGTGCGAGTTTACTGCCATCTCGCTGTTTATCTCACCGTCGTTTGGCAGATTGCTGTGTATTCCCATCTCACCCTTCATCATCTTACCGATGTTGTTTGCAAAATTCTTCCCTGTAGTCATCTCGTTGTTCGTGACACCCATGATATCCGTTATTCATCACGTTCATCCGTTATTCATTGCTAGATTATTGCTAACTTATTACTAGATATAAAAAATAATAACTTAGTATTGTATTTAAAATATGCTCAATAATGTATATTATCCAATCTATTACTAAATCATTTGTAATTATTATTCTTATCTTTTAAAATTTTTAAATAACATAAATTATGTTATAATATAATCTAACTTAATGGTAGATTATTTAGTAATCAATCATATTAACAACATTTTTAGAATTTCATATTATAAATTTATAAATTTTATTTTTTAATATGATTTTATATTATAAAAATGCTAATCACATTGAAGTTTTATATTATAAGCTTTTTTGACTTTATTGAAATTTAGTCTAAATGTTAGATGTTTTCATTTTTTCCACTTTCTTTTTTCTAGCTTGTTTTTCACATAATACAATAGAATTCTTACATTAATTCTTGAAAAAAAAACATATTCAATAATTGTTAAACTTGCATAATCTTGGTGCTCTTGGGGTATTTGAGGATTCTAAATTTGTTTCTGCATTCAAAAACATGATTTGCACATTTCAAAATTTAGCTTTTGGAAAAAAAATTACTTGGGTTCTCATTAAAAAATGGCTAGAAAATCCAAAACATGTAAGAAATACACTAGGAAATTTTATATTATAATAGATTAATTTGAATAAAATATCATAAATAGAAAATTAGGACATCAAATAATAATTATGTAATATTAATATTAATATAATAATTTTATTTTTTGGTGTTAAAATAAAGTAACTTAATTTAGTAAATTGAGTAATGCCCGAGGGAGATCAAAACAGTGTTTGTTAGTGTGGGGGAGATGGGGAATGCATTACGTATGGGGTAAATGCATTTGTGGGGGGTAGGGGGTTGTGGGTATATGTGAGGTTATAGGTAGGGGAAGCAAGTATGGGGGTGGGTAGGATATATGTCGTAATGAGAGAGAGGGGGGAGTGATACATGGTGGTAAGTGTTTTTTTTAAGTTAAGTTAATTTGCATTCCTATAAATTTGTTTTAAAGTGAATATTCATGAATTCAGATGAGTGTTCATTCTAATAGATAATCGTTTTTACTTCAAATTTCAAAGAGTGATTTCAACCAGCCTCTTCTAATGATAATGTGAAGTTACTAGGAAGGAGCATCCTCCAACTAAAAAGAAAAGTCACTAGAAAATTTCACCATTTGGAGAAAAACTTTGAAATGTACTAGGAAACAAATAGTAAGAAAATGATAGAAAAGAGCTCATTTTAATACAAGCTAAGATAGGGCATAGTTAGGACACACACACCATACCTCACACTAATTGTAGGACATGATCCATATTTATGTCAGAATTAAATGAAAGAGAATGTATATAACGAAAAACACATATATATTGTAAGGAACACAATGATACAATAAACTTGGATTCTATTAAATGAGTGAAACATAAGACACTCTAAATAAAAGAGGCTAGAATGGTGGTAGTTATATCTTTGAAAAGAGATTTGGCTGCTACACTCATTCACGGTAAGCAGATTACAAAACGAGGCTAAATGTTGATGTATATGTAACTTCAGAATGTATTATTCTATGTATCTTATGTATTGTAACCCGATGTTTATTCCAGGATGTTTCTATTATGTATTTGAGTCATGTGGTCATGCCCCGATGTTCCGATCGGGAGGATTAATAATGTAATCAATTCATATCAAGTCATTAGGTAAGTCCCCACAGTTTCGGGGCACTTGAGTTATTATACACTAATTAAGGTGTAGGCTCGAGTAAGTAATTGTTAGTTGGGCCGACATGATTGAGTGCACTTCAAGTCAATGGAAGAATATAAATAGAGAGTGAGAGACTCTCTATTTATCACTTGTGAAATACATCACTTACTCTCCCAAGTGTGGCACACTACTGAAGGATGAAATTTTGGGACTAGACAGAAGACAGAAGACTACTACTATTTTGGGAGATCTCTTACTGTTTTGGTGTTGATTCTATCTTAGAGGAAGTTGCAGGGTTTTCTCCTTTATGGTTTCCCTGAGGAAAACTCTTGGTGTCTCTTGTCTCTTGTGATGTGCTTATGTTTTATTGCTGTACTTGTTATTCTCTCAGTGAAAAGATCCTAAGATCTTAATGCTAGCTTAATGTGATGAAAAACTAACACCAAAGGGAATTTTTATCATAAGAATTAGGGACAAAACCCTAACATCCAAAAACATAACCCTAAGATATTATATGTAAAAAGGCTTACCGGTCCCAAGGTTCTTATTTGAGGTGTGAACTTCTCCAGGGTATAATGTTTGTATACAATGTTTGTTTTGTTAAGATTTCATATGCTAGACTAGATATCATTAGTGTTCAATTCAAATTCATAGCAATAACATATGTAGAATTACTCAAAGAAACAGAATTACAAGATAGACACAATATTTATCATGGGAAACCCTTAAGGGGAAGAAAACCCAACCAAAAGCTCCTATGTATAAGATGTATAAGATAAATGCAAAAAATGGGTACTCTCCTCCTTGTTCTTTTCTCTCTCTATCGCTCTCCTATGTCCTACTCAAGTGAGTGAGTTTGTGCTCAAATAGGAATCGAAATCCCCATATTTATACACATTGAGCCAACTGAATTTTACCCTAAACAAGTCGGCCCTACTAAACTCTCTGGGATGACTTCACCTAGGAAGACTCAAAACAATATATTATATTATTCAGTAGGTTACTAATGACTTGACTTACAATGGAGGATTTACCTCATGACTCTATGATGAACAAATACAATAGTAACACCCCACCGGAGGAATAATAACATCCCTTGGGTTACATCTGTAAAATACATTTAGAATATCCTTTGAAGTTACAAGATTTCAACACTCCCCCTTAATGAGATGGTTATTATACTAACAAAATCATCATATACTATGGGATAAAAGAGAGACAATATCTACAGGAGAATCGAGGTAATACATTTATACATCATAGGAAGTTTTCACAATTAGTAACTGGAACAATTACTCTTCAATGTCTTCATCTTCTGCATCACATGATCACTTGATCCTTTGGTAGAAACACTTCAATCTTCCAATCCTTCATAGCAATACTTCGATCTTCTGATCCTTGTAGTAGTACTTCGATATTCGATCCTTTCTAGAAATTTTGATCTTCTCGATCCTTCATAGTAGCACTTTGATATTGAATCCCTTTTAACAAATTCTGATCTTATTGATACTTTGTAGCAACAACACTTCAATCATTTCTATCCTTTTCAATAGTACTTCAATCTTCTTCATCCTTTGAAAATGTAATTCGATCTACATGATCCTTTGCCACCATGCTACCCGTAATACACATGATCTCTTTGCAGGATGATTAATCCCTATCACTTTAGGATGTGAGTCCAAAGACGATGCAATCATCCCTCAACCTGATCCATGATATCGATAAGATGAATTGTCTGCAACTAAATGTATATCTCGACCGCACCCAGTGCAAGACCTATCGTCCGTGAGGAATAATCATAGATAATCCATACAAATAAGGTGAGGACCACTCCTAAGTGAGTGTATACTACGATATCTGCACTTACGTGTAGGAATACTCTTCTATACAAAAGTATTGTCTACAGAGTAGATCTTGACTGCATACAAAATGTCGACCCTCATTGTAGAACATCCTTACCACTAAGGTTAAGACTACTCCTAAATGAGTTTTATACTACATTGTCCGTGATGAATAATCATAGAGAATCCATACCACTGAGGTTAGGACCACTCCTAAGCAAGTGTTATTATATGGAATCTGCATATGAATGTAGGCATACTCTCCATACAAGATTATTACATGCAAAGAAGATCTCAACTAGATACAAAATGTCAGTCCTGTCATAGAGAATCCTTACCACTAAGGTTAGGACCACTCCTGAGCGAGTGTTATTCTACGATATACACAAATGAATGTGGGTACTATGCATGCAAGAGTAACATCTGCAGGACCATCCTTAGTAAGTACCACTCTCATGAACATAGTGTTATACCTGCCATCCTCAAGAGAGGATACTATCATCCAAAAGTGAATGTCGGACCTTGTCATCATCATTGTCATCCATCATCGATGTTAGTGTTATTATTACTCCCCCTTTCCTGGGAAGTTTAATATTATCAACCTACTCCCAATTTGTCTCAAGAGGGTTCATGTCTTCGACCTGATCTTCCTTTTCAAACAAGGTCCATATCTTCATCATCTGTAGTCCCATCACTGTTTCTCCTTGCGAGGAGATTCTTTTCTAACTACACCAAGATTATCATAGAAATATTCAAACTTTACTCGAGATAGAGGCTTAGTCAGTACATCAGTAACTTGCTCATCGGTAGTCACATACTAGAGCTTTATAACTCCCTTTTGTACCATATCCCTTATATAAAAATATCATGTTTTTATGTGCTTTGATTTGTCATGGAACACCAGATTCTCTGTCATCTTTACACAACTCTGGTCGTCACAGATAATTATTGTGGTGTCAAACTCCATGTCAAATAATCTTGACATCAGCTTCCGAATCCATATCGCTTCACAACAAGCAGAGCAAGATGCAATGTACTCTACTTCAGCTGTCCTGAGAAATACTATATTGTTTCTTACTAAACCATGATATCATGGCGGATCCAAGACAATAACATCCACCTAAGGTGCTCTTCCTTTATACGACACTTCCTGCCCAATATGAATCCGTATATCTATACAATTTGTAGTCATGATATCTCCCATAGTAAAGTCCCAAATCTACCGTATCTTTTAGCTACCTCATCACATGCTTTGTAGCTATTAGGTGAACCCATTTAGGTGTAACTAGATACTAACTCCAGGTGTTCATGGAAAAGCATATATATTTCCTTTTGTTCGTTAGATACATTAATGACTCAATAATTTATCTATATTGAGTCATGTCCACTAACTCTAATGTCTCATTAGAAAAAAAAATTCAGGTTGGTGTCCATGGGTGTCACCATGGATTTACAATCCAACATGTCAAATCTTTTCAATATTTCTACTACATACTTTCCTCGATTTATAAAAATTCCTTTTGGGCTCTTTGATAATTCCAACCCTAGGAAATAATGCATCAATCCAAGATCTTTCATCTCTAGTTCCTCATCTAGCTTCTTCTTACAACCTATGATATGTTTCTCATTTCAACTCAGAAATAGATCACCCACATACAACAATAGTATGACAGGTTCATCATCCATAATCTTCATGTAAAGGTTAGGATCGAATTTACTCTTGGTAGATCCCAAGCTTGTCAAGAAGCTATCTATTCTACCATACCAATCTCTAAGAGCTTGCTTCAGTCCATACAGAGTTGTTTTCAACTTGCATAAATAAGCCACTCTGTCTTCGACTTCAAAACATTTTGGTTGTTCAATGTAAACCTCTTCTCAATCACACCATTAAGGAAGGTTGTCTTTACATCCATCTGGTGTAAGTCCCATTTCATCATGGAAGAAAGTGTCATTATGGTTTTGATGGAAGTGTACCTTACTACTGGAGAAAATGTCTCTTCATAATTGATCCCCTCTTTCTGAGAGAATCCTATAGCCACCAATATTTCTTGGTACTTTTCAATACTTCCACAAGCAGCATGCTTTATCTTGTAGATCCATTTCGAAGATAACACACTCTTATTTTCTTATTTAGAAACTATAACCCAAACATCATTCTTCATTATTGGTTGGTATTCTTCCATCATTGCTTCAATCCATTATTTATTTTGTGCAGCTTACTCATATCTGGTGGGTTCTTGATCTACAAGGTCACACATCAAAAATACATGACTAGAATATGGCTTTGATCTTTTGCTGGTTCTTGTGGAGCCTTCTGGAGCTCCCTATATTTCTTCTTCTTGTTTTATTTCTCTTACCTAAGAAGGTTTTCTCTTTCGATATATATCCATAGTAGGGGCTTCCTAAGGTTCTAGCATGGCATGATCTTCATATGCTACTATTTTAGAAGAGGTTTCAACTTTTATCATTCTCTAAGGTACATCCTCTTCATGTACTTCTTCAAGTTGAGACCTTCTAGATTTCTTAAGAGTTGTCTCTTCATCAAAATTCACATCCCTAATAATCTCAATATGATGGAATCATGAGATGTATATCCTAAAGGATTTAGAGACTTCACATTATCCAGCAAATATTCCCTTCTTCGAAGAAGGATCCAATTTGGTTCTTTTCTCTTTCAGAATATGTACATATATTGGGCAGCCAAATATCTTGAGATGGCTCACTTTAGTTTTCTTTCCTGTATACATCTCTTCAGGATTCTTGAATCCAAGAGCACTATGAGATAACCTATTCTGCACATATATGGTTGTTCTTGCTTTTTTATCCCATAGGTGCATAGGGAGGTCTTGGTCATGAATCATGGTATTCATTGCTTCCATAATATTTCTATTCTTTCTTTCTGCAACACCATTATGTTGGGGATTATAGGGAGTGGTTAGTTCCCTCTTGATTCCTTCCTCCTTATAGAATGCTTCAAATTCTTTTGAAGTGTATTCTCCACCATTATTTGATCTCAGTATCTTGATTCTCTTTTTCTGGGCAGTTCTCTATCAAGGCTTTGAATTCCTTGAACTTCCTGAACACTTCACTCTTATCCTTAAAGAAGTATATCCAAGTATTTATTGAATAGTAATCAATAAATGTGACATAATACTCATATCCCCTTAAGGATATGGAGGGAATAGGACCGCATACATCAGAATGAATTAGTTTCAAGGTACCTTTAGACTTTGTTTAACTTTTCGAAAAGGGATTCTTGATGTTCTTTCCTCTTGCACATCCTTTACAAGTTACCTCATGATTTATATCTAGATATGGTAACAATTTTACCACCTTTCTCACATAGGGAAATGCTTTGTAGTTGATGTGAGAAAGTATCATATGCCACATTTCACTTGAGATGGAAGTCTCATGGACAATGGCTATCTTTGGATGTCCTTTGAGATTGTACAGTCCTCGATCTTCTTCTCCAATGAACAAAACATATTGAAGTGTCTTTCCTTTGGACCACATAAGTACTTGTCCATCTATAAAAGAAACTCTATATCCTTTCTTATCTAAAGAAGAGATGGAAAGTATGATATTTTTTCAAACCTGGTACATATAGTACTTCCTTCATCTTCATGGAAGTTCCAGAGTCAAGATTGTAGCTTGATTCACCAATACCTTTGATGGATATTTATAGCCATCTCCCAATGATACCTTCTAGGGAGAGTTATTTTCTTCAAGTCTTGAATTTTTTTTCTTATTCCCTATCATGTGCTTTGAAGCACCACTATCAATAAGCCATGTGTCTTCTCTAGGTGTAAAAAACCCAGAGAGTGTAGATAATAATACATATTCTTCTACATATTCACCTATAGTTTTATTTTGAGGTATTTCTTCTTCATCCTCATCTTCAACTATATGAGCATGATGTCTCTTGTTGTTTTTCTTCTTCTTTGGTGATGGACACTCTCTATAAAGGTGTCCTATCTTATGACAGTTGTAGCATTGATAATTTGAGTAATCCTTCTTCTTCTTATGGAACTTCTTCTCTAAATGCTTATGATTACTCTTCTTAGAGTTTGATTGTTTTCTTCCTTTAGTATGGGTGTCTAGATCCTGATCATCTTGTCTGAGTAGAGATTCTCTATTGTCTACTCTAGCTTCTTCTTGTATGCAATCTTCCCATACTATGTCAAAATTCATACTTTATTTTCTGGCACATAGAGTTTGAATGAATGAGTCCCAAGTTCTAGTGAGACCATTGCGAGTAGTCATAACTAGTTCATCCTCATCAAGGGTGTCTCCAATAGCTCTTAGTTGTTCTGTGAACTGGTAGACCCATGTAAAGTAATCTTGAATATATTCTCCTTTGCTCATCTTGGTTCCCTTATGTTGAGATCCCAAATTCATCTTTCTATTGATGTTTCTTTCGTCATACATTTTGGAAAGTGCATCATGCATTTGCTTAGGTGTCTTCTTAGATGACAATTGAGGGATTAAGTGATCCTTAATAGAATCAGAAATGATCCTAATTTCCTTGATCAGGTCTTGTTCATGCTTCTCCTTACTGTAATATCTGAAATTTTTGACCTAACACTTATTGTCATAAGTCCCATTGCATGTGGTGTTTCTTTGATGTTATATTTTGTATATTAGGCATAATACTCCACTGCACATGAAAATGATGATTTTTTTATATATTGGGAATAAGCCAAATGCATATGTTTTATTTAGCATGTATATGATTTCATGTGTTGCGTGTGGACCTTGAAGCACATAATTGACAATATGTTTGTGCTGAGCGCGAGCTCTGAAGCACATGAGTGATTTATGATTGTCTTGAGAACAAGCTCTGAGGAACTCGAGTATATGATGTTTTTGTTGAGCACAAGTTCTTAAGCACATGAGTGATTTATTATTGTGTTGAGCAATATCTCTGAGGCACATGAGTATTTGATGTTTGTGTTGAGTGTCATCTCTAGAGCACATGCATTATGAAACATTTGTGTTGAGTGTCAGCTCTGGAGCACATGAGTTATGAAACATTTCTGTTGAGCATGAAGCTCTGAAGCACATGAAAATATAAGAATTGGAAGTGTTGGGAATAATCCCTGGAGCATTCCAAGTTGATGTTGAGAATAAGATCTGGAACATCGAATCCTTGGCCATTGTATTGATAGGTGTATTAAACAAGTACATCCTAGCACTAGTGTTGAGAGAGAAGCTCTAGAATCGCACTAAGTGTAACTCCATGTTTTTTGTGTTGAGTATGGGTTTTGAATAACGCTAGGAGTTACTAAAAATTAATTGTGTTGAGTGAAAACAACTATGATAAAACACCAATATCATCTTACTTATTTTTAAGTTGTTTAAATGAAATTTCAAATTTTTGTGTCTCATCAAGTACTAAAGAACCACCATGATACATGAGGTAATCCAACATGCAAGGAGGTTTAGAGTTTCCTAACTTAGTTGACCAACCTTACCTAAAGGCCTTAATAAAGAAGCGACTATAAGCTAA
>LPNX010916224.1:18318-42851 GCA_001517045.1 Pseudotsuga menziesii | reverse complement strand
ATATATATATATATATATAAAGTGAATAAAAGAGAAAGTATATGTATTAATAATAGTAACTATAAATAATAATGGAAGGATCTATGTATTATTATTTATTACAATAATTAATTAAATATTTAAATACCTAAAAGAGTCAAAATAGTAACTAGTCAAAGAGTTCCTAAGTTAAAATAAATAAATATTAAATTCACATAAATTAAGTAAAAGATTATTTCAAGAAAACAAATGATTTTTTATTTAACTTTCCCTTTTCCTAAAGATTGTCTATAAAGACCCAATCCAAATAGAGGGTTGGGGGTCCCATCTATTCTATCGCATTATTATTTTCTCCTAAGAGTCCTTGGAGAGGATTTTTCCAAAAAGGAAAAGCAATTTGGTATAGAACCTGTTATCCCAGATAGGTGAAGCCTTACCTTTAGGATCTTTAGACTACTTGCATGTTGGAACTAGCTCGAGGGATACGGATTGAAACTAGGAACCGTTTCGGGTCATAGTTGGGTGGGACGTGCTAGTTCCCAAGTTATTCAATTAACAGATATGATGTTAGAATTGTCTATTTTCTTGTTAGTGATGTGTACTTGAGTGTGCAGGGTTTCTAGCCATTAGAATAACTTCAAATTGAAGGTATGAGGTTTCTATCTTCCTTATAGTTAATACTGTTTTTCTTATTAAATGAAGGGTTCATAATCTTGAATGAAAATATGTATATTATATATTAGCTCAACTAGGTTTTCCTTTTGTTGACAGAACCTTAAAACATGAATTACTTGTCTCTAAACCCTAGGAAAATATATAGTTTACATTAATTCAGTATTATTCATTTGATGGTCCTTTAGGCATATCTTAAATTAAGTCTTCTCTGTATTTGTTTAAATATCTATCAGAGTTCATGTTAGACCTAAACTCTAGACTATTTGAGATAACTAGCATTATGCATATTTTTTAAGCTTAGATGAAAAATATAAACAGATCTTTCATAAGTATATACAGAATAAAATTTATTAGCAGTTAAAACAGAAATAATATCTTAAACTTTGAATCCAAAACATTTAGGTAAACTATGTATAAACAAAATTATAAACCTACAGACCATAGGTCAAATCTATGAGGTGTAGATCTTGAAAATATGTTCAAATCATTTTTTAATAACTAATAACCTGTCAACCAAAAGGAATCAATTAAAACATAAATCGAAACTCTCACCCATTAAAATCCAATTCTAAACTTATATTTACAATGCTCACAGATTTCATATTTCCAGCATGTATGTTTTCATTTACCGATAATAATTCAAACATAAAAAACATATCATAAACACTGTTCACAGTGTTCAAATATAAATAATAAATCTATGGTAAAACATAATGATTATAAATTGTAATAAACCCATCCCAACCATTGAATCCTCTACAATATTGGCTGCGGGATAAACCTCATATAATTTCCATCAAAAAATATTTTACACAAAGCCTAGCCATCGAAACTCGCTAAGGTTTGGCCGTCGGAAAATTCATATTGTGAATATCTCAAAAATACATTAAAGGAAAACTAAGTACCAAACTCACCATTTATATAAACCAATTTATTTAACAAATAGAGTCGCACCCAGGATCGAATCCTGTGGAGTTCCCAACCAAAAACTACCAACATATTCATGAAAATACTAGGATCAAATACTTTAGGAATCATGGCTAACACGGAACCATAAACGCTAACCACATGTTGGCACAAAAACAACCAACAAAACCCAGTCGAAAAGGGTTCCCACTCTGTCGATGCTTGAATTGCCAAGATCTCCCTGAGCACCGTCCCAGACAAGTTTTACCTTGTCTGAAAACACCCATGAAGCGGATGAAGTGTCACCCGAGATGTTCGAGGGAGGGCTAGCGAAACCAAGTTTCTGCAGAATATAAGAGGACTATGGGAATCGACAATTCATGAAATTTATTTAATAGATCTAGCCAGTTGCTTAATCATTCATAGAACTATTCATCATCACCCTTCAACAAATCGCATCATTCATTCATAGCATAAATAATTGCATCACATAACAACATTAACCATGTTGTTGCGTGAAAAGATATAAGAAGATAACATCATTCATAAGAAGTAAACATTGCATAATAGATCCATGTTGCACATTTTCACCATTGGATTGCAAAAACATAAATAAAAGATAGAAAAATACAAAAGATAACAGTATTTCATATCAACCCTCGTGTTCTCATATTACTTCTACGCAATCAATCACAGATCCAATACAGACAATAATTCAATTCTCAATCTAGGATTCGCTATGATGAACATGTTATATTTTTATCATTTAAGCAATATGATCTTAGGATCTTATCTAAGAGAATAACATGCACAACAATAATCACAAGAGATAAGAGACAAAGAATTTTCCTTGGGGAAACCATAAAGGAGAAAACCCCACAACTTCCTCAGAGATAGAATGAGCACCAATGGCAGTAGTAAAACCCAAAGACAAAAAATATGATCTCCCATAGTTGTTCTCTCTCTCTCACTTGAGAGAGATTCTCCTCTCTCACTCATGTGCCCCAGTGAGTGAGTGTGTTTGTGATAAATAGAGAGGCTCACTCTCTATTTATATTTTTTCGTTCACTTAATGTCCACTCCAACGAGTCGACCTCACTTAACAATTACTTACTAGGGCTGGCATCTCTAGGAGAGTCTAATAACCCTAGTGCCCCACAACTGTGGGGACTTTTCCCTCCAATCAATAAGAAGGGTTAAACTTGACTCAATTCTGGGGACTATTTCCCCGACTTACAATGGAGGGATAAACTCAATGACTTTACATGACTTGTTTACATTATTGATTCTTTCGATAGGAACATCAGGGTATGACATGACTCAATTAAATTACAGATACTTCCTGATAGGAAAATTGGGGTACAATACATAAAATATATAAGTGAATACATTTTGAATTTACAAATACATCAACACTCCCTCTTAACTAGGAAGGTATTTTCCCGACACAATTTATCAGCACAAGTCTTCTTCTCTGTATCATATGGATCATCATCAAGTCATCTTCATCTTCAAGTCATATTTATCATCAAGTCATCTTTGTCGTCAAGTCATCTCATCAAGTCTAGATCATCACTTGATCTGGAGTATCACTCGATCATCATCATCATCGTTGCTTCTGCTATCTCAATCAAATGGTCTTATCTCTTCATTCTTCTCATCATAGGAAGTTCTACAGATCCAACCCTTTTTCATGCTGGTTGTAGGCCTAGCCTCCAAGTAGGTTTTCATCTTCTTCAGCACTTATATTTGAACATGAGAGGAACACATCCAAGAACCATGTAAGAATGGCCCACCCAACACTTACATATTTCATTCTCAAAGAATGGCTCTCAGCTCTAGGCTGAGTGTCATTCCCAGACTGAAATAAATTCCTGGTAACTGACCAAGTGCCTCCATTTTCCCAGAGAATGGCCTCTCAGCACTAAGTTGAGATTCAGTCCTAGACTCAATAAATTTCCTAGTAACTGACCAAGTGCCTCCATTCTCCCAGAGAATGGTTTCGCAGCACTAAGCTGAGATTTAGTCCCAGACTAAATCAATTTCTTGGTAACTGACCAGGTGCCTCCATTCTTCCAAAGAATGTCTTTTCAGTACTAAGCTGAGCTTCAGTCCTGAACTGAATCAATTTCCTAGTAACTAACCAGGTGCCTCCATTCTCCTAGAGAATGGATTCTCAGCACTAATTTGAGCTTCAGTCCAATACTGAATCAATTTCTTGGTAACTGACCAGGTGACTCCGTTCTCCTAGAGAATGGATTCTCAGCACTAAACCGAGCTTCAGTCCCAGACTGAATCAATTTCTTGGTAACTGACTAGGTGCCTCCATTCTCCTAGAGAATGGATTTTAGCACTTATATTTACCATCATGATAGGACACAACATCTATCATCCGAGGAAAGGGCTCTACAGTTACATATGACCATGGGAGGCTCAGTCTGCCACCATGTCAGAAAGGATCATGGACTCATCACTTCCCTTTGGAGGGAACCTCAATCTGGAGAACAACAATCTTATCCCTGAAGTACTCAAACTTCACTCTGGCCATTTCTAGCATAGAATTACATCAGGTCTGATTACATCCAAGGATAACATGTGAGATTCACCAAGACTGATTACATTCGAGGACAACCTACATGACCGTTTACGTCTGAGCAACCTACGAGCTTCACCGGGTTTTATGCTTAGAAAACCTGTCTCACCAGCCATGCTAGAACTCCCTCTTTCGAGAGATCTCAATCCAGATCACAAACTGGAAGCTTCTCTGCTCCTCTCTGCATCATACAAAAATGTAAATCAGATCAATCAAATCAAATAGTAGTTTTCAAAAGAAACATACTACCTCCCAAATATCAAGTGGAAACATATTTTTCCTCGACTGTACTCAGTTCCACGCAGGACTGCTTCCTACTACACCAAGAAGTGCTCTTCCTATCAATGACACCGCCTATCCAATCCAAATCCACATAACCCTCTAGGTTAGTGTTCTGATTCACCTCATACTTGATCCCATCATCAACTATACCCTTCAAGTACCTCAATGCATGCTTTGTGATCACTAGGTGAACATGTCTCAATGTGTTTATAGCAAAGAAAATATTTGGTTTCATATTCGTCAGCTACATCAAGGAACAAATCATCTAACGATACATCATGGAATCAACTGAATCTGATGAAGTAACACTCAATAGCTTCAGGTTCGATGCCATAGGTGTGGTCATGGCCTTGCAGTCCATCATCTTGAACCTCTTTAGAAAATCCACTGCATACTTTCCTTGTCCCAATGAGATTCCATTCACATTTTGCCACACCTCCATGCCTAGAAAGTAGTGCATCATATAGAAGTCCTTCATCTCAAACTCATCAGCAAGTCTCCTTCTTGCAACTTTAATGAGTTCCTCTTTTCTGTCAGGAACAAGTCATCGACATATAATAAGAGCATCACTGGTCTTCTGCCTTCTCCCTTGAAGTAAAGGTTGGAATCTTCTTTACTCTCATTAAAGCCTAGAGTCATTAGTAACTTGTCCATCCTATCATACCATGTCAAACCTCAGGATCCTCTACAGTCACTCCCTCTGAAGTGGAGTATCATTCTCCCTCTACCTTTTGTACTCTATGCCTTGAAACATTCTGTATCAGAGTGACAAATAGCTTCCTCTGTTACTAATATTCTATGTATCCATCTAGGGTCACTGGATACCAAGATCCTCTATCTTGAACCTTTTCAATATTTCTTCTTGTACCCATCTGTGAGCTTTTCATCCTCTATAGGATTTCATCTTCAACCTTGTAGAAAAGGTTAAGATATTCATCACTCTAGGTGATCTCAAATATCCTCGTGTATGTTTCATCTCATGAGTTCCTTCTGATCTCGTCCAAGGCCTTTTTTAATTTTCACACATGAGTCTTCCTGTCATGTGCCTTAACTTCCAGTGGCTACAAATGTCTCTTCATAGTATATGCCTTCTTTCTATTAGAATCATCGTGCTACAAATATTTCCTTGTATCCCACAATATTTTCATCTACTACATGCTGGATCTTGTAGATCCATATGGAATACTATGGAATTCCCTTCAGGTCTCGATGTTGCATCCTAGACATCATTCTTCTTGAACTGGTACTCTCCTTCCCTTTCTTCTTAGCTTCTTATTCATAGCTGGAAGGTTCTTCATCAATGATGTTGCTCAAGAGTGTTACATAACTGCATTCGTCATATTATTCTTCATCTTAGATTATTTCTTTAACTGTCGTCACTTGTTCTTTGGAGCAAGTCTCATCCTTCTTTGCTTGTAGGTGATTGTACGCAATCTTTCCTACAATTCAAATGCATTAGTTTTATGGTTAGAAACATTTCATAAGGCATATTCATAATGGAAAATTCTTATGCATAAATATATGATCATGCAACTATTTTATCCAATACAACATTCATCCATATCTCACAAAAACTTTCTAGATGCCTTCCATCTATACTAGGACAACATTGAGATTGCACACTAATCCAATATGTCAGCAAAGAAGTTTCATTCTAGATAAGTAGCAATGGATAGTTGTATATCACCATGAGCTACTTACCCATCACATGCATATTAGTAGTATACTGTCATTAATGCAAACATTCTATCATGCATAATACATCAACTGAACATAAACAAATGCATAACAAAATAATATAATGAAATGACAATTGAATACTTATCTTCATTTGTTTTGTTGGTAGACTCGTTCTTGAGCCTTTAGCTTCATCATCTTCTTCATTCATAACAACATCATTTCTTATCCAAATGCTAATATGGATAAGAGGTTCTTCAAGAGTTGAGTCCTTCGTATTCCTCATAGTTTGAGGGATCTTCTTTGGATGATGAGAGATTGATCTTTAGTGGCTCTCATATTCTTTTCTCTTATTATGAGTTGAGCTTCTTATTGTGTTCACTCTTCCTAGAGTCTGCTGAAAGTAATTACTTCCTTCTAGAACACATTCCTCGAATGAATGAATCCCATGATCTTGGGAGTCCATTCAAGGTGGTTATCACAATGTATGCATTCTCTACTTCTTCTTCTACTGCTTCAAGTTGTTCTTTGATTTGAGAGACCATTGTAAAGTATGACTGTATGTTCTTAGCATTCTAGATCTTCACATTCTTCAACTGGTTTCTCGAAGTCATCTTCTGATTTATGTTCTTCCCTTCGAATCGCTTGGTCAAGGAATCAAAAATCTCTTTAGGTGTCTTTATGGAAGACACTTATGCTATAAGATGATCCTAAATTGAATAAGCAATGATCTTCTTGGCCTTGACCAAGTTCTTCTTGTGTTAGGATTTTAGCCCCATCTCCCTCTGGAACTGGAACCTCTCCACTTATGTAGGTGTCCAATTCATTTTTCTTCAAGAACTAGTGAGATCCTATACTTCCATGCTTGGAAGTTGTTAGCCTCACCAAGCTTGTCATCAAGCTGGTGTGATTAGTCATTTTGAAATGAGAACCTCAAATGTAAATAGAAACAGATTGGATCTTACCAATTTGAGGTGTCCATCCTAGTTTTGGATCTCGCTGACCTAGGGTTTGTTAGAGAAACCCTAATTTTCAAAATTTGGAATATTTCAGATCTAATTGGATAGAAAGATAGATGTATTCAAGGAGAGCTGTCCAATGTACTCCTTTTCTGAAAACAGTGGAGGGAATCTCCCGGAACAAGAAGCCCTAGTTTACCAATTTCTTCTCCAGAAATTCTTGATACTGTTTCTGCGGTATCTCTGAAATTACTACTCCTCTGTGTCTGAAATTTTGTACTAAGGTAACCTCATCTATCATATTTGCAACACCATAGGCTTTAACAGAATTGGTCTCACCAATTGGGACTTATGAGCGTTTTCCCAAGGTGACCTATTTCGGGACTGTTCAAAAGAGCGATTTTGTACAGACTTCCACGTGTAACTGGTTCATCTTTAGGGTCTGAAACCTTTACCATAGAAATTATAGTCCATGAAATTTATGGAACATCTAAATAAATTTCATTTGTACCTTCATAGCTCGATATATAGAAATTATCTCCAGGTCTTTTGTTTAGGGATGAATCCTGGGAGAGGTTGGAACCCTAACTTGGAGGAATCATATCTCCTAGAATATAGTGAATATGAGTCTGAAACTTGGACATAGTGTACATCAGGAATTTATCTTCAACCTGTGAAGTTTCAGCACCTGATCCTTCTCCAACATCAAGATATAGAGAATATACCAAAACTATCAGTTTCAATATTTTAGGGTTTTTCAGGCCTGGGGTGAAACTAAGGTTTGACTTTTCTGGAGTTTCACGCAACCAAAAATATCGACCCAGGTATCTAAACTTTGATCTTGATGAGGAGAGTAATCCTATGCCAGGATCACTCAAAAATTCCTCTTCTGTAAAAAGCCCTAATTTCCTGTAGCAAAAACTGAAAATGCCCGAAGTCAAATTCTACTTCGACAAAAAGATGCACCCTTTAATGGAGAGTCATCCTATCCTTCTTTTGCAGATGGATTGTGGAGACAGAACCAAAAATTAAGAATCCATAGCTTCTGCAGCTACATAGTGTCTTATTCTCAGGTTAGCTCTGATACCATGTTATATTTTTATTATTTAAGCAATATGATCTCAGGATCTTATCTGAGAGAATAACATGTACAGCAATAATCACAAGAGATAAGAGACACAAAGAATTTTCCTCGAGGAAACTATAAAGGAGAAAACTTTGCAACTTCCTTAGAGATAGAATGAGAACCAATGGCAGTAGTAAAACCCAAAAATAGAAAATATGATCTCCCACAGCTGTTCTCTCTCTCTCACTAGAGAGAGCTTCTCCTCTCTCACTCATGTGCCTCAGTGAGTGTGTGTGTGTGAGATAAATAGAGATTATCACTCTCTATTTATATTCTTTCGCCCACTTATTGTCCACTCCAACAAGTCAACTTCACTTAACAATTACTTACTAGAGCTGACATCTCTAGGAGATTCTAATAACCCTAGTTCCCCACAACTATGGGGACTTTTCCCTCCGATAAACAAGGAGGGTTAACCTTGACTCAATTGTAGGGACTATGGCCCCAACTTACAATGGAGGGTTAACCTCAATGACTTTATACGACTTGTTTACATTATTGATTCTTTCGATAGGAACATCGGGGTATGACATGACTCAATTACATTACAGATACTTCCCGATAGGAACATCGGGGTACAATACATAAAATATACAAGTGAATACATTTCGAAGTTACAAATACATCAACATAACATATCCAAAAAGACATGACTGTATCGCTATGAATTCCTCCTTAAATTTACAAATCTTCTTCTATTTATAGGCTTGCACCTTTACATTAATGGTCCACTTCTAACTAACTCCTAACTGATTCTATCAACTACTAACAAATATCCACAAAATATGGTCGAAAGTACAAAACATGACACAAAATATTCAAAAGTAGTCTATCTTCTGTGTTGCGCACTATATTTGTCGTGCGCGGTGTATGCTGATCTTGCGCAGCATCTACGATGTTGCACAAGTAGCCTAGCCCAAACCCCTTGCAAAACGGCCCCCAACACAATATTGTGCCTCACCCTCAAGCCATGTCAATTGGACATGGTGTACTCATTGATTTTTAGCTTGAAGTATTTGTACTGCTGAGAAATTTCTTATACATGTGTTCTGATTCTCTTAGCAAGGTCCTGACATCTAGGAAAATCCTTCTTTAATGGATTCTCCACCATTTTTCCATTTACTTCCTTCTTACCATCCAGCGTAGCCTGCAACACAGGGACTGCTTTTACGAACAGTTGGGCTCCAATTGCTTGGAACTCGTCGAGTTGGTCATTACATTTCCACTGTCTCTCTTGCACTTTTCCAACTCGTCGTTGTAGCTCCTTTAACTTTGTGTATCGCAAAATTGAAACAACTGGTGGCATTGTCTTCAATGCCATCTTCAACATTGCCAACTAGTTCTCGGCTTCCTGAAACTACTTTGTAAGTTTCTCTAACTGTTCATCCTGAATGACACTACCCAAAAATTGTGTCGTCACCTTAGTAATCTTCTTGGCATCTTGATCCATTTCTTTGAGCTATCCTGTGATCTCCTTGATGGCACCCTTATGTTCCACCACTTCCTTTGGTGGTGTCTCTGGGTAGACCATAGCATTCAACAGGATTTTTTCCAGCTGGAGCTGCATGATGACTTCTCCAAGTCACTTTACCTTTACGAATGCATCTAACTCTATCATGATTTCATGGATGTACTAGCAAGAATTTGTAACAGCCTCTTCGACCTACCCCTGTCTAGAAAAAAGCTGCATCTTTTCAATAACAAGGCAGTCAGTTTCTTTCTTCAGCTATGTTATCTCTTTTGTAGTTTTAGTCTTGAGATCCTATAGTGCCTTCTTCGGTGCCTTAATTTCCTATGCTTTGTCAGCCGTCAATTTTTCCTTTTTGTGAAGCAAATCCTCTAATTATTTCTGCAACATCTCCTCTTCTTTGTGCAACTGCAAGTACTGGTCGTTGATCTCCTTCTGGTGATCATCCAACTCTTGGTTAGCGACCCGCCATATGTGTACTAAGGTCTCAGTGGAAAACTTATTGATATACACCGCGATGCTCTGCAACTGCTATAGTGAGTAGCTCACATATTCTCGTCCAGCGTCGATTGCAGTCGAGGGAAAATGAATGTTCTTGGCCTATGGATCAGTGCTAATCGATGCATAGTCGTGCATAGCTGCACTCTCTGGTGCTCTTCATGAAACAACATTATAGATAGAATCTAACTTGATGTGACCTCAAAAAATCCTTCCTGGGAGGAATTCGACATCTCTTTTGTTGCAGTATTAGATGATTCAATGACGACCTTAACAAGCCATTCTAGTTATGCCTCCATCATGGATTTGGTACTACTGCTCACATCCTGCTCCATTCATCTCTTAGTCCTTATCTCCCTCAGAATGCATTGTGCCTCTGGGACAGTTTCTTTTGACGACTCGCCATCGAAGTCATGGTGACTCTGTTGGTTAACTCTTCATACTAGATCACCGGGTGTATCTTCTAGCGGTGATCCTGATACTTCACTGGTGCTAACTAGCTCCCTCCATGCTACAGGCTAGTCATCAAGCACCACCTCTAATTCCTCATCTGTCACCTTATAAGACATCAGTAAGCACTGTTTATCTGGGTCACGGTGAGCTTGTACATGAATGGTATGCGGTCCTATGGCAAACCAAGTGATCCTCCGATATTGGGTTGCGACCTCATTTGTCAGTCAGGAAACTTTGACAACTGCCACCTGCAATGCTTCCAAGTATACCTAAAAGTGGATCGCGCAATCCTCTTTCCTACTAGGCTCCGACACACCACAAGTTTTGATACCTTGCACCTTTGCACACCTTAACAACTTCAACATCCATCCTTTGGTAGTCTGCTTTCTCCATCCTAGCCACTAATGCGATGAGGATCATTAGCTAGTTATATGTGAAAGGCCGCTCTCCGGCCTAAACTGCTACAACGTCCTCTGTCAATTAGTTCAACAAAAAGAGGCACCAGTTCATTTGTGCCCCTTCTGTGCATTGCTGTGCACACGCAATCACCCCTGAAGTACACTGGATGGGGCGATTCTTCCTTACAATATTGTTGGAGAGAATGCATGCACCAATGCGTACCATATGCTCATTGATATTGTCTATTTGGTAGTCCCTCCCGTTGCGTTGTAAGTCGAACCTCTATTTCAACCTTGTGGCAAGCCACTTATCATTATCCTTGCCTATAAAATATTGTGATGGGTCCAGCACATCCTTCCAAAACCCCGTGATCTATGAAATCAAATCTACCGTGATTGTGACTAGTGTTTCCAACCACAACATCCCTCCATGAAAGTAAGGCAAGCATTTCCTGACATAGGCATTCACTTCATTGAGCTACGCAAAATGTGGCATGTTGATAAGCCCTAACAACCCATATTTATCCAACTTGTGTTCCCATGGTTGAAGGATACACACTATGGGACCTCCCGACACTAAAGCTAACGACTCATAAGGATCATTTGTTATGTTTTGTAATCCCAATAGGTCATGGTAGGATCATACTTCATCTACATCAGAACTAGGAAAATATCAATGTTGCACACCATCTATTTTGTTAGTGGCGGCATATTTGGAGAATACTTTTGTTTCTTTCATCGGGGATTCGCACTAGGTTCCAGGTTGGAGCAATGTAACCTGGGATGTCCTTAATAGAGACCCCAGTGCAAAATGTTGATTCTACACCCTTAGATCTAGATGGCCCCATATAGGTGTCTACATCTTCCTGCACCCTTACCGATGTTCGTGCATGTCTCTTTGTCGGCCCTGGGGAACTTGGCTTCTATCCCTGAAGCTTCTTCATTGGGATAGATGATGACCCGACCTGCATGCTGAAAACTTCTTCAACAATCATAACTGGTCTAATTGGAAAGTCCCTCTCACTAGAAATTTTTGATCGTGTCGATTTTACTCTGCATCCCCCCAAAATTCCCCATAGTCATGATGCACTCTCTTCTTCACTCTTCTTCCCTCACAATTCACTCAATAGTGCTGGAAATCAATTATCCTTCAACACTCTTTGCAACTAAACTTATCACAGTGGTACTTTCACCCCGCATTGAGCACCTTCTTATAGAATTTAGTTGATCCATCCTTAATCATTACCAAATCAACCACAGTGATCATGACCAAATCATGCATTAATTTCCAGAATCCTCTATCGATTTTGTCAACCTAACTGTCGGATCCACCATCAATACACATCACTTCAACAAGTGTTGTCGGTTAACTGTGCCTCATTTATTGCTGATTTGACTATGTCGTGACCCTATAGCTGTTGCAAAAAATCATCCTAACTGCTCTACTCACTCCCCTACTTATGTATCTACTTCCTCCTGGTGCACCCTTCCTCTGGCTAACTTTTTTTTTTCATTGCACAATTCCTTAATCATCGTGTAGTTTCGATCCTATCCTATAGGGCTTCGGTTGGATATCATTCACCATTTTTGGTAGAACTACTCCATCTAATTGCTATAGTTGAAATTCCCCCCCAGAAGTAATTGAATTAACAATATATGGACCTAACCAGTGCATCTGTAACTTACCTTGACGCTTCAGGAAGTTGATGTCATAGAGAAGCACCAAAAATCCTTGCTGAAATTGTTTGTTCTTTATATGGCGATCATGCCAAGCCTTATGTATATACTTCTTGACTAACTGATGGAAACCATGATGAAACGGTCTCCTTCAAGCTATATCAACTACACTACGTGCTCCTCTAGTGTTGCTTCATCATCCACTCCTATCGCAAAGGCAATGTGCAGATTGGGAACAATTTATTCCAGAGGCATGACTTCCTCTTTCCCATATACCAATTTGAATGGTGTCTATCCCATTGATCTCTTGCAAGTGATGCAATATGCCCACAAAACTACTAGCTAGAATCTTCAAATCCTAGTCATCTTGGTTAGCGTTACATACCTTTGTAAGTGCATGCTCCAAGATTTTGTTGAATGCTTCTATAGTCCTATTCACCTGTGGATGATATGGTGTTCTTTTTTAATGTTGTATCTGCAACTCCTCCATTAGTGCTCTCATTGTGCGGTTGATAAAATGGATGCCCTAGTCTCTCATCAATATCCTAGGGAATCCAAACTATGTCATGATGGTGTCGTAGCGGTACAATCCATGACTGGTGTAGCCTCCACCCACCTGTTTAGGTAGCCTGTTGCTATTATGATGTACTACGCACCAGTTCGCTTCACTGGTGGGTTTATTGGTCCCACAAAATCCACATCCCATTTATCAAAAGGTTGGAAGGTTATCTGTGGTACTAGCAACATCTCATCTTGTCGCGATGGCTTTCTAGTGCATTGACAGACATCGTATGTTCATGCATAATCTGTCGCATCATTGTGTAAACTAGGTCACTAGAGATCTACCCAAAGAACCTTTCTCACAATAGCTCATCATCTATAGTGTCCACCAACGACTCCCGCATGTGCTTTCGCTAAAATTTCTCCTTGTTCGTGGGGTAGGACATAATGCCATGAAATTTCATCTGGTCCCATCTTATATAGGTGTTCAACAATCAACTGGTAATCAAAATATTTAACCACCAACTGCTTATTTTGAATGGTTAAAAATTCCTCTAGTGTGATTCCTGTTGCCAAAAATGGGATTATGTGAGCATAGTAGTCATCTTCCATGTCGACTTTGAATAACTACGCATTGGGAAATCCTTCTTCAATATTGGTGGGCTCTTTTCCTGTATTATTTCTGGACAAATGATCAGGGCCAACGTTCAAGCAACTTGGCTTCACAATTATTTCAAAATCAAACTCCTGAAAGAGAAGTAGTTAGCAACATATCTACCCCCCCAACACAGGCTTATTCACTGGGTACTTCAAAGAAGAATGGTTGGTAAACATCTTGAAACGACCACCTAGAAGGTAATGCCCGAATTTATGTAGTGTATATACCATCGCTAGACCTTATCACTTTGTGGTCTTATAGTTTTTCTCAGCAAATGACAACTTCCAACTAGCGAAAGAAATTGGGTGATCGAGATCCCCTTCTCTTGGTTGCACTAGTACTACTCCCAGTGCAACAGATGATGCATCAACATGAACATGGAACTCCTTGCTCCAATCTAGGAACACAAGTATTGGCATTGAAGCCATCTTGGCCTTCAGGGTTTCGAAGCTTCCTTGACATTCAGGACTCCATACAAATGAAACATATTTCTTCAATAGTCTCTCCATGGGGGTAGTTTTCGCAGCATATCCTCTGATGAATTTGCGATAGTACCCAGTGTGCCCCAATGTATCCCTAAGCATTGTCACATTTGTCAGTGGTGGCAAGATCAAAATAAGCACTATCTTTGTAGGATCAACCAACAATCCTTGCTTACAAACAATGTGCCCAGCAATATGCCAAAAGGTGTGCAGAAAATACACTTCTTGAAGTTCAGCACAATCTGATGCTGGTGACACCTTTCCATCATCAGTCATAGGTTTTCCAAATGATCCTTGAATAGACTATACACTATCAATTCATCCATATACACTTGTAGGAACTTCTGAATGAAATCCTTGAATGCAGTGACAACAACCCGAGAAAATATTGCTGGTGCATTCTTCAACCTAAACGACATCAATGTGTACTGGAAACAACCCCATTCAGTGACGAATGTTGTTTTATATCGATCTTATTTTTCTATTCTTATCTGGTGATAACCGAAGAATCCATCTGTAAATGAGTACATCTCCTAATCGCCTTCTCCTTCGAGTAATTCATTTGTGAATGGTGCCGAAAATGGGTCATGTATACAACAATCAATCAGATTTATTAAGTTGACACAGATCCAGACTTCACTGGTTTTCTTGTCTTGGACCACCATAGGATTGATCCATTCTAATTCTTCCATAGAATCAATTATTCCAACATCCAACATTCTATCCAACTCAGCTTTAACCCTCTCCTTGTATCGCAGATTCAAGCGATATGACCTCTACCTTACCGGTTTCGCATCTGGTTTTAATGGAATCTTCATCTCTCCTAGATCACCTAGTATCCCCTTCATTTTTGATAACTTCATCGGAATTATATCCTGAAACTCATGCAGCAAATCCGTGATCTTTGCGATAGTCTCCTCATTCCAGTAGTCCCCAACACTTGCAAATTTTGGGTTCTCCTCTGTCCCAATGTTAACTTTTTTGATATTCAGTGGCTGGCTCATGGGATCAGTCAGTATATCGGGTGTTGCGCTATCCATACTCCCTTATTTTTCCAGAATATTGATATTCTATAGCTCATCATCATCCTTAGATTCTCCAGACACATTATAACATTAATCCATCCTCAACTGCATGTGGTAATGTGCATGTGGATCCATGGGATATGCAACCGACACTACTCTTAATACCACATCATGGGTGCTTTGTAGTGCACTGTGGACATCAGGATTGGCATTTGTGAAACTAAATGTGTGAGAAAAGAGAACTATCAGCTCCTCCCAAGTGGTTATTTCTCATTGCAACTGTGCTGAGATATACCATGACCTTGGAATTTCGTCCAATGTGTGAATAAATGCATGGACCCATTCATCCTTTGATCGCGATGACCATATAGTCTAGCATTCTGTTAGGTGACTGCTGGGGTCATTCTTCCTAGTGTGACATACTTCTGCATCTCCAAAGTGAGCTGTCATCAATCATTGACACTACACCCATCCATTGATTGACTTTTTATGAGTCACCCACCAACTTGTTGGAGTGGCCTTTAGTGCTTCCTCCAACGCCAACAATCCTTGTGGTTCTGATACCTTCTCTTCAAAATCCATTAATAATGCATACAACTCAGGTAATGCTTAATAAATTGGTAACTTGACAAAATCAGTCGTAACATGGCACATAGACTATGTGATCAAACCACACTTCTTGGCTGACACCTCGTGCATGCAATTTTTCTAGTTTTCTAAGGGATCGTCAGAATCAGAAGATGCAGAACTAGCACTACTCCACCTGAGTTCTTCGTCAACAATTCGGTGGATGTAATCCTCCAAGATGTTGTAAGCATGATCCCAGCCTTTGATAACTTCATCTTTTATTGGTTCAATATATCTCTATCATTCGGTGGGATCCATAGGAGATATGACTCTAATGTCTTGATTCTGAAACATCATCATCCGCTTCTTGAAACTAATCACTGCCATACAATATTTGGCCCATCCGATCCCTAGAAATGCAGTATAGGAGTGCCCACCATTAACAACTTCAATCACATTAAAATCAGCATAAGTATTCATACCTTCGACATCTACAACCAGGTCGACATGCATCTGATTGGTTGTACCTTGGCCTGATTGGCCAAGCGCAACTGCACGTGGGAGCACCCCAACGTCGGCCTCCTCATATTTTTCCATGTATTATTTATTAGGATAGTTACATCTGAGCCTAGATCTAGAATGAGTGAATCTACTTTATAGTCCCTAATTTGAATGTTCATGCGCATCTCTTTTCCTGTCTTCTTCTTGTGTAAAGAGTTTACTGCAGAGTCCAGATGGTGCAATAAATTTTCAATCTCAGCTAGAGAATCGTGATCTCTTGCCAGTGACATGAAACTCTCAAACAAGTACTGCAAGGTACCATGCTACCGCGATGGTCCTTCCTCCAACAAGGAATCAAAAGAAGAAGGCATTTCATAGACATGTGAATTACCAGTATTTCTTCCGATTGCATCTCGAGTTTCAAAGAATGTCTCCTTTTCAGTCGCGATATCAAATGGTTCCTTCTTCTTCCCAGCTAATCGAGCTTGCGGGTGGGTTCCATCCTCTCCAGTTGTCTCACCTATATGAGTGACAATGAAAACATCAACATCCTCTCTTCTGGGTTCCACTAAGATCGTCGCAACAGTCGATCCTTGACCTTGGTTCATTCGTGGATTCTGAGTCAGCGGTGGATTCTTGTTCAATGGAGGGTTCATGGGTTGATTCACAATATGTGTTATACCCCTGGTTTGACCTCAGTTGCATTAAAATATACATGATGTATATGTTGTAATTAATCGTGGTGAGGAGCTAAAGGAAAAATCCCCACCATCGATTTGGTCGTGTTATGTTTCGACAATTGGGATCGCTGCCGATGGTATATCGTGTTATCTGACACATAATAGTTTTGCATCATGTAAATATGCACATTCATTAAAATAAACCTACAGCTAGCTATGACGGTGCAATTTTAAATGAAAAGGGCATGATTTCATAAGTTTAAGGGGGGGGATTGTCTAACCCATGGGAGCCATTGGGGAAAATACATGTGTTAGCCACTTAAGCTCCTTTTGTTAGTTGGGCGCGATTACTGCTGGGAAGTGGTGGGTGGCAGGACTGTCAGTCTTGCCACATGCCCACTCCACCAACCATCTCTCCACCTTCATGTTAGTAAGAGAAACACCACTATGCCACTCTCTCGTTCATTCTGCTCACTCTCACGTAGGAAAGTTTTGCTATGTTCTCCCTTCTCTCATGGATTTCTGGTCGGAGTATGGGGTGTTCCCTTCCATTCACATAGAGAGGTTGTTCCCTTTTTCCTATTGGGAGCTCCTGTTCGGACTGTGTAATGTCTAAGGTGTTCATCATTGAATCGTGGTTGTTGTTTTACCCTGATTGATGGTTGTTGTGAGTACATATGCTGTGTTGGCTGCATTTTTTCCCTCATGTACAGATTGGGAGTCTGTTTCTTTCCCATTACGGTCTGTGTAAGTTTTCCAATGGTTTCATTGGGGGTCGTGTGCTGTGGTTTGCATGGTTGTTCATTGGCTATGGTATTATCCACGTTTGAGCTGTTGTAGGCTATTTATTGAATCGTTTTGGCCACGATAGGGCCAAGAATGATTCAGGTGTTGGTATCCCTTGCCCAAGCTGTGGATTGCTTGTCTAGCTGCATGCATGCAGTGGTTGGTCTTTGGACTGTGTGGAGTGGGATTGAAGGATTGGGTATGCTTGAAAAACTTGGGTTTGGGGAGCCACACAAATAGAGTTAGATGGTTGGATTTCTTCTCCATAACCCTGGAAGAGCATTGGCAAGGGAAGTCAGGGCCTGAGGGACTGTGAAGCAGAGAAGGGACTGACTCCTGGTGTCGAGTGTGTGTGGGTAGGTCAGGCTAGCTCTGGTGTAGGCATTCTTAGCTCTTTCATGAGCTCACTAGCTTAGCATTTAGCTTCTCCTAGCTCCTTGATAACCTGATAAGCCCTACTATGCGGGCTTGGATAATTTGTGTACCTTGGCTATGTGTAAGCCTCCTTAGTCCCTTATTCCTTAGGGAATAATACCCAGCTCGAGGGTGGCAGTGTTGTTGAGAGATTGATGAGCACGTTGGCCTATGGTTGGGTGGAACGTTGCAGCGACGTAGCTGGTTGTGGGACAAGTTCTTTCTGAGATAAGTATCCTTGTCTATTTCACCTCTGCAATTATATTTGATGGCTAATGAACTATGATGAACATGTTGAATTCCTGAATGTATGTTTTCTTCCACTATGTATGTGAATGATTATGCATCTTAGCATGTTTTATGTTTTAAGAATTTTATTTTAGCATTTTATGTATGTTCATGTTCATGGGGCTAGTTACCCGTATGTTTGATGGTTTGGTAGCTTCCTCTTCACCGGTCGGAGGGTCAAGGACATTAAAGAGTGGTATCAGAGATTATGTCACAACATGGGCCTGAATGGGCCGTGAAGATGCAGTGACAAAGCCATCATTGCAGCATTGGGCCTCAGAGGGCCATGAGAAACCAGCTAGCAGAGGCAGGTTTCCCTCTGCCTAGCAGAGATCAGAAAACTTCCACAATTTTTTTTTCTTAAGTGCCAAGACCGTTTGCTCATCGGAAAAATTAGTCTGAATATTCTCTGATGCATCAGATAGCTTAGAGAGAAGTCCTCCTGATGGGGAATTGGCGGGATAGAATTTTCAGAAGTGGTCGAAGTTGACGGAGGTTTTGATGAAAATTAGAGGAAACTTGAGCCGATACATCGGCTCAACTTAACTGAAGATCGCCGAAACGACAGAGAAAAATTGTGAATGGAACCGCCGAAACGTCGGTTGGTTTAGTCAAAAGGCCATCCGATACAGACCATCGACGTCGACGAAATATAGCTGAAGTCAGAGCTGATACGTTGACAGAGAAGAGTTGAATTTGAAGCCGTAGTTTCGATGGAGATCAGTTGAGTAAGTATCCGATACGTCCGCAGAAAATAAAAGAAGTTTCTGCAGGAAAATAGATAAGGAAGTAGCCGAGACCACGGCGGAGATCTCTGGAAGACCGTAGAACATTGTCGATGTTTAGTGGATGGTGTAGCCGATGAAGCAGCAAACGTCAGCGGAAGAGAAAGGAAGTTTTTGCCGAAAAATAAATGATGAAGACGCCGCAATGTTGGCGGAAATTAGACAATAAGGGCACCAATGCGGCGGAGGAAAGAGAATTTTTAGAAAATTCTCTAAGTAAGGAAATTGTCGGCAAAGTTTAGTTGTCTTGAGTGCCGATGGACATTGGTGGAAAATAGGTGAAGGCTGAGCCGCAGTTTTGGCAGAGATCTATTGGAGATCGCCGAAACATCAGCGAGAAATAGGGAATGAAGGCATTGATGCGACGGCGAGATTTAGTGGATAGGAGCGTCGATGCGAAGGAAATCACTGGAAGGAAGCTGAAATGAAGGAGGAAGTTAGTTGATCAAGGAGCTGATGAGGGGGTAGACAAGGAAGGAAATTTTTTGAAAATTTTTCTAAGTGTGGAAAACATCAGAAAATCTTAGTTGATGAGACCGCCGATGAAGCGTTGGAAGAAATTAGTTGTTTGGACCACCGATGCCATCGATGAAATTTAGTTGATGGCGCAGCCGATGCGGTGGCAGACAAAGAAGGAAGTTTTTCCAAACTATCGGTAAAAATTAATGATGTAGGTGCTGATACGTCAATGGGAGAGAGGAGAAAGAGGACAATTTTTTTGAAATTTTTCTAAGTAGAGAAATCATCGGCAATCAGCGATGATTAGTTGATCGCAATGCCAATGCTTAGATGATGAAGTTGCCGATGAACTACGTCGGATAAAATTGGTCGATTGGGTGTCCGCCATTGAGGCTGGCTAGTGGACTATCCTTCCGACGAATAGAGTCCTTGACCATCGATGCCGCAGAGGAAAGTTGTTCCGACAGCCGACGCAACGGAAAAATCTAAAATTTTTCGAAGCCATGAGATCATCGGTGATCGGAAAAGTTTAGTTGTTGGGATTGCCGATGACTAGAAGATGCGATCACCGATGAATGGAGGATGAAGCTGCCAAGGTCCAGTGAAGTGGATTCGTGAAACTTAATTGAAGGAAGAGCCGATGCCAGAAGTAAATTCAAATTTTTTTCTAAGTGTTGGTCATCGGTGATCGGTGAAGATTAGTTGAAGGGATCGACGACACTTAGTTGATGAGGTCACTGAAATGACAACGGTGATCAATCGATTTGATCGGTGGAAGTTAGCTGTATTGATCATCAATGGAAGTCAAAAGAGTTAGACGATTGTGCATCCACAGTTGCAGCTACCTAGAGGACTACCCGCCCGATGCTGCAACTGTTAGTGCTTCCGACCGCTGATTGGAAGATTACAGTTGCTAGTCATTTCGACCACCGACAAAGTTATGGCCACGGAAACTATAGTTGTTGAGACCACTGATGCAGCAGACAAGGAAAGAAAATGTTTCGGGAAGGAAATTTTCTAAAAAATTTGTCTAAGTACCAGAGACGTCGAAAAAAATTAGTTGTTTGGCTCGCCGATGCGGCGGCAAACATCAACAGAGTTTAGAGGATCATATTGCTGATGGATGTGATCAGAAAGTATTAGAAGATCGAAGCACCGATTGGAAAAATTAGTCGTTCGTGCATCCACCGTTGCGACAGTTTAGTGGCCTACGCTTCTGATGGACAGTTGTTCTGAATGTCGATCAGAGAATTATAGTTGAAGAGGCCGCTGATCAAAAAATATTAACGGTTTGTGAACTGGCATTGAGGAATCCTAGAGAACTAGCCTTCCGATGAGTAGAGGATCCGATCACCGATGCAGTAGTGCTTAGAGGATCCAATTGCCGACATATTGGTATTGCCGATAAAGGTCAGAAGCTTACACCACTATAGGTATGATACAACAGAAAACCTTAGCTGATGAAACCACTAATGCAGTGAAAAATTATTGTTGATAGGGTCGTCGATGAACACCGAAGAAATTTGTTGCTTAGATCGCTGAAGTGTCGGAGTTGTAGATGGGATGAGACCCTATTTGAGAAAAGGAAATTTTGAGTTTTTCAAAGTGGATTTATCAGCAAATTCCAGCTATTTTTCATTGGATTTTTCAGCAAACTATCAGTGTATTACAGGGCTGAAAAGGAAGAAAAATCCTAGGTGGCTAAGGCTGACATTTCAGACCAGAATACATTTGGTAAAAAAGCATCATTTTTGAAGTGGTGTGGTTTTCACACTCGAGGTCAGAATGAAGCATGTGGATAGGCGTTGGAAAGCTTATCCAGCAGGGAACAAGGGAAAGTCCCCAGAATTTGAGTGTGTAGTAGCAAAGTGCTAGTGATTTCTTGAAAGTAAAATGTGCTGCTAACAATATTGATAAATCCAGGAATTGCATGCCTATAGGTAGCAGGACCATGAAGTCAAACCTGCTGTTGTGTGGAAGAGGAGTTCCATGCAAAGATGAGGGACTTGAAAAGGGAAATTTCCTTAAACCCTGTCTTGCTAATTACAAGTTTTGTACATGAAGTGTATGAAGATATGCCTTGCATGGATAGGATATTAAATGTTGGTAAGAGTAGTAATAATTATATATTCATAATGAACCACTAATGATAATTATTGCATTGGTGTTGGCATTAGTGGGAAAACCAACGACACCATGGACATGGCTGAATATGTTGCTGATACTCACGAATGTGACCAGAAACCCTATGGAGAAAGGGATAAGGCAACAAGTCTAGAATCAAAAGTTGGTGAGCAAATTCTACAATCTCCTACAAAGGACCATCCAAATTGGTAATTTCAAGGGTGTAAGTAGGACCCATGAAGGTAACAGTTTAATTATGACAATTGCATGGATTGGTAAAAGTAAGAGGTCTCATATCATGTGGGTATTTTAATTTTATACTACATTCATAGAGAAATGTGTCATGCTTGTATTATGTTGTTATGAGCTTAGTAGCCCAAGGAAAGTAAGCACTGATAATCTTAATTATAGTCGTGCATCCTATATGAAGTAGTCATGGTTGGGCCATGCATGGTATGTTTGAATGCATAGTATTCCTGAATCAATGCAAGGTAGCATTGGGGGGGTATGCATTAAAAGATTTTATAAATATTGTAGTTATGCATTGAATGGATGCATATGAAAAGTATGAGTAAATGTTGTAGATATGCATACATAAGTATTGGTGCAAATATTGTGATGCAATGCATGAATGCATAGAGATAGTGCATGTGTCATTATGAATAACTAATTGTTGAAATGATGAATTGATGAATTGATGACAATTCTAGAACCATTTCAAGAGCTGACGTGAATACAGGATAGTAAGTGCATGAAGAGGGTAGTCATGATCAATTGGCTACCGAAAATGCTCTATGGAAGGGCAAGGTGGTACAGTGATACGCTTGTGAAGTAAGGATTATCAAAACAATTCATTTAAGTTGCATAAATGATGTGACTATACCTTGCATTTTTAGTATGACAATGATTGCGTAATAGTATTGATATGCTAACAGCTGGAAGCATTTGAATTTTATAATTCTGAAAATGCTTCAGTGATTGTTGCGGCAATGGAAAAAATTATATGCATCAAGACTTACCAAGTGTTTGGCTGATGGAAGTTCAGGTTTCAGGTAGATTGTTTGGGGCATGACAAAGTGGGTAAGACCATGACAAATATCGGAATCTACCATGTGAAAGAGCCAAACCTCATGAGAAGAGTCTCATGGTTGTGAACATAGTTTGTATGTTGAATGAATTGTCAATTTAAAATTGTAAATTTCATATTTAAGAAATTGCTGACAACTACTAATCACTATTGGCTTGCATAGAATGGTGTCAGGAGGATGCATTGTAAGTGGGTATTCATGTTATGCTAATAAGCATAAAATTATAATGGGCATAGTGGTGCTTCTTACAAGAGACCCACATTTGAGGATCCGACATATTGCCAAGCAAATCAATTTCTATAGTAAACAGAGTTGCAAATTCTCATTGAATTTAATTACTAATTTAATTACTTGGTTATGGAACAATCAAATTTGGATTGTATTATCAGATAATGATTGACTGTTTGGCTATTTGATGAATGTGCTAGGGGTACACACTGCATGAAGATCATGTGTGATGGCCTGTAGGAGCCAAACTTCATGGGAATGTTTTCCCTTATCTTAGAAATGGGTTTTGGGTTTTGGGAATGTCTCATCTGCACTGCATGTTTGGTAAGCAACATGAGTGAGATGGTATAGGTTATGTCGGTAAGACATGTGTGGGTACGAAATTTAAAGAGGAACTGGGATGGAAAAACGAGGGACTGTCAACTCAGAGAAGGGAGTCCCCATTCCTCCTTAATAAAGGAATACTACCTCGACAAAAGGATAAGTGTTCTCTGACCCTACCTAAGAATATGCATGTCAAATTGTTAAATTCAATATGCAAAGCATGTTTCGATTTTATTTCCATTATGGCAGATTGCTTGAGTATGAATAGGGCCTACATGGTTCACATCGGAAAGGGGTGCACACTTTCCTGATGTCGAATCATGAAAGGGTTTTCACTATTGATTACACCCTAGGGGGTGGATGCATTCCTGGTGTCTCAATACTTGATAGTGAATGACATGAAATGTGATTCCAGTTTTAGAACAATAACGCTGATGAGTTGCTTATATTGTGTGTGTTGTCAGGATAAATAGATGCAGTCTGGTGTTGCACACTAAATGGGCTATGGCTTGGGCTCATCCTACCTCCTACTAAAGAGCATAGAGAAGGAGACATTCCTGAGGGACTGGAGAGCACAGAAGGGGGTGGTTTCTTGTGTTGTATGGGGTACTAGAATTAGAGCTCACTGCTGGAAATGAAACCTAGAAATGGTAATGATAAAGTTTCCTTCCGAGTCAGCATAAAGATGTACTGGAAGAAGATGTTGGGCTATTATATGCCCGGGGATCCATAGTAGGTCCTGGACCTGGAAATAGTCGTTTATTGTTGATATAAGTGCATGTTTTATTGTTGATGGCCTGATAAACCCAACTGTGTTGGCTTGGTTGATTGGTTGTCGATATAAGTGCATTGTTGATATAAGTGTATTGTTGATGTAAGTGCAGGTGAATTGTGGACGGTCTGATAAACCCAACTGAAGGTTGGATTGACTA
>LPNX010916224.1:0-18289 GCA_001517045.1 Pseudotsuga menziesii | reverse complement strand
ATATACATATATATATATATATATATATGTATATATATATATATATATATGTATATGTATATATATATGTATATGTGTATATATATGTATATATGTATATGTATGTATATATGTATATGTATATGTATATGTATATGTATATATATATACATATATATATATATATGTATATGTGTATATGTATGTATATGTGTATATATATATATATATATATAAGGATGTTGTGAAGCAGCCTATGTGCTGGCCTAACATCCAAGCCCATGGGCGATCCCAAGGCTTGAAAAGCAAAGCGGGATCCTTTGGACCAAGGAGGAAATGCACAATACAGATAAGTATTGAATTATTTTTGCAATTTATTTCTTATGAATATACATGTGTATATGATTTGGTTATGCTATTTTAAGCTCTTGTTTAAGAGATAAAAACTGGTGAGAATAAACTAAACATGTCAATTTATTCAATGTTTGAATATAGGTATTGCTGGAAGCAAGGACTATGAAAGCATCCTAGGGGTGCATGTGGACATGTGACTATCTTGAAGAGCTCAGAATGAGTAGTAATGAAAATGGTGCTAGTGAAACTTTGAAGTTCCTAGCAGCTGAGACAAACCATGTGGGGAGGATCCATGGTTGATAGGTCTGAAATAGACCAGAGACACTAAGTGTCATGACCAAGAGGGATTGGTCTAGAATTCATAGTGAAGTGAAAGAGGCTGAGAGCATGAAAACCATAGTGGTGGTGTGGGTTCTAGGATGGAACAAGACAAAGAGAGGAAAAACTCTTGCTGCTCTCTCTTTCCTTTTGATTATACTTATGCATTGTGAAAACAAAAGATTGTTGAATGCATATATGATTGAAAATAGAATGTGTGTATTTGCTTAAAGTAAATTGTGAATGCTGGAATAGTTAACTCCATGCCCGAGAATGGACATGAATGAGCTCATGTGCATGTTGGGAAGGCATGAAAAATATGAAAGTCTCCTTGATGAGACTTGGACTGTCATGCCAATTGGGCAATTAATTGACTGATTTTAATGCCTATATTATGCTTGGTATAACAAAATTTCAATGAGCCATTTCACAGGTGAGAAAAGTGAAGTCCAGTGTGCACATTGATCATGGCAGCAGACCAAAAGCTGTTGGAATTGGCTAGAAGTCTTCTTCAAACAATTTCCAAGACCCAAGAAAATCTTGGAGAGATACTCAAGAAACGGAAAAGTCCCTAGACTTGGGGATGAGATGAAAGCTAAGAACCAGGAAGAGAAGCTCATGGAAGATGAGGGGCTTGGTCCTGAAAGTTCAAGTAAATAATTGAACGTGGGACGGATCTGCAAAATTTTGATGTGCAAACGGTATATGTATTCCTATGTATTGGAACATTGAGGACGGTGTTATTCCAAGGGGGAGGGGATTGTAATACCCCCAGTTTTGACCCCAGTTGTATTAAAATATACATGATGTATATGTTGTAATTAATCATGGTGTGGAGCTAAAGGAAAAAGCCCCACCATCGATTTGGTCGTGTTATGTTTTAGCAATTGGGATCGTTGCCAATGGTATATCATGCTATTCGGCACATGATACTTTTGTATCATGTAAATATGCACATTAATTAAAATAAACCTACAACCAGCTATGACGGTGCAACGTTAAATGAAAAGGGTATTATTTCCTAAGGTTAAGGGGGCGAATTATCTAACCCGTGGGAGCCATTGGGGAAAAGCCATGTGTCAGCCACTTAATCTCCTTTTGTTAGTTGGGGGCAACTACTGCTGGGAAGTGGTGGGTGGCAGGACTGTCGGTCCTTGCCACATGCCCACTCCACCAGCCATCTCTCCACCTTCACGTGGGTAAGAGAAACACCACTACACCACTGTCTCATCCATTCTGCTCACTCTCACAAAGGGATGTTTTTCTCTATTCTCCCTCCTCTCATGGATTTCTGGTCGAAGTATGGGGTTTTCCCTTCTGTTCACGTAGAGAGGTTGTTCCCTTTTCCCTGTTGGGAGCTCTTGTTCAGACTGTGTAATGTCCCAAGTGTTCATCGTTGAACCATGGTTGTTGTTTTCCCTTGATCAATGGTTGTTGTGAGTACATACACTATGTTGGCTACGTTTTTTCCCTCATGTATAGATTGGGATTTTGTTTCTTCCCCATTACAGTCTGTGTAATTTTTCCAACAGTTTCATTGGGGATTGTGTGCTATGGTTTGCATGGTTGTTCATTGGATGTGGTCATTTCCACGTTTGAGCTACTGTAGGCTATTGATTGAATCGTTTTGGCCATGATAGGGCCAAGAACGATTCAGGTGTTGGTATCCCTTGCCCAAGCTATGAATTGCTTATCTGGCTACATGCATGCATTGGTTGGTCTTCGAACTGTGTGGAGTGGGATTGAAGGACTGGGTATGCTTGAGAAACCTGGGTTTGGGGAGCCACACAGATAGAGTTAGATGGCTGGATTTCTTCTCCACAACCCCGGAAGAGCACTGGCAAGGGAAGTCAGGGCCTAAGGGACTGTGAAGTTGAGAAGGGACTGACTCCTGGTGTTGGGTGTGTGTGGGTAGGTTAGGCTAGCTCTAGTGTAGGCATCCTTAGCTCTTCCATGAGCTAACGAACTTAGCATTTAGCTTCTCCCAGCTCCTTGATAAAATGATAAGCCGTACTATGTGGGCTTGGCTTATTTGTGTAGCTTGGCTATGTGTAAGCATACTTAGTCCCTTATTCCTTGGGGAATCATGCCCAGCTCAGGGGTGGCAGTGTTGCTGAGAGATTGATGAGCACGCTGGCCTATGATTGGGTGGAACGTTACAGCGACGTAGCTAGTTGCGGGACAAGTTCTTTATGAGATAAGTATCCTTGTCTATTTTACCTCTACAATTATATTTGATGGCTAATGAACTATGATGAACATGTTGAATTCCTGAATGTATGTTTGCTTCCGCTATGTATGTGAATGATTATGAATCTTAGCATGTTTTATGTTTTAAGAATTTTATTTCAGCATTTTATGTATGTTCATGTTCATGGGGCTAGTTACCCATATGTTTGATGGTTTGGTAGTATCCTCTTTGCTGGTCAGAGGGTTGGGGATGTTAAAATTTGAGTCAGAAGTGGAACTTGATTTTGTGCCTGATTCTGCAACTGGTTCAAGTTCTGTAGCTGATTCTGGTTCTGCAACTCATTTCTGTAGCTGAGGAACGTTCTCTCCTTGCCATCTTACGATTAATTGTGAACATTTCTTGATAGTATGATCAATGGTAGTATAGTATGTACATGAACATTGCAAGTGTGGGAAATATCTCTGGTAATGTCCAAATACCCCACAATTGTAACACTGGATAGATCCACGGCCTCGTCCTCCTCCTCTTTCGAATCCTCCTCCTCTTCTATAGAATCCTTCTCGCTCTGGTACTGTGGTTGAGCCATCTACAGTGGGGGGGGATTCAGCTACTGCTTAACATATTGCATTCATTCAACATACTGTGGCTATGGATGAGCCATCACCATCTGATTATACTGTAGCTGTGGTGCGAACTTTGGCCGATGCACAAACAACTGTTGCGGTTGTGCTAGTATAAATTGCATCTGTGGTGGTGGTGTATACTATGGTTGAGGTTGATATTTTACCATCTGAGGCTGCAACTATGGTTGATATACTACGCCATGATCTTTTCCCTTCACAAACTATGAATCATATGACCTTTCCTAGAACAAATTTTATGCACTACATTTTTTATCTTCATGCCCCACAAATCGACAAAATGAACAATATAGGTTTGCTGGATTCGACACCATCTTATGCATGTAGCTAGATTCTTCATGTCGATGCCCATAGACTTGAGATATGCGACACCATGGTACAATACCGCAACTCAGCATGTTTGATGCCCTAGATAATAGATAATTGCAAAATTCTAGGAAGATATCTTTAGTGTGCCTATTTGCACGACAACGAGTGGACCAAAGATATTCATGATTCTCTTTCCCTTTCTTAATGTCTTGCAACTAAAGCGTCAAGTTTTCTAGCTGCGCCTGTATCTTGTTCATACCAGCTACATTCTCCCCAACTAGTGAAGCTTCTAACTTCATTGCAATCTCTAGAGCCTCGCTCTGTGTCGTGATCTTCTGCTGCATTAGGGGTTGTCAGATATGAGGTACCAATTATACGATAAACCATTCTTTGTGTTGAACGTCACTCATATCAAAACTGACTCTCACCATCACCATATTAAATCTTTGATCGAAGTTCCAAACAGTCTCCTTAGGAAACTGCTTAATCTCTTTCAACCCAGTAATATACTGTACTTCCGACTTTAGTTTCTAGAATTCTTCAATCAGTCCTTTCCTGAATTTAGCCAACATTTTTGCACGAGTCCCTGTAGGAACTTGTATGAATTTCATATACCAATCCAGCGCATGAATCCAAAGAGTAGTTTTCGTTTGGACTTTCTTAACGTCACGGTCTGTGCCCTGTTTGAAAGTCCATACTGCCTCACAGAGGAACCAATACTGCTTAGGATGATCAGTCCTGTTTCCATGGAACAAAGGTAATTTTGTATCATCGGTCACCATTTTGGGCCTTCTTCCTACAGATGTTGATCTAATACTAGAATGTTCTTAGCACATCGAGCAAGTTGACATGGAATTTTTGTGTCTTCTCGAATGTGGATTAGTATGCAAAGGTGTGGGTACATTGTTGCTGGGGTTCGATCTTACTGCTACTTTGGGCATGGTCTAGGTATGGTCATCCTCTTCATCATTGTAGGTTTGCTTTGTCCAATGTGGAATTACTTCACGGTATTGCGTTTCGATCACAACAGGACCTTCCCCTGTTCTCTGCCTCTTCTCTTGTTGAAACCTTTCTCCTCCCCTAATAAGACCTCTTTCTTACTTGGCTTCCCTCATAGTCTCGTCAAAACTTGCACCCATCTACCCCTTATCTTCCCATTCGTCTCCCCCCCTTTTGTCGCAGTATCCACTGCCTCTGCACACCGGAGTTCTACTACTCTAGGTGCATTTTTAGTATGCCCTTTTCACAAACAAGCATTTTAATTGACAATTGCAGAGACAATAAGAACCTACCTCTAGCTCTGTTGAAAATTCCCTTTCTACTTTGCTGTAGGAGTTGGTAGTGTCGACTACAAAGAAATATATCCTTCTAAGATACTATCCAGCCAGACCTCAATAGCTTGTGATGATTTCTTTTTAGTTCCTTGTAGCTCCTGGATCAATTCATGGGTCCAGGATGTTGGCTCCCCTCCTTGGAAATTTTCCTTCTTGTATGTGAGCTGTGCCAACCACTCATACAATATAATGGGAAAATCACAAAAAAAGTACTCATGAGGACCGTCGCGTATGTATCTTGCCAACCACATTTCCTTCATCAATATATGGTTTTGATTTTATTCTTCAGCAAATTCTCACAGCTTCTGATCAAACCAATCTTGAATTTCTGGTCGCGTCGGATGCCACATATCCTCCTCTCAGTCACAACAAGGTCCCAACAACGAAACCATTTGTTGGCACAAACCCAACTAAAAAAACCCAGTCGATAGGGGTTCTAACTCTGTTGACACTCGACTCGCCGCGATCACCCTGAGTACCGGCCCAGACAGGTCTTACCCTTTCCGACAACACCCATGAAGTGGATGAAGTCTCTCCCAAGATGTTCGAGGGAGGGCTAACGAAACCAAGTTTCCACAGTATAGAAGAGGACTATGGGCATCGACAATTCATGAACTTTATTTATCATATATGACCATTTGTTTAATCATTCATAGAACTATTCATCATCACCCTTCAACAGATCGCATCATTCATTCATAGCATAAATAATCACATCACATAACAAAATTAACCATGTTGTTGCTCGAACAGATCTAAGAAGATATCATTCATAAGCAGTAAACATTGCATCATAGATCCATGTCACCCATATTCACCATTGGATTGCAGAAACATAAATAAAAGATAGAAAAAGACAAAATATAACAATATTTAAGATCAACCCTCATGTTATCATATTACTTATGTGCAATCAGTCACAGATCCAATACAGACAACAATTCAATTCTCAGTCTAGGATTCGCTATCATGAACATATCCAAAAAGCATGATTGTCTTGCTATGAATTCCTCCTTACATTTACAAATGTTCTTTTATTTATAGGCTTGCACCTTCACATTCATGTTCCACTTCTATCTAACTCCTAACTGATTCTACCAACTAATGACTAATATCCACAAAATATGGTCAGAAGTACAAGAAGTGACACAAAATATTCGAAAGTAGTCTATCTTCCACCTTGCACACTATCTTTTTCTTGCGTAGTGTCTTCTGAGCTTGTGCAGCATCCACGATGCTACGCAACTGGCTTACACCAAACCCCTTTCCAACACCACAAGTATAAATAGATTAAAAACCCAGGATTGAATACTATAAGTACCATTGATAAAATTATAAATGCTGTAACATACAGAGTAATATTTTCTCCTTTCAATCTTCCCAAAAGAGTTTCAATATAAACCAACAGTCAACCAAATCTGAGATACACTCACATAACCAATACACAATCATATAAATTAACTATTATATTCACACGCTGCCTATTCACCTAAGGGCTAAGCCAAGCTCATGGCTATAAGGTGAAACCCCAAGCACGATAACTATTAAAGCATACACCAATGAGTATAATGTATAACATCTGAAATAACAAAGTCATGATATCCACCATGCCATTGCAAGAAATCGAATTGTGAAGCCAATCATACGCATTAATGGAAGTTAAAATGCAGAGTTTTCCATTAAAACCTTAAACTCAACACTTTAAAAAACAATGCAAACGACTAAGTCTTATACACAGAGCCAAACCATTCTTTGGACAGTCTATATTTTCCCCAAATATTTACATATGAATTTACATATAAAATAATAAATACAATTGCATCGCTTGGATGCCCAAACTATCAAAAGGCCCCAAACTATCAACCCAACAATTGAAACTACACAACACTAATGCTCCCAACCCAAAGCTCAATTCTCTATCAAAATAAACATGTAGAGGTGTGAGCCTCTGCATTTTTTCAAGGATTACCACTTATAGGTTGTACAAGACACCTTTAGAGCCCCATCAAGCTATGTTCAAGCCACCCCTACCACCTACAAATCATTATACTGTTGCAGACAACTTCAAGAGCATACCTTCCAGGAGAGAGGGAATGTTGTTACACCTCGCAGAATATCTCTTGAGAGCTTGAAACCACACAGAAACCATGAGAAGTATGCCAAACCTCAACGAAAGCAAACAAACCATTACAATGTTGTAGACCACTTCAATAGCATACCTTCCAGGAGAGAGGGAATGTTGTTGCACCTCACAGAATATCTCCTGAGAGCTCGAAACCACTCAAAACACCAGAGAGAAAACCAAATGAAACACTTATCAAGCAGGTCCAGCATTTGAGGCTTCTTACCCATGTTTTCCCAAGATCAATTAAAGCGCCACCCTATCCTCCACTACCCACTAAATAAGAAAACTAGAGCTATATTCAAGCTCACATCGATGTTTCATAGTCCACCACCCTAGCATTAAACCCATAACAGAACCCTCCAATAAAACGTTAAGACAAATTTTTATGCCATAAATCATTTATGTATACCCCATAGTTTTCTAAGGAACTTTTACAAGGTTTTTCCATGGTATATGGATCATTCCTTAAACCCTAGGCATTTCACCATAAAGATTTAACGAGATGCTTTCGAGTTTGCATAAACATGGGACTTATGCACAGTTATGCTTAGGACTTTGGTCCTCCATTTGACCATCTTGAATAAGATAGTGTAGTGTAGATGTAGTGCAATAGAATAGTTTTACTTTCCACGGTCATAGACAAAGTTCAGCGCCATAATAACCTGCAAAAGAGTAGGAGTGTGCATTAGTTCACAATGAACTAAGTAAGCCCCTCTAAGAAGTAGGAAACCTTACCTCTTCAAGTGGACCCTAAAGAGAGAAAACCCCACCACTCCACCCCTTGACATCCAAAGGCAAGTCAGCCTTTTTAAATAAATAAAACCATAAATTAAGAACAAGACATATAAATAGGAAGTAAAATGTAAGTAAACCAGCATATACAAATGTACATTATTTGTAAAGACAGGAATATTAATCATATAAACAAATCCAAGTAACATAACCACATCACATAAACATATCATCAATATATAGGAAAATACATAAAAAGGGAAAGATAGCTTACGACACTTAGATTTAGTAACAACGACATATACATTTCACAGAAGATAAAACAATGTCCTTAAAAGGTATAATTTATGTAGCCTATAATTAAATTTTATTTTTTCAAATTTCGGGGACATTACAAGTGGTATCACATCCCAGATTCAAACACTAAGAGACCTAATGGGAATTAGTAAACATTCGTTGCAGAAATAAATTATATTTGAAATTTTGTTAACTGATAGGAATTTATTTTTTATTAAAAATTTTATATCACAGGATTCAAAGAACAGTTCAAATCATGAACAGAGAAGAATACAACAACCGATAAGGAAAACTGACTACCCGCACATGGGAAGAAGAACTGGTGGTTGAATTAAATTCTAATATACTGAAAAACCATACAAATTCTGTAAGAAGAATTACAGAGTTTCAAGGATGATAATTTGAATGAAAGAAAATAGAAACAAACAATTAATGAAGCTTTACTACGGAACATGACAGGAGGAATCCCACATGGATAGCCTACTCATTCAACCAACAAGTTCAAGAAATAGTTTTATCATAAACGGGCCAGCAACCCAAAAGAAGAAGGAAAATAAGAACACACACCTGAACCTACAGAAATAGATTACCATAGTCTTTCCACTAATAATTCCTTTTGTCATCGCAGAAAGAAACAGAGGAATGATGACAACCTCCAAGGAGAGTTCAGAAAGATAAGATCCCCAATCTATGAAGGAGAGATGAACACCGAGGAAAAAGATGAAGAATGGATTCTTGGTATGAGAAAATAATTCCAAGTACACAACTACTCTAGTGAGATGAAATCCCATCTAGCCATCTATAATTTAAATGGAAAAGAAACTATATGGTGGAGAGACATAAATCATACCAAGAAATATGAGGTGAAGGAAATCTATTGGAGTAACTTCTGTAGATTTTTTCCGGAGAAATACACGTTGAAAAGATTCTTCGACAGGAAGGTGAAATAATTTCATGAATTAAGGATGGGTTCCATGACCATGGATGCTTTCATTAATATGTTTTTGCATCTGTTACACTACATACCTTATATAAAGGACAAGAAATTAAAAATACAGTAGTTTTTAGGATGTCTTCCTCCCAATTTTCGAGAGAGAATTGAATTTGAAATGCCTAAAAATCTGGACACCACCATACACAAATATAGAATTTTCTATGAGCATGCACAACTGAGGCAGGAAAACATAAACAAAACAACTGAGTTTCAACCCTATCGCCTTACAGAAAACAGAACAACATTTTTCTAGCTAATAAGAACTTCAATAAGACAGGTACAAAACCAAATGTACCGGAACCAAATGCTAATAGACCCACAGCAAATGGAGGAGCTAATGTTTCCCCGCTGCAAATTTAATGCTGGAAATTCCAAGCGCCTCATTATGCTCGAGACTGCAAGAACAATATTAATGGAGTCTTACACAACTTACAAGAAGAACCAATAGTAGAGGACATAGCTGGAACATCGAGGATTTATGCAGCCTTGGATGTCGACAGACCATTAGGTTACTATGGTTGAAATAGAAGGTAAGGTTTCCAACACTTCTATTTCAATATTGATTGAACTCGGTGCTTGCTGAAACTATGTATCACCTAAAATTGTTGATTTGTGTAAACTAGACAAAGTTAAACATGAGAAACCTTGGCTGGTGCAATTAGCCATGGGTACAAAATGAAAGGTTTCTAAAATAGTTAGATATTGTGAGGTAAACTTGAATGGTTTCCCTTCTAGGATAAATTTGAATATTTTACCCTTAGCATTGTACAATATTTTAATCGACATGGACTGGTTTGAACAATACCATGTCATGCTCGATTGTCTACATAAGTCAATCTTTTGTAAAGATGGCTAAGGGATTTAGGTAAAGATTCAAGGCATACCTAAGAATGTTTCTGTAGGGAAAATATCTTCCTTACAAGCAAAGAAGTGCATTAGGAAAGGATGCAAGCTATTTGCAGTGAACATCCAGGATCTAGAAGATGAAAGAGAGCAGCACATTGAGGACTTTCCAATTCTTGCTGACTTTACAGATGTATTTCTTGAGGAAATACTGGAATTACCACTGAAACAAGACTTAGATTTTTCCATAGAACTAACACTAGGGTCAGTTTTGGCTTCAAAATCCCCTTACAACATGAGTGCACCATAGTTGGTGGATATCTAGTTGTAGTTGCAGGAGTTGATTGAGAATGGTTATATCCAACCTAGTGTTCCCCCTTAGAGAGAACTAATACTTTTCGTAAAGAAGAAGGACAGTATGATGCCGATGTGCATCGATTAACAAAAACTTAACAAGATGACCATCAAGAACTGTTATCCACTCCCTAGGATCGATGACTTGTTTGATGAAGTAGGAGGAGCCAAGATATTTTCAAAGATTGACCTATGGTCTGGATACCATTAGGTATGGGTCTGCGATGAGGATATTCATAAAATCACCTTTTGTACATGATACGACCACTAGGATTTTGCATTAATTCCATTTAGGTTGACCAATGCACCCGTGAATTTTATGTGTATTATGAACAATATCTTCAATAAATACCTGGATAAATGTGTATTGGTATTAATAGATTACATCCTAGTTTACTTTAAGAGTAAAGAGGAACACGAGGAGCATATATGCATAGTACTACATGTATTGCAAGAACACCAGCTTTACGCTAAGTTTAGTAAATGTGATTTTTACAAAACACAGATATAGTACTTGGGTCACATCATCTCTGAGAAGGGGATAGTCGTTGACCTGGAAAATATTAAAGCCACAGAGGATTGGCCCACCCCTACTAGTGTCATAGAAATTAGGTCCTTTTTGGGATTATCCAGTTACTACAGGAAGTTCATTGAGAACTTTTCAAGGATAGCCTATACCATGACTGCTTTGCAAATGAAGGAAAACACATTCTTATGGACGACCAAGTGCGAGGAAATTTTTCTGAAGCTTAAACAAATTTTGATGACTACACCGATACTACGAATTGCGGATCTCGATGGGGATCTCATTTTTTGCACAGATGCAAGCAAGGAAGAACTCGGAGGATTCCTTTTACAGAACGATTGTGTAATCTGTTATGAATCATGGAAGTTAAAGGAACACGAACAAAACTATCCCACCCATGATCTTGAGTTAGCAGGCATTATCCACGCCTTGAAGAATTTATTCTAAAGACAGACAATATGAGTCTAAAGAATTTATTTGACCAACCAGATCTAAATTCCAGGAAGGCCATATGGTTGGATTTCCTTAGCGAGTACCATTTTGAGTTAAAGCATATAAAGGGAAAGGAGAATAAAATTGCTTATGCTTTAAGTCGACGAGCTCATATGTTATATGAGGTGACTTTAATTCAAACCAATTCGGATTTATATAAGAGTATTAGAACGAAGAACAGAGTTGACCCTTTCAATGTTGAAATCCTCTAGAAGCTCCAAGAGAACAAGTTGTTTTAACAACAAAAAGAGTATAAGGTAGATGAAACTGGTATGTTGTGGTCCAAAAAAATATTGTATGTTTCGAAAGGAGAGGACATCAATTCCAGCATCCTCAGGGAATTTCATACGAACCCTATTCGGAGCTTCTGGGATATAAAAAGATAAAATCCAAGATAACATTGTTTATCATGAAATGTTAGGAGTGCCAGCTACTCAAAGTTGAGCACTAGCATCCTTCGGGATTGCTACAGCAATTACCCATTTCGGAATGAAAGTGGAAGGTCATTAGTATGGATTTTTATTACAGGTATAATAAAGAGCAAGAAGAAAAATGACTATATATTTGTAGTGGTTTACCATTTTTCAAAAGAGGCACACTTCATTCCAATGAAGTCGACCTACAAGGAAGTTCACATTGCTGACATCTTCTAAAAGGAGATATTCAGATTGCATGGAAAACCCAAGGAAATCATATCGTATCAAGATACAAAGTTTACCCGGAACTTTTGGATATCCGTATTATTCATATTAGAAATGTAGTTAAACTTTAGTACTTGTTACCAGGCGCATACATAAAATAAGACAGAACGAGTAAACTAGATTTTAGAAGACATGCTTAGGATGTATGTCGTGAAGAACCCCACCAAGTGGAAGGATTACCTGTATCTTGTAGAGTTTTCATATAACAACGGATACCAAACCCCCACCAAGATGATTCCCTTTGAGGTACTTTATGGCTGGAATTGTAGAACACCGGTTACTTCGAATAGCCCGGTGGACCAGCTCATGTTAGTGACCTATTTACTAAAAGACTTCAAAAAATTGGTCACCAAGTTCCAACAAAACCTTCAAGAAGTACAAGACCGCCATAAGAGTTACACAGATAAGAAAAAAAAAGATAAATATTATCGTATAGGAGACCATATTTACTTAAAAGTAAAAGTGAAGAGAAGCTTATTGATCTTGGGGAGGTGTGGAAAGTTGGCACCAAGAGTTTATGGATCCTTTGAGATACTGACTAAGACAGGGCTAGTGGCATATGAACTAGATTTACCTACTCACATAAGAGTTCATAATGTTTTCCATGCAACCTTTAAAGAAATATGTATATGATACTAAACATGTTATTGAATGGTCCTTGTTATAGGTGGAACATGAAGGGGAGTTTGTCCCTGAACCCCTTCATCTATGGGACAAGAGAGAGGTGCAGCTCTGGAAGCACACCATAGTCTAGTTTAAAGTGCAATGGAAGCACTTTGAATCTTATGAGGATACTTGGGATAATGAAGCCACCATGAGAAAGGCTTACCCCACCTTATTTCATGATTTCATTCCTAGTCCCTAGAACACCAAGGAGAGTGTTCTTCTAAGCGGGGAGGGATGTAATATCCAAAACTTTTGACCTAACACTTATGGGCATAAGACCCATTGCATGTGATGTTGATTTGATGTTATATTTTGTATACTGGGCATAAGACCCCACTGCACATGAGAATGATGATTTGTTTGATATATTGGGTGTAAGCCAAATGCATATGTTTTATTTAGCATGTATATGATTTCATGTGTTGGGCGTGGACCTTGAAGCACATAATTGATGAGATGTTTGCGTTGAGCGTGAGATCTGAAGCACCTGAGTGATTTATGATTGTGTTGAGCACGAGATCTGAGGAACTTGAGTATTTGATGTTTGTGTTGAGCACGAGCTCTGAAGCATATGAGTATTTGATGCTTGTGTTGAGTGCAAGCTATCAATAACATGAGTGATTTATGATTGTTTTGAGCAATATCTCCGAAGAACATGAGTATTTAATGTTTGTGTTGAGCATGAAGCTTTGAAGCACATGAAAATATAAGAATGGGAAGTGTTGGTCATAAGCCCTGGAGAATTCCAAGTTGATTTTGAGCATAAGATCAGGAACATTAGATCCTTGTCCATTGTATCCCTAGGTGTATTATACAAGTACATCCTATCATTAGTGTTAAGTGAGAAGCTCTAGAATTTCACTAAGTGTAAATCCCTGTTTTTGGCGTTGAGTATGGGATCTGAATAACACTAGGAGTTACTGAAAATTAATTGTGTTGAGTGAAAACGAATATGATAAAACACCAATCTCATCTTACTTCTTTTTAAGTTGATTAAATGAAATTTCAAATTTTTGTGTCTCATCAAGTACTAGAGAACTACCACGATATATGAGGTAATCCAACATGCAAGGAGGTTTAGAGTTGCCTAGCTTAGTTGACCAACCCTACCTAAAGACCTTAATAAAGAAGCGCCTATAAGCTAAAATAAAAGTACCATATGATTTGGGATCATGTTATATGATACCCAAAGTAAAAGTGTTAACAATGATACATGTGTGTATATATCTATATCTATATAATTTATATATAATGTGAATAAAAGAGTAAGCATATATATTAATAATAGTAAATATAAATAATAATGGAAGGATCTATGTATGATTATTTATTACAATCATTAATTAAATATTTAAATACCTAAAAGAGTGAAAATAGGAACTAGTTAAAGAGTTCCTAAGCTAAACTAAATAAATATTAAGTTCACATAAATTAAGTAAATGATTATTTGAAGAAAAAAAATGATTCTTGATTTAACGTTCCCTTTTCTTAAAGATTGTCTATAAAGACCCAATCCAAAGAGAGGCTTGGGGATCCCATCTATTCTGTTTGATTATTATTCTCTTCTAAGAGTTATTGGAGAGAATTTTTCCAAAAAGGAAAAGCAATCTGTTATAGAACCTGTTATCCCAAATAGGTGAAGCCATACCTTTAGGAGCTCTAAACAACTTGCATATTGGAACTAGCTTGGGGGGATCCAGATTCAAACCAGGAATGATTCTAGTTCATGGTTGGGTGGAATGTGGTAGTTTCCGAGTTATTCAGTTAACATATCTGAGGTCAGAATTGTCTATGTTCTTGTTAATGTTGTGTACTTTGGTGTGCAGGGTTTCTAGCCATTAGAATAGCTTCAAATTGCAGGTATGAGGTTTCTATATTCCTTACATTTCATACTATTTTTCTTATTAAATGAATAGTTCATAATCTTGAATGAAAATATGTACAGTATATATTAGCTCAGCTAAGTTTTCCTTTTGTTGACGGAACCTCAAAACATGAATTACTTGTCTATAAACCCTAGGAAAATATATAGTCTACATTATGTTAGTATTATTATTTTTATGGTCCTTTAGGCATATCTTAAATTAAGTCTTCTCTGTATTTGTTTAAATATTTATTAGAGTTCATCTTATACTTAAAATCTAGATTATTTGAGATAAATAGCTTTCTGTATATTGTTTAAACTTAGATGGAAAATATAAACATAACTTTCATAAAGATAGAAAAAATCAACTTTATTATCACTTAAAACAAAAATAGTGTATTAAACATTGAATCCAAAATATTTAGGTAAACTATGTATAAACAAAATTATAAACCTGCAGATCAGAGGTCAAATCTCTAGGTTGTAGAACTTCAAGCTCTGTTCAAATAATTTTTTAATAATTAATATCCTACCAACCAAAAGAAATCAATTAAAACATAGATCAAAATTCTCACCCATTAAAATCCAATTCTAAACGTATATTTCTAGCGTTGGCAGATTTCATATTTCCAGCATGTATGTTTTCATTTCCCAATAATAATTCAAACATAAACAAAATATTATAAATGCTTTTCACAGTCTTTAAATATAAACAATAACTCTATGCTAAACCATAATGATTATAAATTGTAATAAACCCAACCCGCAGATAATTTCCTGGGATAAACCTCAGATAAACCTTAGATAATTTCTATAGGATTGGCTGCAGGATAAACCTCAGATAATTTCCATAGGATTGGCTGCGGGATAAACCTCAGATAATTTCCATTACAAAATATTTTACACCAAGCCTAGCCATCAAAACCTGCTAAGATTTGGCCGTAGGAAAATTCATATTGCAAATATATCAAAAATACATTAAACAAAAACCAAGGACCAAACTCACCATTTATATAAACCAATTTATTTAGCAAACAGAGTCGCACCCAAGATCGAATCCTGTGGAGTGCCCAACCCAAAACTACCAACATATTCATGAAAATACCAGGATCAAATACTGTAGGTATCATGGCTAACATGAAACCATATATGCTAACCACAAGTATAAATTGATTAAAAAACTAGGATCGGATCCTTTTTATAGCCTTAAATGACACATCTCTGCCTGTTACCACTTTCCCATGATTTCGTCGCATGTCGGCACTTCATGAAAGTCACTGAAAAAACACCTATCTTGGAGGACCCATATCTTGAGTTTTGTAACTTCGTTTGACCTCATTTTTGCACCGTTGGAAAGGTATTTCAGTTAGCTAAAACTTTCTAGAAGACAACAAAGTCTGAAAATGCCCAGAAATACCTTAAAAATGCGTTTTTTGTGTATGCGCGGCTCTCCTTATGTGCAACCCGCGCATCACTTGCGACTCTTGTGTTTTGCAAGTCGCGCATGCATATATTCGTGGGTTGTTCTTGTGTAAACTTGCGTATGACGCGCGGGTTTCCCTCCTATAGACCCGCGCATCTGTTTCTCAACATTAAAACATAAAAACACGCCTTTTGAGTTAGTTTGGGTAGTTATACAACTGACTCCTTCAGTTGTAACCACTTTGGCTTCGTCTCTAACTCTTCTTCATCATATAAATAGAGGTAGGGAGGTCCATGAAAGGGGACTTGGAATTTATGCATTGTTATGCTGGAGGAATTGGGACTCTCTTTGTCCACACCTTTTCCCTGGAGGTCTTCCCCTTGTGTTGCATAGCTTGGAGGCTGAGTTCTTTGGAGAAGAGAAGCAGCAGATCCAGATCAAGGTTTCGTGAGGTGCCAAACTTGAAGAGAAGGTATATTTGTACTTGTTTTCAAGAATAATAAAGATGTGATGTCCTTCTTCTTCCCTAATCATTGTTCAATGTGTGATTGAATCTCTGTTTCTGATCATATGATGATGTTATTCAGATCGTTTGGTTATGTTTATTTGATTATCATTGTCTTATATATGGTCATAATGGTTTGAGGAAGGTATAATTTGTTTTGCAGGTCTCTTGGAGCGAGAGGAGCAAGAAGAGGATTGAAGAGAAAGCTTGGACCAGCCTTCAGTTTATCAGGTGTGTACCTTTTTCATCTCTGAAACTTGCTGTTATATACTTGCTGAACATTGTGCATCTCTCTTTCAACCCCAGTACGTTGATGGCCTCTTAAACCCTAGCCATAGGACACTTTCCTTTACAACAGAACTGGCGACTTTGCTGGGGACTAGCCTTATCTGTTTGGGGTTTTTCTCTTGATTTCTTTCAGCTTTTGCATTGTTTCAGGTCCTTCTTTCCACTTAGGAACATTTTTTAAGTTTGATTGCACTCCTCCCCTGCCTTCCTAAGGCAGTTTTTCTACCTTTGTTTGTGATTTTTACACCTATGCGCGGGTTGTCCTTCTAGACAGTCGCGCATACAAGTTTTAATGCGCGGGTTGTTCTACTGAACAGTCGTGTATCATTCGCGACCTGCCCTTATAGACAGTCGCGCATATACCTGGAAGTTAGGATTTTTTAAGTCAGTTTTTGCTTGTTCCCTTCTTCAGTTAATCCCTGTTTGTGAGTGGTGTCTCTTTATGAATGTTGTGTAGCTTGTCTGAAGACTGTTTGTGGTCACCTTACCTGCTTTTTTCAAAAGCCTTTGAGTCTTTTTGCTTGGAGTAATTCTTGCTTGTCTGCTTTATTAGATCCAAGTTTGCTCAAAGAACAGTGCATTTCTTGGTGCATGGTAGGTCTGTTAAGGTCTTCTGTGGGTGCATGAATCCAGGGAGTTTGTGTCATTCTGTTTGTTGTTCTTTATCTATGTCGTGAGCCCCTTTATAGCATTAGGATTTTCTCTTTTCTCTTTCACCTGTCTCCTTTGCTTGGTTTTTTTTTGGCTTATGTTTCTGATCAGCCTCTGTTAGTGGCCTTTGTTTGATTTCAGAAGCTTGTGGGTATTGTTCTCCTCCTTCTTTTGTTGGTTTACTTTACCTTGCCAAAGTTGTTGACTTGTCTCTTATACAAGCCTTCCTCCCAAGTAAAGTTTATGCTGACTTTAGTTCTTTCTAGAGTTTGTTGGGTGGTTGCATAGCAAAGTTCCTTTTGCTTTGTTCTTTTTATCTGCATGCTTTTGCTTTGTAGGTAGTTTTTCTTTTGCCCTTATAAAAGAAAATTAAAAAGAACTTATTTTCTTGCTTTTCCCCCTACTTCTTTCTTTGGTTTGACCTTGTTGGACAAGGTGCTGAGCAGCCTTTGGTTGTAGGTTTAGGTTGACTCTTAGGACTTCTTGACCTTTGTTTATGTCAGTCTTTTATGCTTAGTATTTTCATTCCAAAGTGTTGGCTTGCTTACTTTTGTAAGTTTTCCTTTTAAAAGAGGTTTATATTCAACTTTAGGGAAACCTAAGGCTTGTTTTTGGGGTGTAAAGTAGTTGTCTATTTTCTTTGCTTTCAGTACTTGTTTGCATAAGTAGATAGGCTGATTTTTCTTTTGCGTTTATAAAAGA